>SJYT01008979.1:828805-840304 GCA_006410635.1 Cephalophus harveyi
CACTGTTTCCACTGTTTCCCCATCTATTTCCCATGAAGTGATGGGACCGGATGCCATGATCTTCGTTTTCTGAATGTTGAGCTTTAAGCCAACTTTTTCGCTTTCCTCTTTCACTTTCATCAAGAGGCTTTTGAGTTCCTCTTCACTTTCTGCCGTAAGGGTGGTGTCATCTGCATATCTGAGGTTATTGATATTTCTCCCGGCAATCTTGATTCCAGCTTGTGTTTTTTCCAGCCCAGCGTTTCTCATGATGTACACTGCATATAAGTTAAATAAGCAGGGTGACAATATACAGCCATTATAGTCCCTTATAATCCTTTGTATTTCTGCATTGTCTGTTGTAACGTCTCCTTTTTCATTTCTAATTTTGTTGATTTGATTCTTCTCTCTTTTTTTCTTGATGAATCTGGCTAAAGGCTTGTCAGTTTTATCTTCTCAAAGAACCAGCTTTTGGTTTTATTAATCTTCACTATTGTTTCTTTCATTTCTTTTTCATTTATTTCTGCTCAGATCTTTATGATTCCTTTCCTTCTACTAATTTTGTTTTTTTCTGTTCTTCTTTTTCCAGTTGGTCTAGGTGTAAAGTTAGGTTGTCTATTCGATGCTTTTCTTCTTTCTTGAGGTAGGATTGTATTGCTGTAAACTCCCCTGTTAGAACTGCTTTTGCTGCATGCAATAGGTTTTGAGTTGTTGTGTTTTCATTGTCTTTTGTTTCTAGAAATTTTTTTATTTCCCTTTTGATTTCCTCAGTAACCTGTTGGTTATTTAGAAACATATTGCCTAATCTCCATGTGTTTGAGTTTTTTAACAGCTTTTTTCTTGTAATTGATATCTAGTCTCATAGCGTTGTGGTTGAAAAAGATGCTTGATACAATTTCAATTTTCTTAATTTACTGAGGTCTTATTTGTGACTCAAGATGTGGTCTATCTTGGAGAATGTTCCATGTGCACTTGAGAAAAAGGTGTATTCTTCTGCATTTGGATGGAATGTCCTTAAGGTATCAATGAGATCCATCTAATCTAATGTATCATTTAAGACTGGTATTACCTTATTAATTTTCTGTTTCGATGACCTATCCATTGATGTGAGTGGGGTGTTAAACTCTCCTACCATTATTATGTTGCTGTCAATTTCTCCTTTTATGTCTGTTTGTCTTATGTATTGAGGTGCACCTATGTTGGGTGCATAGATACTTACAACTGCTATGTCTTCCTCTTGGATTGATCCTTTGATCATTATGTAGTGTCCTTCCTTATCTCCTGTAGTAATATTCTTTATTTTAAGGTCTATTTTGTCTGATATAGAGTGCTGTTTCTTAAGTTTTCTAACTAGAGAGCTTAGCACATAGTAAACACTATTGTAGTTAATGCCATGGATTAATGCTGATGAGAAGTACTGACAGGCCGGATTTCTGAAGGGGGAGTGTTTTGTTTGTTTTATGTTAGTCTGGAATGTCAACATTATGGTAACTCAAAGGTGTTCAGGTCACTGGACATCTAGCTTATATAATCTAAATTTCTTCATTTTATCCATATGGAAAGTCAAATTTTTACTTGCTAAGATTAAGCTCAGCAGAAATTTATAGAAGCCCAAAATAATACTGACTTTGGAAAGGTAGAAAGTTCTCTCTTATAAATGATATCCAGGAAGGCATTCTAGAGCTGGTGTGGTACCTGCGCAATCTTCAGGAGCCCCAGCCCCAGCCCTGTGACCTTTATGTTCCACCGTCTTCAATATGTGGCTTCCACCTCATGGTAAAATATGGCTGCCTCAGCTCCAGCCATCATACTTACATTAAAACCAGGAGGCAAAAGTAAACAAAAGGGAAAAACCACTCCCATTATTTTAAAGGCATTTCCCAAAGTGTGTGTGTGTCTTATTATATACATTATGTATTATTAAAATGTAATATATTATTATTACATATAGTAATATGTAATGATATATAATATTGTATATTGTATTATAATATAATATATAATATTTTATATATTATAAAGGAAATCAGTCCTGACTATTCATTGGAAGGACTGATGCTAAAGCTGAAACCAATACTTTGGCCACCTGATGTGAAGAACTGACTCATTGGAAAAGACCCTGATGCTGGGAAAGATTGAAGGCAGGGGGAGAAGGGGAGGACAGAAGATGAGATGGTTGGATGGCATCAGCGACTCAATGGACATGAGTTTCAGTAAACTCTGGGAGTTGGTGATGGACAGGGAGGCCTGGCGTGCTGTAGTCCATGGGGTTGCACGAGTCAGACACAACTTAGCTACTGAACTGAACTGATATAAATAATTGTATTCATTGGTCAGAACTTAGTCAAATGGCCAAGTGTAGCTGCAAGAAAATTTGGATACTATAGTGTTTACTCTGGATAACCAGGTGCTTAGCTGCTGCTGCTGCTGCTGCTGCTAAGTCACTTCAGTCGTGTCCGACTCTGTGTGACCTCATAGACGGCAGCCCACCAGGCTCCCCCATTCCTGGTATTCTCCAGGCAAGAACACTGGAGTGGGTGGCCATTTCCTTCTCCAATGCATGAAAGTGAAAAATGAAAGTGAAGTCGCTCAGTTGTGTCTGACTCTTAGCAACCCCATGGACTGCAGCCCACCAGGCTCCTCTGTCCATGGGATTTTCCAGGCAAGAGTACTGGAGTGGGGTGCCATTGCCTTCTCCAATGTGCTTAGCTACAAATTAAAAATACCATCTTATATAAAAGAAGTAACAGTGGATATAATAAATGTCTTAGTATGGATTCCCAGAAAGCAGAAGCTGAGGCAGAAGTAAATGTGCTCCTATTTACCATAAAGGACAAAACCAGGAGAAAAGGAGTGAAAAGAAGGCGAGTGAGTCAGGGAATGGAGAAAGCAATGGCACCCCACTCCAGTACTCTTGCCTGGAAAATCCCATGGATGGAGGAGCCTGGTAGGCTGCAGTCCATGGGGTCGCGAAGAATCGGACACGACTGAGCGACTTCACTTTCACTTTTCACTTTCATGCATTGAAGAAGGAAATGGCAACCCACTCCAGTGTTCTTGCCTGGAGAATCCCAGGGACAGGGGAGCCTGGTGCGCTGCTGTCTGTGGGATCACACAGAGTCGGACACGACTGAAGCAACTTAGCAGCAGCAGCAGCAGAGTCAGGGAAGGAGGGAGAGCCAATGTCAGGGTCTTTATTGAACTGGCATCACTTGGTATCAAGTACAAGTAACCACTTGATTTTATAGTAGGGGTCAGAGAGGAGTGTAAATGACTGTATCTCAGAGCATTCTGCCCAGTGAGAAAGGAGGAGAAATTCAACCACTGGTTCCTATCTCTGATCAGCTGAGGTTCATCCCATCAGGCATTAACTTCTTTGCAATTCCAGCTGTTTGCCTTGAGTGCTGTGTGGATCCCACAGCATCTCATCATCAGCGTCCATAGAGAAGCTTCAGCAAGAGAGTCAGTAGGCATGTGCATGGGCATGAGGGGAGTCACCGTCACATCACACGGCATCTGTATGAAGTCAGAGTCGGTACTGCAGCATCAGCTGGGCCCAACCAAGAGGCTGAAGCCCTGGAGACAGGTGAGGCTGACAAATCTCAAGGAACATCTGATGCAACAAACATCCAGTGGTCTCTCTGCCACACCACTCTAAATTGGGGTCTACCAGTCAGTGAGCCACTGGTACTATATACCCAAAACTGAGATACTTATAAAACGGAAATGGTAACAGCGGTTGCATTGAGCTCGAGGAGGAAATGGCAACCCACTCCAGTATTCTTGCCTAGAAAATCCCGTGGACAGAGGAGCCTGGTGGGCTGTTGGCCATAGGGTCACACAGAGTTGGACACGACTGAAGTGACTTAGCATGCATGCATGCATTGGAGAAGGAAATGGCAACCCACTCCAGTATTCTTGCCTGGAGAATCCCAGGGACAGTGGAGCCTGGTGGGCTGCCGTCTATGGGGTCACACAGAGTCGGACACGACTGAAGTGACTTCACAGCAGCAGTTGCACTGAGCAACCACCTGCTCTAGGCCAGGTAGTCTGCTGAGTTTTGTATGTGCTATTTCTTTAAATTCTCACAACAGATCCAGATGGTGGGTACTATCCATTTCTTTTTCTTCTTTTTTTTTCTCTTTATTTTCTATAGGAGGAAAGGAACAGGCGTATTAACGTAGCTAGTAATCAGTGGGGCCAGGATAAATATTCAGGAAATCACTCAGACTTGTTTGCACGATACTCTGAGGTAGGGCATAAATAATGAGAAAATTGCAAAATCAGTGTGGGATTAAAAGAAGATATTTTCAGTAAAGGAAACCTCATAATCTTAAAAACCATGTCAGTATCTGGTGGAAAAAAATGCTAATGATTTTTCTTTTCCACTGTAGGGTACACCCATCTATTCCTACCCAGAAATGAGCAGTGCCTTTGGTGGCAAAGTTCTCCTGCTAGTGATAACTCCTGAAGACATGTCTCCTTGCCAGGCCTGGCCCCTTATCCATCCTTTTCTCCCAGATGATCCAAGTCTGACCCTAGCTTTCTTCTGGCATCACCCCCCATTCCTCAGCCTGAGGTTTCTTCCCTCTTCCTCTGAAAACAATGTAATTGTTTATTTCCTCCCTTCCTTGTCCAAATGCCAGAAAATGACTCAGAAGAGTGTTTCTGAGGAGTTTTACAGCTTTCAAAAGAAGAAAGGCATTTGGTTGGGGGGAGGGGTTAAAATAGCACCTCAGAGGAATTTCAAAAACTTGATAGCTATAATACTCACTCAGTTTTTCTTAGAATGTAAACTAACTAGGTCAAACTATATAAGAAGACTATCTTCTTCTCTCTGACCCATCATTTTGGTAAAAACTGGGTCTAGACAATCCAATTCCTTGATCTCTTATCTACTCGTAGGACTGAAGCCTCCTTCCTTTGCTAAGGAAATCATCATTTTTTTGCACTCCACCAAATCTCTCTATAAATCTGTATGGAAAAAAAAACCCCAAACAAACAGAAATACTGATGAGAGGAAGAAGTTGACAAAGGCTCAAGTGTGACTTATTAAAACTTTGAAGAAAACTCAGACTGCTTATCTTCACATTCATCTCTTTTTTTCCTTCTCACAGAAAACCATCTAGGGCTGTTCTGAGCATAATATCAGTCTTTATGGTTGTTTTCTTCTCTATCTTTTATCTTGACTCCAAGATAACAGTCGTTTGTTCATCCACAAACTTTTGTAAAGCATTGCAAAGCACGATGAACTGCACCAGGTAAAGATAATCACACCTATCATTTCAACATGACCCTTCATCATTTCGGTGCACTTTATAACATACTGCAATTTCTAAAAAACATGCACATTATTTACTTTCAAATCACATTTTAGATAGTTTCTCTAAGCAGGTTCCTGTAGACCTCATTCATAGTATCTTTATTCATTCTTTGGCCTCAAATAGTGTAAGTTTTTGTCTGCTTCTTTAACATTTTTCTTTCTGAATACCCCACCAAAAACTGACATTGAACCTATGGACCTTGGCCTGGACTGGATTCTCTTGGGATCCTGGCCCAGTAGCACCAGAGACTGAGGTTATAACCTTTTTTGAATGCTGGACCAGCAAGGACAATCACTGGGGTGAGGTCAGATTTGTCAAAGACCCAAAAGACTCAGAGTTCTATAGAATACACAAAAGTGAAGAAGCCCTAGCACTTGATTTGTGTCTTAATTTTTTCCTGATTTAACAGTTGAAAAAACGGTGAAGTTACAGTATATATATCTAGATCTAGGAAATACATCTAGATTGTAGATCCAAGGATGACTCTTCATGTTTTTAACTATTCATAGTCTATATTCATATTCATAGTCTATAAAATTTATACTTGATATCTGTAGCTAAGTTATTGTCACTTCTTGCCAGATGACAATTTTCTGCTGGAAAATAATAAAACATAAAAGAAACATAAATTTATAATTTCACAAATTATGCCTTAAATTTTACTTGTTTGTATATCAGAATCAAAGAGCTGAAAAAAGAAGAGAAGCTAAAGGCAAAGGAGAAAAGGAAAGATACCTATTTGAATGCAGAGTTCCAAAGAGTAGCAAGGAGAGATGAGAAAGCCTTCTTCAGTGATCAATGCAAAGAAATAGAGGAAAACAATAAAATGGGAAAGACTAGAGATCTCTTCAAGAAAATTAGAGATACTAAGGGAACATTTAATGCAGAGATGGGCACAATAAAGGACAGAAATGGTATGGACCTAACAGAAGCAGAAGATATTAAGAAGAGGTGGCAAGAATACACAGAAGAACTGTACAAAAAAGATCTTCACGACCCAGATAATCATGATGATGTGATCACTAATCTAGAGCCAGACATCTTGGAATGTGAAGTCAAGTGGACGTTAGGAAGCATCACTACAAACAAAGCTAGTGGAGGTGATGGAATTCCAATTGAGCTATTTCAAATCCTGAAAGATGATGCTGTAGAAGTGCTGCACTCATTCTGCCAGAAAATTTGGAAAATTCAGCAGTGGCCACAGGACTGGAAAAGGTCAGTTTTCATTCCCATCCCAAAGAAAGGCAATGCCAAAGAATGTTCAAACTACCACACAAATTACACTCATCTCACACGCTAGCAAAGTAATGATCAAAATTCTCCAAGCCAGGCTTCAACAGTACATGAACTGTGAACTTCCAGATGTTCAAGCTGGATTTAGAGAAGGCAGAGGAATCAGAGATCAAATTGCCAACATCTGTTGGATCATCAAAAAAGCAAGAAAGTTCCAGAAAAACATCTGCTTTATTGACTATGCCCAAGCCTTTGACTGTGTGGGTCACAACAAACTGTGGAAAATTCTTCAGGAGATGGGAATATCAGACCACCTTACCTGCCCCTGGAGAAATCTGTATGCAGCTCAAGAAACAACAGTTAGAACTGGACGTGGAACAACAGACTGTTTCCAAATTGAGACAGGAGTATGTCAATGCTGTATATTGTCACCCTGCTTATTTAACTTATATGCAAAGTACATCATACGAAGTGCCAGGCTGGATGAAGCACAAGCTGGAATCAAGATTGCTGGGGGAAATATCAATAACCTCAGATATGCAGATGACACCACCCTTATGGCAGAAAGTGAAGAAGAACCTTGATGAATGTGAAAGAGGAGAGTGAAAAAGTTGGCTTAAAGCTCAACATTCAGAAAACGAAGATCATGGCATCTGGTCCCATCACTTCATGATGAATAGATGGGGAAACAGTGGAAACAATGAGAGACTTTATTTTTTTGGGCTCCAAAATCACTGCAGATGGTGACTGGAGCCATGAAATTAAAAGACACTTGCTCCTTGGAAGAAAAGTTATGACCAACCTAGACAGCATACTAAAAGGCAGAGACATTACTTGCCAACAAAGGTTTGTATAGTCAAGCTATGGTTTTTCCAGCAGTCATGTATGGATGTGAGAATTGGACCATAAAGAAAGTTGATTGCCAAAGAACTGATGCTTCTGAGCTGTGATGTTGGAGAAGACTCTTGAGAGTCCCTTGGACAGCAAGGAGATCAAACCAGTCAATCCTAAAGGAAATCAGTCCTGAATATTCATTGGAAGGATTGATTCCGAAGCTGAAACTCCAATACTCTGGCAACCTGATGTGGAGAATTGACTCATTGGAAAAGACTGCGATGCTGGAAAAGATTGAAGGCAGGAGGGAAAGGGGACGACAGAGGATGAGATGATTGGATGGCATCACCTACTCAATGGACATGAGTTTGAGTAAACTCCGGGAATTGGTGATGGCCAAGGAAACCTGGCATCCTACAGTCCATGGGGTGGCAAAGAGTTGGACACGAATGAGGAACTGAACTGAACTGATATCAAAATCAGAAGCTTTATATATATATATATTACAATGTAGACAATGTTAATGAATTTGACACTACTGTGTCAAAATATAAATATAATACTTTAGTTTTTGCTTTTCTGCAAAGCTGACTTGTGTCTTTTAAATAGGATGTCATATCAAAATAATAATTTCCTTGAAGGAAATTCCTTTTCCTTAGACAATGGGTAGGAGGGTATGGTGTTAAAATTTATAAGCTCTATAATATTCAGTACTTTGGAGAATATTGTAAGATAGGCTCTTTCATATACTTTTATATACTTCCAGTGGAATGTAACTTGGGACAATATTCCTGAAAAATAGTTTGGCACCATGGATTGGGAGACCTAAAAACATTCATACTATTTAATTAGTAATCCATTTCTAAGAATCCATGTTAAAAAATAAGGACATGGTTTAATATACACACATTCAAAGACATTTAACACAGTATTATATATGTTAGTGCAAACTTGAGAACAATCTAAATGTCTTTACGTCCTTATACAAGAAAAGCTAAATAAATTATGGCATATCCATACAATGAATAATGTACTATTGTAATATTTATTATACAATAGAAAATTGCATTTTGGGAAATTTAATGTAATATTAAATTAAAATCAAGATACAAAACATTACATATAACCCCAAATTTAAAAACTATTATTTTTGTCTATGCATGAAAAACCTGAAAATAAAAATGCCAGCTGTATTTCTGAGTGGTCAGAAATATATTTCATATTTTTCCTCTATTTTCCATATTTTAAAAGTAACTTTTAATAATAATATATTGTTAAACCACATTTAGACACTTATATATAAACTATCTAAGTATAACAAGTATACTCTAAGTACAAATTTTGAAATGTTGTGTCAAGCACATGTGCTTGAATCACTAACGTTACATAAGTCACAAAGGGGTAAAAAGAACAATATTTAAAAAGCATTTCCGTCCCAGCTTTATTGAGCTATACTTTCCATACAGTAAATTGCACTCTATTTAGAGTTTAAATTTGATGAGTTTTGACATTTTTATTCTCACAATCCATCGCCATCACCACAATTCAGGTAATGAATATGCACCATCCGCAAAAGTTTCATGTCCTTTTTTCATCCATTCTTCCCTGTTTCCAACCCAGGCCCAGGCAACCACTGGATCTGATTTTTGTTATTATAGGTTAGCTTGCATTTCCTAGAAGTTTATATAAATGG
Organism: Cephalophus harveyi; assembly: GCA_006410635.1. NCBI lineage: Eukaryota > Metazoa > Chordata > Mammalia > Artiodactyla > Bovidae > Cephalophus > Cephalophus harveyi. The sequence goes on from SJYT01008979.1 coordinate 837,869, forward strand.
AATCATTCAGAGTGTCTTTTTTTCTTGTTGGTCATGTTTCTTTCACTTTAGAATAATTATTTTGAGATTTTTATAAGCTATTGCATGTATCAATGGTTTGTTGTTTTTCATTGTTGAATAGTATTTCACTGTATGAATGTGTTGTAATTTGTTTTTCAGTTGTTGATGAACATTTCCAGTTTGGAGCTCTTACAGCTAAAGCTACCATAAACATTTGTGTATAAGTCTTACGTGGAATATAGTTTTCTTCTCTTGAGTAAATACCCAGGAGTGGAATGGTTGGGTCAAATTATAGGTATATGTATAACTTTTTAAGAAATTGCCAAACTAGTTTCAAATATAAAGTGGTGTACCACTTTATATTTCCACCACCAGTGTGTGAAAATTATACTTGCTTTATATTTTCACTAACACTTGATATAGTCAGTTTTTAAAAATTTTAAATTTTATGCATTTTAGTGGTTGTATAGTGATATTGCATTATGATTTTAATTTGCATATTCAAAAGCAGAGACATTACTTTGCCTACTAAAGTCCGTCTAGTCAAGGCTATGACAAACTAGTTTCAAATATAAAGTGGTGTACCACTTTATATTTCCACCACCAGTGTGTGAAAATTATACTTGCTTTATATTTTCACTAACACTTGATATAGTCAGTTTTTAAAAATTTTAAATTTTATGCATTTTAGTGGTTGTATAGTGATATTGCATTATGATTTTAATTTGCATATTCAAAAGCAGAGACATTACTTTGCCTACTAAAGTCCGTCTAGTCAAGGCTATGGTTTTTCCTGTGGTCATGTATGGGTGTGAGAGTTGGACTGTGAAGAGGGCTGAGCGCCGAAGAATTGATGCTTTTGAACTGTGGTGTTGGAGAAGACTCTTGAGAGTCCCTTGGACTGCAAGGTGATCCAACCAGTCCATTCTGAAGGAGATCAGCCTTGGGATTTCTTTGGAGGGAATGATGCTAAAGCTGAAACTCCAGTACTTTGGCCACCTCATGCGAAGACCCGACTCATTGGAAAAGACTCTGATGCTGGGAGGGATTGGGGGGCAGGAGGAGAAGGGGACGACCGAGGATGAGATGGCTGGATGGCATCACTGACTCGATGGACGTGAGTCTGAGTGAACTCCAGGAGATGGTGATGGACAGGGAGGCCTGGTGTGCTGCTATTCGTGGGGTCGCAAAGAGTCAGACAGGACTGAGCGACTGAACTGAACTGAACAATTCATGATGGTGAGCTTTTCATGTGCTTGTCGCCCATATGTTTACTTTGCTAAAGTGTCTGTTCAATTATTTTGTTTTTTTTTTTTCATAGGTAAAGCAGTTTTAGGGCTTCCCTGGTGGCTCAGCAGTAAACAATCCACCTGTGATGCAGGAACCACAGGAGATGCAGGTTCAATCCCTGGGTCGGGAAGATCCCATGAAGAAGGGTATGGCAACTCACTCCAGTATTCTTGCCTGGGAAACCCCATGGACAGAGGAACCTGGCGGTTGAGAGTCCATAGGGTCGCAAAGTCAGACACAACTGAAGTGACTTAGCATGCACGCACATACACAAGGTAGTTTTATTTGAGCAGTGCTTTCTGCATGCCTGGAAATTCTTTCCTTTTTTTGAAGATTTATTTCTTTAGTTTTGGCTGTGCTGGGTCTTTGTTGCTGCAGGCAGGCTTTCTCTAGTTCCGGCGAGCGGGACTACTCTTCCTTGCGGTGTGTGGGCTTCTCCCTGCCGTGGCTTCGCTTCTTCTGGGGCATGGGCTCTAGGCACTTGGGCTTCACTGTGTGTGGTGCGTGGCCTCAGTAGTTTTGGCTGCTGGGTTCTAGAGCGCTGGTTCAATAGCTGTGCCCCACCAGCTTAGTTGCCCCACGGCATGTGAAATCTTCCCTGAGCAGGAACTGAACCTGTGTCTTCTACATTGTCAAGTGGATTCTTAACCTCTGGATCACCAGGGGAGCCCTATTTTGCCCATTTTTAACAAAGGTTGCCTTCTGATTGGTTTAAAAGAGATATTTTAAAATTCTAAATAAAGTCCCTTGCATGATAAAAGTTTCGCAAAGATTTTCTCCCACTTTGTGGCCTGCTGTTTCATTTTCATAGCAGTGTCTAAAGAGCAAATGCTTCTTAATTTGATGAAATTTACCAATTTTTACTTTTACATATACTATTTTATTTCTTTTCTAGTTCATGCTTTTTGTGTCATATTTAAGAACTCTTTAATAAACTAAACATCATTAAGATTTTTCTCTTACATTTCCTTCTAGATCTATTATAGTTTTAATTTTTATATTTAGGTCTATAATACATTCAGAGTTAAGTTTTGCACATGATGTGAAAGTTTAGAAGTTCATTTGGGGGTTATTTTTCTCATACTATTTATTGAAAAGATTTTCCCTTTTTCATTATATTGCCTTAGTACCTTTCTGGAAAACCGG
>SJYT01008979.1:854160-880127 GCA_006410635.1 Cephalophus harveyi
TGAAGAGTTGACTCATTGGAAAAGACTCTGATGCTGGGAGGGATTGGGGGCAGGAGGAGAAGGGGACGACCGAGGATGAGATGGCTGGATGGCATCACGGACTCGATGGACGTGAGTCTGAGTGATCTCCGAGAGATGGTGATGAACAGGGAGGCCTGGCGTGCTGCGATTCATGGAAAGAGTCGGACACGACTGAGCGACTGAACCGACTGAACTCATTGGTATGAGTTTATAGATTCCACCTGTAGGTGATATTTTATGATATCTGTCTTTTTCTTTCTGACTTACCTCACAGTATGAAAATTTCTCAGTCCATCCATGCTGCTGCCGATACCTTTATTTCTTTCTGTTTTATGGCGGGAATAGTATTCCAGTGTATAGATGCACCAGTTAGACATCATATTGCTGTCAATGGACATTTTGGTGGAGTCTATGTCTTGGCTATTTTAAATAGTGCTAACCTGAAAATCAGGGTGCACATGTCATTCTGAATGATAAATTTTTGGATCTAAGCCCAGGAATGGGGCTGCAGGATCATATGCTACCTCTGTGTTTAGTGTTTCAAGAAACCTCCATACTGTTTTTCCATAGTGGCTTCACCTTTTACATTCCCACCAAGATGGTAGGAGGATTCCCTTTTCCGTACATTCTCTGCAGTATTTATTCTTTGTAAATTGTTCGATGATGGCCATTATGACCAGTGTGAGGTGGTACCTCATTGTTGTTTTGATTGGTATTGATTTAATAATTAGTGGAGTATCTTTCCATGTGCTTTTATTATTGTACACCTTGTGAGTAAATTTATCTCTTGAGACTGGCTTCTTGAAAGTTGGCCCTGTTTTGGATTCTTTTCTGATGATTTACTCCAGGACATTTCTTGAGGGCAGGTGACATTTACAGCCCTGTAAGACTTGTGACTATTAAGAGCCCTTCAGCACCTATTTTAAGGTGTGTATATTGATCTGAACCAGCTAATTACTCCCTGTCCCCCCCCCCTTTCCTTTTTGGTAACCTTAAGTTTCTTTTCTAAGTCTATGAGGCTGTTTCTCTTCTGTAAAGTTCATTTGTATCCATTTTTAGATTTTACCAAAAGTGATAGCCTATGATAGTGGTCTTTCCCTGTCTTATTTCAGTTAGTATGATCATCTCTAGTTTCTTCCCTATAACTGGAAATGGTGTTGTTTCATCCTTCTTTATGTCTGAGTAATATTGCAATGTGTATATGTACCCCATCTTCTGTATCTATTCATTTGTCCTTCTGCACTTAGGTTGCCTCCATATCTTGGCTATTGTACCTAATGCTGCCATGATTTTTGGAATGCTGCTGTCTTTTAAAATTTTGGTTTTCTCTGGATCTGTGTCTAAGTGTGGGATTGCTGGGTCACTTGGTACTTCTATCTTTAGTAATCTCCATACTGTTCTCCTTAGTGGATGTTCTGATTTACAGTTCCGCTAATGGTGTAGGGAGGTTCCCTTCTCTCCTCACCCACTGCAGAATTTATTGTTGTAGGATTTTTTACATTTGATTTGCCTTGGGGGTTTCCCAGGTGGCACTAGCGGTAAAGAATCTGCCTGCCAATGCAGTAGACATAAGAGACGTGAGTTTAATCCCTGGTTCAGGAAGATCCCCTGGAGGAGGGCATGGCAACCCACTCTAGTATTCTTGTCTGGAGAATCCCATGGACAGAGGAGCTTGGGGGGCTATAGTCCACAGGGTTGCAAAGAGTCGGTCACGACTGAAACAACTTAGCACAGCACAGCATGACGTCTTTGGAGAAATCTGCATTTAGATCTTTGGCTAATTTTTTATTGGGTTGTTTATTTTTTGATATTGAGCTGTGCAAGTTGTTTGTATGTGTTCTTCATTTGCAAGAATTTTTTCCATTCTGAGGGTTGTCTTTTTCTTTCACTGATGGTTTCCTTTGCTGTGAAAACGCTTTTAGGTTTATTAGGTCCCACTTGTTTATTTTTGTTTTATTTTTCATGATTCTAAGAGGTGGATCAAAAAAGAACTTGCTGCATTTTATGTCAAAGCTTGTTCTGCTTTTTCCCTCAAGAGTTTCATAATATCTGTCCTTCTATTTAGATCTTTAATCTGTTTGGAGTTTATTTTGTGTATGATGTTAGGGAGTAGTCGAATTTCATTCTCATTTTCATTGCTAAGCAAGCTGCATGCTGTCCTCCAGAGTGGCTACTCCCAGTTTCCATTCCCAGAACCAGTGTAAGAGGGTTCCCTTTTGTCCACAACCTCTCCAGCATTTACTGTTTGTAGAGTTTCTGCTTATGGCCATTCTGACTTGTGTGAGGTGATTACCTCCTTGAAGTGTTGATTATTTGCATTTCTTTCATATTCAGTGATGTTGACATCTTTTCAGGTGATTTTTAAAAAACATACTTATTCAAGTTGGCTTCTTGAATAGTTTCCCTGTTTTAATATTTTCCCAATGACCTCCCCTAGGACATTTCTTGAGGGCAGGTGTTTTTTAACTTACAGCCTGTCAGGCCTTGTGAATGCTAAGTGCCCATGAGCATTGGTTGTTGTTATGGGAAATGACCAAAGGCGGCAGCATGTCTTTATGCCTCACTCTGGTTACTGGGAGAACCAGTGCCTTAGGGAAAGTACTGTTCCTGGATTGTCAGTTAGGGTGGAATATGCCAGAAGAAACACCCAGGGCTTGTATTCCATGCCTTCTTCCTTCCTTACCCCTATCCCCTGGAAACATCACAGATCCTGTAACATGACTCTTGGAGGGTGCTTTCATCCATAGGTGGGGCGACCCTAAAGAAGGAGGCTGGAGGTGGGGACCCGACCACCAGGAGACATGGGGCCCACGTGGCTTTTCCAAGCTCTTCCAGCACAGAGGCTCCACATCCTTTGGGTGCAGTAGGCATAGTTTCGCTGCAGGAGGACCTGCTTGGATCTGGAGGTCATGAGCCCATGCAGAGGGGAATAGGCACATCAGATCCATGGGGCAGGGCTCATTAGCTGGCACATCCTCCCCAGCTCCATCAGCCCCACGACAGTCCATCCTTGGGATCCAAGCCTGCTCAGACTTCAGGGATGTGACAGCAGCCCAGGTCACCAGGCCTAAGGGGAACAGAGTTGCATTCTCTTTTTGTAATTTGTATTTTGTATTGGTGATTAGGTGACTTACAATATTGTGAAGTGAAAGTCGCTCAGTTGTGTCCGACTCTACGACCCCATGGACTATACAGTCCATGGAGTTCTCCAGGCCAGAATACTTGAGTGGGTAACCTTTCCCCTCTCCAGGGGATCTTCCCAACCCAGAGATCGAACCCAGGTCTCCTGCATTGTGGGCGGATTCTTTACCAATTGAGCCACCAGGGAAGCCCAAGAATACTGAAGTGGGTAGCCTATCTCTTCTCCAGTGGATCTTCTCGACCCAGGAATCAAATCGGGGTCTCCTGCATTGCAGGCAGATTCTTTACCAACTGAGCTATCAGGGAAACCCTACAATATTGTAGTATGTAGTTTTTTTTTAGGTATAGAGCAACATGATTCACTTACACATAGATGTGTACATGTCCTTTTTCTGGTTCTCTTCCCGTATAGTTTATTATACAGTACTGAGTAGGGGTCCTCATCCTATGGTGGGTTCTTGTTGATTATTTTTTAAAGAGTACTGTGTATATGTTCATCTCTACCTGTTCATTTCAAAAATCTGATTTTCTCCTCAGTTACTCTTTGAAGGGTGGTTCTGCAGGCTTTTATGGTAGGTCTATCTTCATCTCTTAAATGCAGTTTCTTATTCCTCTCTGTATTGACTCTTATCATTTACATGGCACTAGAAGGCAATGGCACCCCACTCCAGTACTTTTGCCTGGAGAATCCTGTGGACGGGGGAGCCTGGTGGGCTGCAGTCCATGGGGTCGCTGGGAGTCAGACACCACTGAGCGACTTCACTTTCACTTTTCTCTTTCATGTATTGGAGAAGGAAATGGCAACCCACTCCAGTATTCTTGCCTGCAGAACCCCAGGGACGGGAGAGCCTGGTGGGCTGCCCTCTATGGGGTCGCACAGAGTCGGACACGACTGAACTGACTTAGCAGCAGCAGCAGCAACACCATAACAGCATTCCATTTTCTCCATGCCTTCTCCACTATTTATTCTTCATAGATATTTCATGATAGCCTTTCACACTGGTGCAGAGTGATCCCTCATTGTGGTTTTGATTTCATGTCTATCATAGTTTATGAGATTCAGCAAGTTTTTATGGGCTATTTTTTAAAACACGGTGAGTAGAATTTACTATAAAAGTTTCTTTTTCATAGTGTGTTCAGGTTTTTTAAAAAAAATTATTTTCTATTTGTTTCCCCTGAAAAATTTTTAAATGCAAGTATCATTTAGAGCCCAGTATTCCCTGTGAATACAAAGTGTTCATGAGCAATAGTTATAGAGTTGCTATTTAGAGCATGGCCACAGTACTGCAGAAATTCTTCTATCCCTAGACTTACTACTCTGGTAACCAGAGTCTTAGGGCTAGTCCTAGTTCCTGGTTGTAAATTAGAGTAGAATGTGAGAGTAGAAGCTACCAAAAGCTTGTGTCTCTTTAGTAATTGTTTTATTTTGAATGAATTTGTACTTTTTATTGGAGTAAATTCTACTTACAGTGTTGTGTTTCCTCTAGAAGTACAGAATCTTGTTCACTTGTACCCATGCAGCTATCTATTCATAGCTGGCTTTTTCACATATAGATTATTACAGATTGGTTAGTACCCACCCTTGGTAATGTACGTCCATGCTGACTATGTATTTTATATGTATCATTGGTATAAGTTAATCCCAACCTCCTATTATAACCCTTCCATTCACCATTACCCTTTGGTAATTATAAGTTTTTTCCCCTAAGACTATGTGGTTATTTCAAATGTAATTGAAATTTGTATACTACAAAGCTACAGTCATTAAGACAATATGGTACTGGCACAAAACCAGAAATATAAACCAATGGAACAAGATAGGAAAGCCCAGAGATAAATACATGCACCTATGGGCACCATATATTTGACAAAAGAGGCAAGGATATAAAATGCAGAAAAGGCAGCATCTTCAATAAGTGGTGCTGGAAAAACTGGACAGCTACATGTAAAAGAATGAAATCAGAACACCTCATAACACCATATACAAAAAAAATCAAAATGGATTAAAGGCTTATTAATAAATGTAAGGCCAGAAACTATAAAACTCTTAGAAGAAAACATAGGCAGTACACTCCTTGATATAAATCACAGCAAGATCCTCTATGACCCATCTCCTAGGGTAATGGAAATAAAAGCAAAAATAAATAAATGTGATCTAATTAAACTTGAAAGCTTATGCACAGAAAAGGAAACAATAAAGAAGATTAAAAACAACCCTCAGAATGGGAGAAAATAATGGCCAATGAAACAACTGACAAAGTATTAACCTCCAAAATATACAAGCAGCTCATATGGCTCAAGATCAGGAAAACAAACAATCCCATCAAAAAATGGGCAGAAGACCTAGACAGCTAGTTCTTCAAAGAAGACATATAGATGGCTAATAAACACATGAAAAGATGCTCAACATTGCTCATTTTTAGAGAAATTCAAATCAAAACTACAATGAGTTTGTAGTGTGTATATTCTTACCTCACACCGGTCAGAACGGCCATCATCAAAAATTTTACAAACAACAAATGCTGAAGAGGGTGTGGAGAAAATGTGACCCTCTTACACTGTTGGTGGGAATGCAAATTGATACAGCCACTATGGGGGACAGTATGGAGATTCCTCAAAACACTAGAACTAAAACTACCATATGACTCAACAATACCACTACTGGGCAAATACCCTGAGGAAACCATAACTGAAAAAGACACATGTACCCCAATGTTCAGTGCAGCACTATTTACAATAGCTAGGATATGGAAGCAACTTATATGTCCATCAACAGATGAATGGATAAAGAAACTGTTGCTGGGGTCCAGCCGCTGTGGATCCAGGGATTCGAAGGGTGGACGGCGTTGGTGACGAAAACTTATTTATTTATTAATATAAGATTAGGAAGAAATAGTGTAGTAGGAAAATTAAGTGGATAAAAAGAGGCTGAATAACTTGGTTTACATGGAATACCAATCACCACCTACGTAGGCCGCAGGCGTCTTCCCGTTCTCCCAAAGGAGAGGAAGCACTGAGGCCCCCCCGCTCTGATCTTAGAAGCCCAGGCAAAATTAGCAGGCTTGGTGGGTACCCCTGCACCAGATAGGAATTCGGCCAGAAAATAGTAAGAGAGAAAAAGAGGCTGAATAACTTGGTTTACGGGGAAGGCCAATAAAGCTCCAGACAAGGAGCTTGCACCATCTACGTTGGGCCACCAGCATCTGTTTGAATATCGGAGAGTGCCCCGCCTTGGGCTCTCTCTCTTGCAGATCTTAGAAGCCAGGACAAGTAAGTAGACTTGGTGAGCCTCCCGCTCCAGATGGGAATTCAGCCTGAACTTAGAGTAAGAAGGAGAGGAAAGGAGAGAGAGTAAGAGAGAGAGAGACGTGGGGGGAGCCAGATTCCCAAGAAACTAGGCGGAGAGACTAGTCTGGGAAAATGGTCCATCCTTTATTGTTCAGAAGGCCTTTTATACTTTTGATGAAACATGAAGATCAATAGGTAACACAAAGTTATGCAGTGTTAACAGCCCAGACTCATCAAAAACAGGCTTTTCTCTCTGCATACCTAATTGTATACACAAGTCTTAGATAATTGACATCATCTTCCGGCCAAAAGGGCCAATTAACATTTTACAGCCTTTTTTCTGATAAGGGTTTGTCAGCCAGAAGACTTATTTGTGTTGATCTTCCGAAAGTCTGGTGCCACTCTCAGAAAGCACTAAATAAAGTTACATTCTTACATAGTAAAGATACAGCAATTTATAACAAGTAAAAGGAGTACAGTGATTTATAACAAAAGAAAGGTAATCAACTCAAAAGTCTAGTGTTGCTAACATCAAAACTACTATGTATCTTTTCCCATATCCCGTTTACATTGATTAACATCCTCCCAGGTGCCTAAAAGATAAAGAATATGGAGGCCTGGCAGCAATCATTGAGTCAACAGTGAAAACCCATCACCAGTATGATTTTTAACTCTTTAGAAAAAGAGTCTGTTTCCTTAAGATGCTTTTAAGCTTTGTGCCTGTCGCGGTTGGGGGCTGTAAGCAATTCACAAGCTGTAAGAGATTCAAAAGCATCAATTCTTCGGCACTCTTTACTTGGTTTTAAATTTACATCCTTTTTATTGAAAAGGATCCTCAATGTAATCTTCTATGGCTTGTTTTGTTACTAAATGTTGTCTCATTGAAATCCATTCATGTTGTAATATGAACCTGTATTATGTTCAATTTCACTACTGTACAATATTTCATTGTATGAATATATAGCATAGTTGATTAACTATCTTCTGCTCATTTAATATTGAATATGCTTCCAATTTTCTTCCCTTATCATCTACAGTGTTGCTTTGGACATTTTATATATCATTCCCATTGTACAATTCCAAAGGTATTTTCTATGTATATTTCTGGGATACATATACTCACTTCACAAGATAATCCCAATTTGTTTTCCACAGTTATCATACAGATTTACCCTCCCACCAGCAATGCATATAAGTTGCTGTTTATTCACATTTTTTGAATGGTTGGTACATTTCTTTTCAGTCACAGTCTTATCAAACTGTGTCATTTTGTCAGCACTACACTAATGGTAAAGAACACACCTGCCAGCACAAGAGGTGTAAGAGACGGGTTTGATCCCTGGGTAGGGAAGATCTCCTGGAGGAGGGCCAGTGCAACCCACTCCAGTATACTTGTCTGGAGAATCCCATGGACAGAGAAGCCTGGTGGGCTGCAGTCCATAGGGTCGCAAAGAGCTGGACACAACTGATATGACTTAGCATGTACGTATTATCAAACTGTGTCAATGTTAGATATAGGAGATAGTATCCCTGGTTTTTGAGCATCTTTTTTTTTGTATGTATGTATATGTTCACATCTTATAATACACAAATTTTTATATATACCCAATTTACACATATAAAGTTTATATATAACTATTGCATGCAGATTTGTTGTATATTAAATCATATATATTTCTATACAATTTGTTGAAGTCAGTTGGTAAAGCCATGTTGCACACAAAAACTCACACAGATATACATACTTGATGAACCAACTCATTATTGTGTAGTGTTTAACCTCCCAGGCTTTGGAGACAGATATTTGTACAATAGTCTATTTCTCACTCATTTACTATAAGCATGGTTTCCTAATCTGCAAAATAATAATAATAATAATTACCCACATTATATGTGCTATAAAATAATTAATGATACCTTACAGAAAGTAATAAATATATAAGCTTGAAAATATAAATAATCAATAAAATTTTGCCATTGATATTTTTGATAGAGATATTTTGTGTCTATCAGTCAGTTCAGCTGAGTTCAGTTCAGTCGTGTCTGACTCTTTGCAACCCCATGAATCACAGCACACCAGGCCTCCATGTCTATCACCAACTCCTGGAGTTCACCCAGACTCACATCGATCGAGTCAGTGATGCCATCCAGCTGTCTCATTCTCTGTTGTCCCCTTCTCCTCCTGCCCCCAATCCCTCCCAGTATAAGAGTCTTCTCCAATGAGTCAACTCTTCACATGAGATGGCCAAAATACTGGGGTTTCAGCTTTAGCATCATTCCTTCCATAGAAATCCCAGGGCTTATCTTCAGAATGGACTGGTTGGATCTCTTTGCAGTCCAAGGGACTCTCATGAGTCTTCTCCAACACCACAGTTCAAAAGCATCAATTATTCAAGATGTGTATAAGAGACAGGTCAAAGGCTTTGGCATAGTCAATAAAGCAGAAATAGATGTTTTTCTGGAACTCTCTTGCTTTTTCGATGATCCAGCAGATGTTGGCAATTTGATCTCTGGTTCCTCTGCCTTTTCTAAAACCAGCTTGAACATCTGGAAGTCCAAGGTTCACGTATTGCTGAAGCTTGGCTTAGAGAATTTTGAGCATCACTTTACTAGCATGTGATGTGAGTTCAATTGTATGGTAGATTGAGCATTCCTTGGCATTGCCTTTCTGTGGGGTTGGAATGAAAACTAACCTTTTCCAGTCCTGTGGCCACTGCTGAGTTTTCCAAATTTGCTGGCATATTGAGTGCAACACTTTCACAGCATCATCTTCCAGGATTTGAAATAGCTCAACTGGAATTCCATTACCTCCACTAGTTTTGTTCTTAGTGATGCTTTCTAAGGCCCACTTGACTTCACATTGAGTGATCACACCATCGTGATTATCTGGGTCATGAAGATCTTTTTTGTACAGTTCTTCCATGTATTCTTGCTACCTCTCCTTAATATCTTCTGCTTTTGTTAGGTCCATACTATTTCTGTCCTTTATCGAGCCCATCTTTGCATGAAATATTCCCTTGGTATCTTTAATTTTCTTGAAGGGATCTCTAGTCTTTCCCATTCTGTTGTTTTCCTCTATTTCTTTGCATTGATCACTGAGGAAGTCTTTCTTATCTCTTCTTGCTATTCTTTGCAACTCTGAATTCAGATGCTTATATCTTTCCTTTTCTCCTTTGCTTTTTGCCTCTCTTCTTTTCACAGGTATTTGTAAGGCTTCCTCAGACAGCGATTTTGCTTCTTTGCATTTCTTTTCCATGGGGATGGTCTTTATCCCTGTCTCTTGTACAGTGCCACGAACCTAAGTCCATATTTCATCAGGCACTCTATCTATCGGATCTAGGCCCTTATATCTATTTCTCACTTCCACTGTATAATCATAAGGAATTTGGTTTAGGTCATACCTGAATAGTCTAGTGGTTTTCCCTACTTACTTCAATTTAAGTCTGAATTTGACAATAAGGAGTTCATGATCTGAACCACAGTCAGCTCCTGGTTTTGTTTTTGCTGACTGTATAGAGCTTCTCCATCTTTTGCTGCAAAGAATATAATCAATCTGATTTCAGTGTTGACCATCAATCTATTTCTCACTTCCACTGTATAATCATAAGGAATTTGGTTTAGGTCATACCTGAATAGTCTAGTGGTTTTCCCTACTTACTTCAATTTAAGTCTGAATTTGACAATAAGGAGTTCATGATCTGAACCACAGTCAGCTCCTGGTTTTGTTTTTGCTGACTGTATAGAGCTTCTCCATCTTTTGCTGCAAAGAATATAATCAATCTGATTTCAGTGTTGACCATCTGGTGATGTCCATGTGTAGAGACTTCTCTTGTGTTGTTGGAAGAGGGTGTTTGCTATGATTAGTTCATTTTCTTGGCAAAACTCTGTTAGTCTTTGCCCTGCTTCATTCCACATTCCAAGGCCCAATTTGCCTGTTACTCGAGGTATTTCTTGACTTCCTACTTTTGCATTCCAGTCCCCTATAATGAAAAGGGCATCATTTTTGAGTGTTAGTTCTAAAAGGACTTGTAGGTCTTCATAGAACCATTCAACTTCATCTTCTTCAGTGTTACTGGTTGGGGCATAGACTTGGATTACTGTGATATTGAATGATTTGCCTTGGAAATGAACAGAGATCATTCTGTTGTTTTTGAGATTGCATCTAAGTACTGCATTTCGGACTCTTTTGTTGACCATGATGACTACTCCATTTCTTCTAAGGGATTCCTGCCCACAGTAGGAAATATAATGGTCATCTGAGTTAAATTCACCCATCCCAGTCCATTTTAGTTGGCTGATTTCTAGAATGTTGACATTCACTTTTGCCATCTCTTGTTTGACCACTTCCAATTTACCTTGATTCATGGACCTGACATTCCAGGTTCCTATGCAATATTGCTCTTTACAGCATCGGACCTTGCTTCTGTGAACAGTCACATCCACAGCTGGGTATTGTTTTTGCTTTGGCTCCATCCCTTCATTCTTTCTGGAGTTATTTCTCCACTGATCTCCAGTAGCATATTGGGCACCTACTGACCTGGGGAGTTCCTCTTTCATTATCCTATCATTATGCATTTTCATTTGTGTCTATGCTACTTCATAAATTTAACTTACATGTCATACACTTACATTTTTTCCCATGTCCTTCATATATTTTTAATGATTTAATGGCTTTACTTTTAAAATGAAATCTTTCAACTATGAGAAATTTATTCCAGTATGTTTTTTTTTTTATCCATATTTCCATATTGATTTGAAAAATTAGTACCACATTTTAAAAAGATACACAAAACGTATCAAAATGTGTGGTTCTGCTTGGTATGCAACACTTTTTTTTTTTTTCCCTATATTTAATTTTGGAAAGATTCAATTGTGGGATACAGGAAAGGAATGAAAATGGCAAAGTTTTGTTTCTTTGTGTTTAAGAAAACCATTTTTCCCGAGATAAAGGGGAGAACTGAGTCCATTATTTTGCAGCATTATTAAAAATCACTCCATTTCCCCTCTGGGATTGTGGAGCAGAGAAGAATTTGAGGCCACCAATGGCACCCACTCCAGTACTCTTGCCTGGAAAATCCCATGGACGGAGGAGCCTGGTAGGCTGCAGTCCATGGGGTCGTGAAGAGTTGGACACGACTGAGCAACTTCACTTTCACTTTTCACTTTCATGCATTGGAGAGGGAAATGGCAACCCACTTCAGTATTCTTGCCTAGAGAATCCCAGGGATGGGGGAGCCTGGTGGGCTGCCGTCTAAGGGGTCGCACAGAGTCGGACACGACTGAAGCCACTTAGCAGCAGCAGCAGCAGTTACTGTAGGGCATTACTGATGTAATGCATTCCATTGTAACCTTCAGCCTGAAAGAAGTCTTATGCTTTTCAGTTTCTAACTTTTTGCTGGGATTCAAACCCTTAGATAGGTCCAAGGATTTGATCTATCTGGATAGACTGTTAGTGTTTTCCTTTTAAAGCTGAGTTTGTGGTATTGAAGCTGTTCAGTCCTCTTTAGATAAAACTAACATCAGGAGAGGCACACGTTGGCTTTCTAGGATCTCTGCTCATCTCAGTTATGCATAGGTTCAGTTTTAAAGCCGATAAAGAGAATTAACACAACAATAGAGGTTGTTAGTAAACTGTTAAAATGTTTCTTTCTGTAAATTAGAACTTCAGCTTCTTCAGTTTTTTTTTTTTTAGCTTCTTCAGTTTTAAATGAGTACATATATAGTTATGTAGAATATGTACAGAGATTATTAATAAATGGGAAATATGCTACATTTATAATACACACACAATAAAGACTAGTCATGTTAAATCCTCAAATTCTAGCAAGGAATATATTTTAAAGTGCTGTTTATGATCTGTAATGAATGATAAAGTGTATATGTCTTATGGGTGGGTACTTTTAACAGTCCCCAAATCCTAAACCATTCTGGGTAAAAACATGGTCAGTAATATGCCTGTGAATATGTATATTACCCTTTAATTTTTCACATTTGGATTTTGGAAAGTCCAAGGTAGAAATACAGTGAAAAAGTTGCAAGAGGAAGTGTCAATAAACAAATCAAGAGAAAACATGATGTGATTCCTTGTGTATATCATATAATGAAGGCAAAGTTATGATGAAAAGTGAAGAGGAGATAAGCAATATCTTACGTTCCCAGCACCTTAATATCATGTCTGTCCTGTGAGGTTGCTATGATCAGCATGTGAATCTGCTTTGTGTGAACTTCAGGGCCATCTGTGTCTGCCCATGTTGTGTTCTCATGGCCCGCTTCAGTTACTGGCAGGTAGTGGGTGCACAGTTTCCTAATTAGTGAATAATTAAGTGTAAGAATGAGTGAATTGGCAAGTGACTAAGTGAGTAAGTGGATAAATTAAAAAGTTGTTGTTTATTCACTGTGTCCTACTTCATGGACTGTACCCCTGCCAGGCTCCTCTGCCCATGGGATTTCCCAGGCAAGAATACTGGAGTGAGTTGCCATTTCCTTCTCCAGGTTCTTCCTGATGCAGCGATTGGATCCACATATTCTGCACTGCAGGCAGATTCCTTACCACTGAGCCACTAGAGAAGCCCTTCAGCAGAAGAAGCTCTTACTTAACTTAGTCATATTATAGTCAGCTCTTACTCAATCTGATAATGTAAGCACATTTCTTTGAATCTCAGCCTAAAGTCACATATCAAGCAAAACATGGAGAAAAGAGGGCAGCAACTCACTGGACCACAAACAGGGTGCAGGGTTAAAACCATGTGATTGTTTTGAGGAAGAGTAGATTGACCTCCAATAAAAAAGTGTGGAAGTGGCCTGTGGTGTCTTTGGTTTAAAACTTTTGAACACCGCCTCCCTTTAGAGACCAGATTTCCACTTTTTTTTTTTTTTTACCAAAAATACCACATCACTCACTGAAAAATGAAATAACTATATCTTAGATATGGGAGAAACACATTTTAAAATCTCAAATAAATTGTTTCAGAAACTCTTACTTGTTTTTTTCCCTCTGTATCTGAGTTCTTACATGCTGTCTCCACCCATCATTTTACCTCTTGGTTCTACATGATGAAAAAAATATACAGTTGAACAAATGTCCTGGATATGTATTAAGTCAGTCTGCACATGAAGGGAAAACATAAAGATGTTTATGTCCTCAGCCTCAGTCACAAAAGTGCTGGAGCTGAAATATCCATCATTAGTCATTTCAGTCTTCATCTTTTTTTTTTCTTTATAGTTTTCATCCTTCTTGATCAGTGAAGTATTTGATAAACCTTTCTTAAACACTCTTCTATGGCCTGAATCCTGTATCATCATGTAAACTGCTAATAGTCACCGAGGCAATGATCTTTAAGCTTGTACGCCTCAGGATCTTTGCTCATACTATCTTCTCACTTGGAACAATCAATCTCCATCCCTACTGTCACATTCCAATCCATCACAACAAGTTCCACTTAAAGCTCATCTAGAGTGAGAGGTTTATGGTTGGTTTGGATAGAAGGAGAAATCCTAAGGAAATATGGGGTTATTAAATCATTTATAAGCCTGGATAATGGTTAGTTATTTAAAATAGGTCTTCTGAAAGAGGTATTCGAGGATAGTAAAACATGAAGAAAAAAAATGACATGATATCTAATCCATAGTTAAAGTGATGTGCAAGCAAAACTCATGCATTTATACTGGGTCATTATAACCTAGCTCTGTCTTATTCTTTTCAGAAAACAGAGTGTTAGCCATCCACAGGGGGAAAAAAAGACATTGGAAATATTAGTGAATGCACCATATTAAGACAGACAATACTCAGATAAATGAACTGAAAGAAATGAAAGATTTCTAAGAGGTACAGTTATCATCTAATTACATATTTAAAAATGTTTTCTGTTTTGCTGAATATATTATGTTTTTATTTCCCTTGGTCTAGAATCTATTGAGAAATATATCCTTGTCTTCATGTTCTCCCTTGACAACTGGTAAGGTTTGATAACCAAAGAAACCTTTATATGCTATATAGAAGCAAAGCTTTTTTTTATATATAATTCTCTTCTATTTTAAAGGTATCCACAGCAAACCTCTCCATGGCAATTAGTGAGATCCATTTGAATTATCTGCTTTTGGGGAGCACCTCTTGAAGCCAGCTTCCAACTCCATGTCTCTCCTGCATGAATTATAGTGTTGGCCTGTGTCTAATGGAGCATGAACATAACATATCACAAAGCAATCAGGACACAACTGGAACAAGCTGGTTTGGAATAAAATGGTAAAATTAGGCTGCAGTGCTACTAACATACTACTATTTATTCTATGTTGCAGCTTGATGACCTAATGAGGTGAAGTCAGTTTGGCATTTGGACAATTTTGGAAAGTGAACAAAGCAAACATTCTATTATGGAATGGAAACCACAGCAACATCATGCAAGGTCAACTGCAACATAATCAAAAATATGTGGTGAAGCTTTAGTTGTGTCCATGAGATAAAGGAACATTAAGAGGCCTGAATTGTAAAGAGATTTGTTTCTGGAGATGATAGAGTCAGCTTAGTTTAGAGAAATAATGTAAGTGGTGATTTTTTTCATTTGAAAAATGTGGTTGATGTTACTAGCGATGATTAGGTATATGTGGCTTCATAAGCAATACAGTAGTCTTCATATGAGTCAACCATTGATTTAACAAAAGAACACCCCCTCCTCCTCTGCTCTGAACTTCTGTTGTTGACAGCAGATCTTACTGTTTAGAAGTTAACTCCCACTGACTACATTCTCCTATTTTGCAACAGGGCAACTTGAGTTACATACACATCAGGAATCTAGGTCTGCTGACACTGTGAATGTTTTTCATTAGAATTCTTTTTTTCATCAGAGATCACTGCTTAATTAAAGGCTATGTGCTCAGAGTAAAGCAAAGTACAGAAAATTGACATCTTTGACTTCAGGAAGTCATTTTCCTCACGAATGTTGCATAGGCACGATCAGAATGATTCTATAAAAGTGTCAACAAGTTTGACTGCAAAAACACACATTTTGTTATTCTCTCTTGCAAAGTAAGTGATTTCAAAGGTCCTCATAGAATGAGGACTCTTAAATAATTCCTGGAATAACTAGGAAACCTTACTAATTTATATTTTTCATTAGTGATTTCCAGTTGGTTTAAGAAAATCTTATATGTTGTACAATGACAGTACTTAGAAGTTGAGGCACTAGAATTTTGCTGCTTTGGTGTATTTACTTGACTAATATTTTGAAACTATTACAAGAATTTGTATATTTAGAGTAACATGTACTAATATGGATTTTGAGCAATGTACTGAATCATTACTAAATTATGTTCAATTTAAAGGTAGAATGCAGATCATGTACTTGTTTAATATGCTTTCTAATTATAACAAAAAACCCAGGCAATTCTGTCATAATAAATTCTAAGCTAGAATAACGTTTCATGAATTGTTAATATCAATTCATATTTTAGCAAAAGAGTTTTGAAATAATTAGAGACTCATGACCCATCTAAACTTGGTCTGGTTCACTTGTTCCTCTACTCTTTTATCTTCTCAGGGAGAAAACATATACAAAACAACACTTTAGAGTTAATTAAAATGGCCAGTCATTATTCTGGATGCCTCAATCTTAATGGGTACCCTTATTTAACTAAAATTTTCTATAAATTCATCAAATAATATATTTGTATTTTTCCACTGTTAATGTCTATATATCCCTATAACTGAGATTCCACTGATTCCTTATTTATTGATTGCCTGCAGTGTACAAAGCATCATGCTACACCTTGGGTATGACCAGAGAGTCTTTCATGGAGTTTAAATAAAACTCTAACTTCAATAACTGCTACTTTCCTTCAATCTGATACCTTAAACTTTCCCCTTGATCATATCACATTAAAGCGTATACCTTCACGCTTGTGATAGACTTTTATCTTTAAGTCATTAACAGTGGTAAAATTTAAAGTCACAGAATGGTGAATGCAGTAGTTAAATTTCATAGCTACAATTTCTTTTAAAAAAATATATGACTGCTATATGGTGTACAAATTAACCAAGATGGATTCTGATGTGTTCAGTGGAATGCAGTGGTTAACCGGTAATGTAGGATTATTATTTCAGTCACAGTCTGGTTCAAAACCCCATTTCTTTCTGCTCTAGCTGCCTTAGACAACTGAAGCAGTCACAACTGGGTTTGGAGTATTTGGAAAAATTGATGTCTAAGCTCTTTATCTGGATAAGTCTTATAAAAGCAGAGTGTATTCATGTACTGTTCTTAGTGCAGTCACAGATGCTACTCTCTCCAGCATTTTTCAAGTCTCACAATTAAGGTTAAGCCAATTGCCTCTCAGATTAGTTTTTTGTTTGTTTGTTTCCCCACCTGCCTTCAGCAGTAGACAGTATACTTCCTTCTCAATGTCTGTCATGTGTTTTAACCAAGAGACTTACAAATATAGCATGCCAGCTTTGTTCCCACATCAGTTAATCTCGCATTCACCATTCACAGACCCAATTTCAATTCTTTCCAGATCTTCAGGAGCCAGGAGGACCCTGAGAGTTCATGCTTGCTGGTAAATGCTGCTGCCACTGCTAAGTCACTTCAGTCATGTCTGATTTTGTGTGACCCCATACATGGCAGCCCAACAGGCTCCCCCATCCCTAGGATTCTCCAGGCAAGAACACTGGAACTGGTAAATGCTAGCTCAGTGTTACTGTCAATCTAAAAAATTTTTTTGGCCTTTTTTTCCTTGAAAGATAAGTTCACTTTTTATACATAAAGTATGTCAGAGTGACATATTTTGTAAGTGCTTAGTGTATTTTTTTCAGCTTTATTGAGGTATAATTGAGGTAAATAAAATTGCATGCATTTAAAATATGTAATGTAATGTTTGACATATGTATACTTTGAGAAATGATTACCTAGTTTGGCTAATTAACATATTCATACCTCACATAATCACCACTGTTTTCAATGTATCTGGTGAAAATTCTTTTTTTTTTTAATTTATTATTTTTTTTTATTTTAATTGGAGGCTAATTACTTTACAATAATGTAGTGGTTTTTGCCATACATTGATGTGAATCAGCCATGGGTGTACATGTGTTCCCCATTCTGAACCCTCCTCCCACCTCCCTCTCTATCCTTTCCCTCAGGGTCATCCCAGTGCACCAGCCCTGAGCACCCTGCCTCATGCATCGAACCTGAACTTGCGATCTATTTCACATATGCTAATATACATATTTCAATGCTATTCTCTCAAATCATCCCACCCTCACCTTCTCCCACAGAGTCCAACAGCGTGTTCTTTACATCTATCTCTTTTGCTATCTTGCATATAGGGTCATCATTACCATCTTTCTAAATTCCATATATATGCATTAAAATACTGTATTGGTGTTTTTCTTTCTGACCTACTTTGCTCTGTATAATAAGCTCCAGTTTCATCTGCCTCATTAGAACTGATTCTAATGTATTATTTTTAATGGCTGAGTAATACTCCATTATGTACATGCACCACAGTTTTCTTATCTATTCATCTGCTGATGGACATCTAGATTGCTTCCATGTCCTGGCTATTATAAACACTGCTGCAATGAACATTGGGGTACACATGTCTCTTTCAGTTATGGTTTCCTGGGTGTGTATGTCCAGCAGTGGGATTGCTGGGTCGTATAGCAGTTCTATTTCCAGCTTTTTAAGGAATCTCCAGCGAGCTGCAGTAGCATAGTGGTTAGGCAGGCAGGCAGTCTAGGGTTAGAACAGTTAGAACTGGACATGGAAGAACAGACTGGTTCCAAATAGGAAAAGGAGTACGTCAAGGCTGTATATTGTCACCCTGCTTATTTAACTTATATGCAGAGTACATCATGAGAAATGCTGGACTGGAAGAAACACAAGCTGGAATCAAGATTGCCGGGAGAAATATAAATAACCTCAGATATGCAGATGACACCAACCTTATGGCAGAAAGTGAAGAGGAGCTAAAAAGCCTCTTGATGAAAGTGAAAGAGGAGAGTGAGAAAGTTGGCTTAAAGCTCAACATTCAGAAGACGAAGATCATGGCATCTGGTCCCATCACTTCATGGGAAATAGATGGGGAAACAGTGGAAACAGTGTCAGACTTTATTTTTTGGGGCTCCAAAATCACCGCAGATGGTGACTGCAGTCATGAAATTAGAAGACGCTTACTCCTTGGAAGAAAAGTTATGACTAACCTACTAGATAGTATATTCAAAAGCAGAGACATTACTTTGCCGACTAAGGTCCATCTAGTCAAGGCTATGGTTTTTCCTGTGGTCATGTATGGATGTG
Organism: Cephalophus harveyi; assembly: GCA_006410635.1. Lineage (NCBI taxonomy): Eukaryota > Metazoa > Chordata > Mammalia > Artiodactyla > Bovidae > Cephalophus > Cephalophus harveyi. The sequence continues at coordinate 872,898 of SJYT01008979.1, forward strand.
AGAGTTGGACTGTGAAGAAGGTTGAGTGCTGAAGAATTGATGCTTTTGAACTATGGTGTTGGAGAAGACTCTTGAGAGTCCTTTGGACTGCAAGGAGATCCAACCAGTCCATTCTGAAGGAGATCAACCCTGGGATTTCTTTGGAAGGAATGATGCTAAAGCTGAAACTCCAGTACTTTGGCCACCTCATGCGAAGAGTTGACTCATTGGAAAAGACTCTGATGCTGGGAGGGATTGGGAGCAAGAGAAGAAGGGGACGACCGAGGATGAGATGGCTGGATGGCATCACGGACTCAATGGATGTGAGTCTGAGTGAACTCCAGGAGATGGTGATGAACAAGGAGGCCTGGCGTGCTGCAATTCATGGGGTCGCAAAGAGTTGGACACGACTGAGCGACTGAACTGAACTGAACTGAAGGAATCTCCATACTGTTCTCCATAGTGGCTATACTAGTTTGCATTCCCACCAACAGTGTAAGAGGGTTCCTTTTTCTCCACACCCTCTCCAGCATTTATTGTTTGTAGATTTTTTGATAGCAGCCATTCTTACAGTGTAAGAGGGTTCCTTTTTCTCCACACCCTCTCCAGCATTTATTGTTTGTAGATTTTTGGATAGCAGCCATTCTGACCGGCATGAGATGGTACCTCATTGTGGTTTTGATTTGCTTTTCTCTGGTAGTAAGTGATGTTGAGCATCTCTTCATGTGTTAGCCATCTGTATGTCCTCTTTGGAGAAATGTCTGTTTAGTTCTTTGGCCCATTTTTTGATTGGGTAACTTATTTTTCTGGAATTGAGCTGCAGGGACTGCTTGTATATTTTGAGATTAGTTTTTTGTCAGTTGCTTTATTTGCTATTATTTTCTCCCATTCTGAAGGCTGTCTTTTCACCTTGCTTATAGTTTCCTTCATTGTGCAAAAGCTTTTAAGTTTAATTAGGTTCCAATTTTTTATTTTTGCTTTTATTTCCATTATTCTGGGAGGTGGGTCATAGAGGACCTTGCTGTGATTTATGTCAGAGAGTGTTTTGCCTATGTTTTTCTCTAGGAGTTTTATGGTTTCTGGTCTTACATTTAGATCTTTAATCCATTTTGAATTTACTTTTGTGTATGGTGTTAGAAAGTGTTCTAGTTTCATTCTTTTACAAGTGGTTGACCAGTTTTCCCAGCATCACTTGTTAAAGAGATTGTCTTTTCTCCATTATATATTCTTGCCTTCTTTGTCAAAGATAAGGTGTCCATAGGTGTGTAAATTTATCTCTGGGCTTTCTATTTTGTTCCAGTGATCTATGTTGCTGTCTTTGTGCCAGTACCATACTGTCCTGATGACTGTGGCTTTGTAGTAGAGCCTGAAGTCAGGCAGGTTGATTCCTCCAGTTCCATTTTTCTTTCTCAAGACTGCTTTGGCTATTCGAGGTTTTTGTAATTCCATACAAATAGTGAAATTATTTGTTCTGATTCTCTGAAAAATGCCATTGATAGCTTGATAGGGATTGTATTGAATCTATAGTTTTCAATGTATCTGGTGAAAATTCTTAAGGCCTACTCTCCTAGCAAATTTTAAATATGCAAACCTAGAGTAGATATACAAAAGTTAGTAAAAAGGAAATCAAAGCATACTCCTTTGGAAAAGTCATCTATTTACAAAAAAAAAAAATGAATAAAGGAACTTAAAAACAGACAGAAAATGATTAATGATATGGCATTAGTAAATTCTTACTTATGAATAATTATTTTAAATGTAAATGGATTAGATTCTCCAGTCAAAAGGAATGGCATGGCAGAATGGATTAAACAATTGAGACCCAATTAAGGCTGCTCATGAGAGTCACTTCAACTTTAAGGACACGGAAAGGCTTAACATAAGAGGAGGAAAGACATATTTCATGCAAATGGAACCTAAAAGAGAACAGTGGTAGCTGTACTTATGTCAGGCTGACTTTTTTTTTTTTTTTTGATTAGCAAATTGAGAAATTTTCCTTCTCTTTTTTACCAGCATTGGTGGTTTATCCACTAAGTGGTGTCCAACTCTTGCAACCCCATGGACTGTAGCCTGCCAGGCTCCTCTGTCCATGGGATTTTCCAGGCAAGAATACTGGAGTGGGTTGCCAGGGGATCTTCCCAACCCAGAAATCGAACCCTGGTCACCTGCATTGCAGGCAGATTCTTTACCAACTGAGCTATGAGGGAAGCCCTTTACCAGCATTGCTCCTGTGGAAAAGTGTGCTGTGAGCATATTATTTCTTTTACATAATCTCTCTTAAATTTCTAGTTGTCATTGACATCTTCTCTTTTGGTTCTCTGTTCCTAGATGGCACTTTGATCTTTATATATATATATATATATATATATTTTTTTTTTTTTTGTGGGGAGGGGTTGCTTTTAACATATTCAACTGGTAATTTGTTCAGGTTTGATGAGTATCAATATCTTTTTAAAAATTAATTTTTGGATATTCTCACTTATTAGCCCTTAAAATATTACCTTTTCTATTCTCTCTTCTCATCCTCTGGAATTCAAGTAAGATGTTAACCTAATTAATTTCTTTTAATTTCTAATCCATATCTTCTGTGGCTTTTTCTCTTTGCCTTTAGGAAAAACTAAACATACAACAACAACAACTAAAATCTACTCAAGTTTACTTTTGGCATACTAATTCTTTGTTTAGCTGAGATGTGTATAAGAGACAGTAATTCCTGGAATAACTAGGAAACCTTACTAATTTATATTTTTCATTAGTGATTTCCAGTTGGTTTAAGAAAATCTTATATGTTGTACAATGACAGTACTTAGAAGTTGAGGCACTAGAATTTTGCTGCTTTGGTGTATTTACTTGACTAATATTTTGAAACTATTACAAGAATTTGTATATTTAGAGTAACATGTACTAATATGGATTTTGAGCAATGTACTGAATCATTACTAANNNNTCCAGAGACCTCCAGGGAAATAATTCGGCTGCTCAAAAACAGGATTTATAGCAATGGCAATCGTGTGAATCCCACTTTTACTCTTCTGTTTCTGAATAACTAGATACAATACATTTTAAAAGCCATCTCAATGAAAATGCCAAGAGCTCACCTTGGGAAATCACAAATGATGTCTGGTAATTTGTTTATTATGCTTCATCCTATAAACATCACCCCATCGATTCAACATACTAAACAGAGTTTTTCCTAATTTGAAATGAATATAAAACAGATAATAAAAATTGATCCAACAGGTAAACACAATAGAACCACAGAGAAAGAAATAATTATTTGCAAAGGTTTGTCTCCCATTTTTAATTCAGCAAATTCTTTTTTCCCTAGGAAGCAGCTGTGCTATAACACAGTAGACCTATTTTGATAAGAGCTTTGTCACTGAACTGAAGAGAAACAGAGGTAGGATTGCAGGGTGCTTTAGTGGTCGGCCTTGGGGGTATAACAATTACCTGGGGATCTCTTATAACCAAATATTGTTAGGTATATCTCAGCACCAGAGAATCTAATTTAATTTATCTTGGATGCTGATTGGAGACCCCCAGAAGCAGGAAAGCTCCAATATCAGATAAGAGTGAGAAAAACTGGTATTATAATTGGAAGCCTCTATTGTACTATTATTATTTGTTATTGTTATTCAGTCATTAAGTCGTGACTGACTCTGCGACCCCATAGACTGCCTCATGCTATGCTTCCCTGTCCTTCATTCTCTGCTGGAGTTTGCTTAAACACATGCCTATTGAGTCAGTGATGACATCTAGCCACCTTTTCCTTTGTCATCCCCTTCTCCTCATGCCTTCAATCTGTCCCAGCATCAGGGTCTTTTCCAGCGTGTCAATACAGGCTCTTCGACCTGTATTGAATCCCTTGATCCTGGACTCCTATTTGGTGTGGAGGACTTGAGTCTGAGTGAACTTGGGGAGTTGGTGATGGACAGGGAGGCCTGGCATGCTGCGATTCATGGGGTCGCAAAGAGTCGGAGACGACTGAGCGACTGAACTGAACTGAACTGACTGAACTGCTCAATAAATGTGCATTGTTAATAAGTAACAGTGAAATTTGTTAACACATTGACAAATGCTTACTGTGGGTCAGAGTGAAAACATAAAAACCCTAGGGAGCTGATATACAAAAGGAGTTCTCAGTCAGTCAGTTCAGTCGCTCAGTCGTGTCCGACTCTTTGCGACCCCATGAATCGCAGCATGCCAGGCCTCCCTGTCCATCACCAGCTCCCAGAGTTCACCCAGACTCACGTCCATCGAGTCCGTGATGCCATCCAGCCATCTCATCCTCTGTCGTCCCCTTCTCCTCCTGCCCCCAATCCCTCCCAGCATCAGAGTGTTTTCCAATGAGTCAACTCTTCTCATGAGGTGGCCAAAGTACTGGAGTTTCAGCTTTAGTATCATTCCTTCCAAAGAAATCCTAGGGCTGATCTCTTTCAGAATGGACTGGTTGGATCTCCTTGTAGCTTTTCACAAACTCCTTTCCAGGGAGGTCATGAGAAATATTGGCAACAGTGTTGCACGTGGAAGGAAGCATTCCTTTGGGGTCCTGAGAGAAGGGACAAGAAGCATTACCCCAGGGGAATGGGCAGCAATCATCTTTGCCCACAGGGCACAGGGCACTTGTTGTAGCCAGGAAAAAAACAAAGAGGGAAAAGCTCTTTACCCCTGGGGGAAGGACAAAGAATCAACAGCCGTCCTTTAGAAATAGAGTTATTTCACTGAGGGAGGTGCTGGATCACAGAGACCATTCCGTGACTCAGGAACACAATGGCTGCGGAAGACCGAGGACCTCCTACAACCCGGCTAGTAAGCAAGGAGCAACAAACACCACAGTCTACTGCTGAGACAGAAATAACTGCATAGAGAGAGACGCATTTTGAGGTATTAACACACAGAGAAGGACTTCAATCAGGCAACTGTTGAGAAAAATTCTTCAGCAAACTAACCACCACCCAAGCACAAGGTAACAGTAGGGGAATTTGAAGATTACCATTGAAACAACAAAAGGTACACTCAGTTCAATTCTTGGATAGGTTCAATCAACTCACACACTCACATACTAGGGAAAGATGTGTTCACATTTCCAGTCATAAATACAAAGTACAAATTTCACACTCAGATATGATCTGATTGTCGAAACAATGACAGAAATCTTACAATTTTAAAATATTTAAAAATTTAAACATTTTAAAGTAACTATGAGAAAGGTGTTAAAGGCTCCAGCAGAGAAGGTGTCCAGTGTTCAAGAGCAACTGTGGAATTTCAAAGAGACAGAGAAACTATAAGAAAGAATCGAATGGAAATGTGCAAAGAATGGTATCAGAGATAAAAAGTACCTTTGACGGACTGATTAGTAGACTTGACACAGAGGAAAAAAGAATTAGTGGTCACAGGTAAATAGAAATAGTTCTTGTTGTTGCTTATTTGCTAAGTCATATCTGAATCTTCTGTGACTCCATGAACTGTAGCCCACCAGGCTCCTCTGTCCATGGGATTTCCCAAGCAAGGATATTGGAGTCCGTTGCCGTTTCCTTCTACGTGGGATTTTCCCAATCCAGGGATCAAATCCACCTCTCCTGTATTTCAGGTGATTTTTACCACTGTGCTATGAGGGAAGCCCAAATAGAAATTACCCACACTAAAACATTAAGAGAAAGAAAAAGTAAATAAGGGCTATAAATAAATATAAAATAACATTTTAATATATATAATATATATATGATAAAACTGGGGTCTCCTGCATTGCAGGTGGATTCTTTACCAAGTGAGCTATCAGGGAAGCTCAATATATATAAATATGCAAGCAAATAAGGTCAGTTCTTAATCTCTAAGAACTGTGAAAATATGTCAAACACTTTAACATATTTGCCAATGAAATACTATAAGAAGAAGAGAGAATATAGCAGAAAAAAATGGAGGACTTAAAGTTGAAATATTTCTAAAAATAATTGATGAAAACAAATCATGGATCTAGGAAGCTAAATCAATCAAAGTGGATAAATATCAATAGCATACAAGTGTGTATATATCATAGTCACATTATCACATTATTGCATATTAAAGATAAAGATTCTATTATGAAGGCAGCTTGAGAATAAAAGATATAAATTCTTTGTTTAGCTGTGTTTGCTTTTAATTTATTCTTAAACAATCCAACAAACTTAAAATTTCAAAAATTATGCAATCATTTCTAGAAAAATCTATTTGGTTGTATCTCAAAATATGCTTGATTATTTTTAACAGCACTTTTCTAAATTACAAGATTTATACCTTCACTTTGGTTTGATATTTTAGGCCAATTCTTGCCAATTCACAAATGAATTAAATGTTTATCTTTAAGAATATTTTACTTAACACTTTTATTATTTTTTTTAAGTGAGAAGAGTGACCACATTATTTTGCTTCCATAGTATTGATAAAATAATTTGTGAAGGTTAAAATTGCAGATTTTTAACTCAATGAATGAGTATCATTCAGAGATCTTCATGACCTTCCCTGTGTCAAGCTTTCTTAATATGAGGCATGGGGTAGGGCAAAAGTTCACAACCAGTTTAATATTTTGTGACTGTGCACCGATGCTTGTATCCTTCAGATCTTGAAATCATTTACTCTTCCCCTGGTTGTTTGTTTTACAAGCAGGGTATTTCCCTCAAAACTGGATGAGATTCAATATAATGGAGAAAGGCATCCCTGTTCATCAAGCCATACTTGGGTTCATATTGGGGCTTACCTTTGAAATTTCACTATCAAAATTCTTATTCTTGCCCAACAACTGGAATGTTCTGACCCCCTGTGAGCAGTCTACATGCATATATCTTTTCTTGCATAAAACAAGTCAACTTGCTAACTAGAATGTCCTGATATGTGTTAATGCCTCTGCATTTCAAACAAAAATATAGTAAAGGAAAGAAAAGACCAAATATCATATACGATGAGCTTGCTTTGGACAAGCAAGATTTCCTACTCCTGTTCCCTTTATTGCTTCCTTTCAGGCCTGAGCTAAGTAACTTGGAATGGTAAAACTAGAGACATCAATGTCAACGAAATAATGGACTTAGAATGCTGTGGCTTTTGATCAATTTGTACAATTGGACAGCATTAAAAAGAGTTATCTTGTACCTTACTAGAATTTTACCTTGGACTTTTAAGCCAATGTCTTTGAGAAACAACTGTCCTTTGTTTAAACCTGTGTTAATCCAGAGACCTCCAGGGAAATAATTCGGCTGCTCAAAAACAGGATTTATAGCA
>SJYT01008979.1:880239-907904 GCA_006410635.1 Cephalophus harveyi
TCCAGAGACCTCCAGGGAAATAATTCGGCTGCTCAAAAACAGGATTTATAGCAATGGCAATCGTGTGAATCCCACTTTTACTCTTCTGTTTCTGAATAACTAGATACAATACATTTTAAAAGCCATCTCAATGAAAATGCCAAGAGCTCACCTTGGGAAATCACAAATGATGTCTGGTAATTTGTTTATTATGCTTCATCCTATAAACATCACCCCATCGATTCAACATACTAAACAGAGTTTTTCCTAATTTGAAATGAATATAAAACAGATAATAAAAATTGATCCAACAGGTAAACACAATAGAACCACAGAGAAAGAAATAATTATTTGCAAAGGTTTGTCTCCCATTTTTAATTCAGCAAATTCTTTTTTCCCTAGGAAGCAGCTGTGCTATAACACAGTAGACCTATTTTGATAAGAGCTTTGTCACTGAACTGAAGAGAAACAGAGGTAGGATTGCAGGGTGCTTTAGTGGTCGGCCTTGGGGGTATAACAATTACCTGGGGATCTCTTATAACCAAATATTGTTAGGTATATCTCAGCACCAGAGAATCTAATTTAATTTATCTTGGATGCTGATTGGAGACCCCCAGAAGCAGGAAAGCTCCAATATCAGATAAGAGTGAGAAAAACTGGTATTATAATTGGAAGCCTCTATTGTACTATTATTATTTGTTATTGTTATTCAGTCATTAAGTCGTGACTGACTCTGCGACCCCATAGACTGCCTCATGCTATGCTTCCCTGTCCTTCATTCTCTGCTGGAGTTTGCTTAAACACATGCCTATTGAGTCAGTGATGACATCTAGCCACCTTTTCCTTTGTCATCCCCTTCTCCTCATGCCTTCAATCTGTCCCAGCATCAGGGTCTTTTCCAGCGTGTCAATACAGGCTCTTCGACCTGTATTGAATCCCTTGATCCTGGACTCCTATTTGGTGTGGAGGACTTGAGTCTGAGTGAACTTGGGGAGTTGGTGATGGACAGGGAGGCCTGGCATGCTGCGATTCATGGGGTCGCAAAGAGTCGGAGACGACTGAGCGACTGACCTGTCTCTTATACACATCTTGATTAAAATAAGGTAAACATAAAGTATATTTTTCTAAGTTTTAATCTCTTTAAATGAAAAATACAGACAGGGAAAAATTGGGAATATACAATTTATATATTACATCCAAAGAAGTCAAATATTTATTTTCATCTATACTTTGATAAATTATAGAAATATATTGTTAATCCTAGAAAAAGAGAACATAAGGTAATCAAGAAAAATCCATAAAAAGAAGTGAAAAATGACAAAAATGGGGTAAATAGTATATAGCTCTGTCAATTTTTAGTCCTAACTATTGGGGCTTCCCAGGTGGTGCAGTGGTAAAGAATCCACCTGTCAAGCAGGAGATGCAGGAGTTCAATCCCTGCATTGAGAAGATCCCTCGGAGGAGAGAATGGCAATCCACTCCATTATTCTTGCCTGAAGAATCCCATGGACAGAGGAGCCTGGTGGGCTTACAGTCTATTGGGTCACACAAGAGTCAGACAGGTCTTAGTGACTAACAGTACCACCAAATTTTAAAAAATTACATTGAGAGTAAATGATCTATTCAAATTAGATTCTATAGAAAATAGGTCCTGACTACATTCCATCTACAAGAATCATACTTGAAATAATATTACATGTATTGTTTGAAGATAAGATTATTGAAACATGGAACACTAACCAAGAGAAAGCTCTAGCGGCTATAGTGAATCGGAAAGGTAGATGCTAATCAAGAAAGTTACAAGGGGGAAAGTCTGTAAACCTACAAAGGAAAACTTTGTCCAGATATCTTCTCCGATGAATACGCTCAAATATTTAAGCAAGAAATAATATTCATTGTTAACAAAGTTTTCAACAGTGGAAGAGAGCACTTTCTGACTAACGAGCACAGTATTATTCTGATACCAGACAAAGAGACACATCTTTTCCAGAAAATTCATCATAGAAAAAAGGAAAACAAAATCACATAAGGATTGAAAAGAAATAAAATTATCTCTCTTCTCAGACTACATGATTGTTCACACAGAGAATCTCAAATAATACATTAAAATGTTACTAAATCTAATGTTTAGCATTTTCACAGAATACAAGGTCAAGATGCAAAATCTATTGCATTGCGAGAAACTAGCAATAGACTATAATTAATTGAAAATTAACAAAAGAAAGGACATTTACAATAATATCAAGAGCATCAAATATTATAAATCTAATAAAATAAATATGTATTGAGACTATATGGTAAAAATTGCAAAAGAGTTTTGTAAGAAATATTAGAAACCTACACGAGATCAATGGGATAGCATTCTTTATGAACAAAAACAAAAATTCAAAAAATAAAACCTTTACTTCTACATCATACTATATATAAAAAATTGTCTTAAATTTTATCACCAGGGAATTCTGTTATCAAAATGACATGCAATTTAACATAATTTAAAGGATTCCATCAATACTAGCATTGGGATCCATCCTCAGAAGGCTTTACAAATACTTTTTATCATTTTTCTTCTTTCTGATTATACCTAACAGAAGACTCCAGCATATATCTGACAATGCAATCTCCTCATTTAAAGCAAATTGGCACCCATTTAAAAAAATTCTTAAAATGAGGATGAGTTTTCCCCTCTAACTCTGATCAGTTTTCGATAAAATAAGTGTAAATCAAGCTGAATACGTTCATATATTTCAAAAATTATGTACAAAAAATAATCAGAACATGGGTGTGCTATATCTATTGCCACTGTAATTCCATTTCTATTTTTCTTCTTTCTGATTATGCCTAACAGAAGACTCCAGCATATATCTGACAATGCAATCTCCTCATTTAAAGCAAACTGGCACCCATTTAAAAAAATTCTTAAAATGAGAATGAGTTTTCCCCTCTAACTCTGATCAGTTTTCGATAAAGTAAGTGTAAATCAAGCTGAATACATTCATATATTTCAAAAATTATGTACAAAAAATAATCAGAACATGGGTGTGCTATATCTATTGCCACTGTAATTCCATTTCTTACACTCTGAATATAGCCTCTTTGAAAGGGTGTTTGATTCATAGTTAAATGAGCATTAATTATCCAACAGACGAAAAAGGCATGGTTTTTACATTGTTTGCATTGGTTCAATTTATAAGTTATAAAAGAGTCCTATTCCCTGGAAAATAATCTTTTAATTTCTATACATTCTCAGTATATTTGTTTAAATGTTTAACCTATTTACGTATTTTAACTCTTGTTATGCTGATGCTGATGTTTTAATTTTTTGCCCTAACTTCCAGACTGTCTGTACTCTTATCTATTATTTACCTCATTGCTGTTGTTGGGCCTAATTTACAGCTCTTTATTGCTTCCTTGTATACATATTTATGATCAGTTGAATATTTAATTTCAATCTATATTTTCAAACAACCTATTTCTATTTAGTTTTTCTGTTTCTTCCCAGGTGACCTCATTTAGAGTATTTACATATTTAATTGACATGTCTGTCACATTTTGAATTGTCAAATTTTACATCGTCTCATTTTCCCGTGATTTGTTCTATTAGGTCATTCTGTTCTATGAGTGTCAGCTATCGTTTTGGTGAACTGCACACTTGAAATGCTCTAAAACTCAGACCCTGACTCTTCCTTGATGTGCCAAAGGGAGGTATAATACTCAGGATCTAATGTCTGTGGGCTTTCCCTCCCACATAGCAGGAGACATTGCCTCAGAGAAGTTTCTTTCATTTCTGACAAAGCATGACTCCAAGACAATGTGGATACTTCACAAGTGCTCAGATATTTAATAGACTCCTCATATGTTTGCTTCCAGATGGTTCCATGTGCTGCATCTTGTTTTCTGGCATCACCAGATTGTTGAATGCTGTCTTGTTCAACAGAATCTATATGTGTTCAGTAATATTTGATGAGCATATACATGCTTTAAATGAAATTTAACTCATTCTTGATAAATGGTACTGTAACAAGCATGGATTCCTTTTTTTAGTTTTAATGCAAGGCTTTGTTACATTTTTAAAATATGACAAATACATCTTAAAAATCATCTAGCTTCATGATTTTTTTCCATAGCTGCACAATGCGTAGATAGTATTCATCAGCCTGCTGAACTGTTCCTTTTCCAGAATTATAAATACAATCCATTTTTGTTGTTGTTGTTGTTGGTTTGTTAAATCAAAGCATCTGAATTTAGCACAATTTAAATGTATTTCTTTTGAGAATGAACTCATCTTTTGGGGCTTGAGAAGAAGAAATGATTGGTCTTATCCTTATATTGTGGATGTAACTTTACCCCCAGATTTCAGATCTGAACAAGAGACCTGTTCTCCTGAGTAACAACGTTGATGGGGAAGTGAGCTTAAGGCTATGGCAACCCACTCCAGTACTCTTGCCTGGAAAATCCCACGGACAGAGAAGCCTGGTAGGCTACAGTCCATGGGGTTGCGAAGAGTCAGACACAACTGAACGACTTCACTTTCACTTTTCACTTTCACGCATTGGAGAAGGAAATGGCAATCCACTCCAGTGTTCTTGCCTGGAGAATCCCAGGGATGGCAGAGCCTGGTGGGCTACCATCTATGGGGTCGCACAGAGTTGGACACAACTGAAGCGACTTAGCAGCAGCAGCAGCGTCTCATCAGGAAAGTGCAGAGCACTATCTCTGTACATGACCATGGAGAGTTGGAACCTTTCTAAACAGTCAGTTCCTTTCTATTTCCCCATCATTTGCCAATATGGATCCTCTCTCTTCCTTCCAAGGAGACTTTGTAACGTTCATGTGAGTGGAGTCCTCTCAGGTCCTTCACAGTAACTGTTCATTTCTTCTTAGTGTGTCAACGTTTTCTGGAATGTCAAAGTCTGACTGCTGCTGAGAATGGTTTTCATTCTTGCAAGGAGATGATTGCTCTTAGAATTAACCTGTTACATACAAGTGACAGATCGAAATTTTGGAGGCTCTTCCTATAGACACGGCCTTTAATTATCACTTGCTTGTTGCAAAATGTGAGACAGAGAGTAGTGTTGGTGTTCATCTCTCAAGGACATTACAGGATCTGAAGCAGTGTACAGCTCACTTCTATTGAAGGGTGACTTATGAGTTATATGAGCTAACTGAGATAATAATTCAAATTTACTCCAGAAGTTGTTTGGTACATCATAAAGACTGACGCCTTACACTGTTGCTTTGATGGCTATTTCTTACCTAAGATTTGATGGTGAATAGAAAGTTAAAGATGTTAATGTGGTGTTAAGCCACAGATAGCCATGATACTATATGAAAAGTAGTAAAATAAATTCTTTGAGTGGTATGAAACCACAGTGGAGGAAGATGTTATTTTGGAATAGATTTGTATACTGTATAGCTCTGTGAAAATCTTTCTTTTAACAAGTAACAGGCTTGTTAAGAATCCCCCACCTGTTCTCCATCTCCTCCCACTCACTTTGTTCTGCCAGGTCCTGCTTCTTTGCTACTGAATTAACATTATTTCTTTATTCCACACACACACACAACACAGAGTTCCTTATCTTGTTCCTTACTACTAGAACTGAGGTTTGGTTAGTTCAACTCAAACATAAAAGCCTAAAATGCTTTTCTTAAAAATACCTATTTTTGTTTGCTTCTGAATCTCAATTAGGTATTGAGTTTTACTTCTTAATGTAAATGTGATTAACTGTATTTTTAACCGTTTCCTGATTTGATGATATATTTATGCCACAGCCTTTCATTTCTCAATCAATTAAAAAAGAACCAAACTTTTGTTATACTGACAAAATACATTTCAGTGTAGGCTGATAAAAACATGCAGCCCACATAATCACATAAAGGCATCTCATATCAGAAGAAATGTACATTCATTTTTGGCAAAAATTTCTCACATAGCTCTCATTGCTAAAAAGTCTTTGGAAAATATGTTAAATTATAAATCACCAGTGGTTGTTAATAATGTTACTTTATGTCTCAAAATATTCCAGTGCTGATAGTTTTAAGAAACTATTTTTTCTAGTCTTTCTGGAAATATGTAAGCAGTCAAGGGGGGCATGATATATCATGTAAATCACTGTGGAGAAAGGAGAACAATGTTCAAAGTTTAGAATTCCTCAGGTTTGGGGAAAATGAAGCTACTAAACGTGACTAGACTTTGCCTTTTCTGCTGCTTGGAAGATAGCTGGAAATTGGGAATTATGCTTGGTAATAAGCTCTTGAGCACATTTGTAGTGTGGGATAAAGTTCTTACTTGGAAGACTGATGTTCATTCAACTAGAGCCAATTTTAAAGGGAAAGAATATAGGCCAGCAGATTTCTGTGACACATTCATAACCTTTCTGTAAATGTGCTGCCTTTATTTTTTGTATCAAATGAATGCTGGGGTTTCAAAAGATATTATTCATAAATAGGATATAGTTTCTCAAAGGGGAAAAAACTAGCCTGTAACATACTGACCCTTGGGAAATAAAGCACAAAATCATTTCTCCTTTAACTCCAAAGGAAGCCTATATTTTTTCATTAGTCACTTTTTCAAAGGAAGAAATCACTTGAGTTTCACCATCTATCTCTGTACCTATTAGGTTGTCAATTTGGTTTGAGTTTTCATCAGAGTTGGATTAACAGCTGGAAGGAAGAGTTGTCTAATCCAAACATTCACCAGGGGGCCATGGGAAAAATCTGTTATATTTGACATAGGACAATGGTACTTATTCAAGAAGAGACTTTGAACATTTGTAACAGAAAGGCAACTTTTTCTAAAAATTGTTCAGATAATTCTCACAAATATACAGGTGAAAATTCTATTTAATTGAAAAAGAAGTCTAATTTAGGAAAGGAGACATAAAGAGCTATATCTGCTTATATCATTAATTAAGTTTTATAAATTAAGGAAATGTAAGATTCAAAGGAAAATACAGTAAGATTTCAAAAGCTATCAATGTCAGAATCTAATTAGACTTTCTCATAAAAACATAATAAAATATTTCACCATCACAAATAAAAAATGTAAATATATCTAGTTTAGAGTTAGAAGAAGCCTCTATGTGAAGAGCAATCAGGAAATATATACATATATGCATGCTTTTTTGTGATTTTCCAAAAATGCTGTATATTTACAGATTGAAAATCTTGGGTCAAATAGTACACAAAATAATGGATAAACATTACATAAAGCACAATTCATAAGATTATATGATTTTATATCAGTCCCAAGTTGTATTGGAAAAATGACGTTCTTGTGTGTGAATTCTACATTACTGTTGACTTTAGCTCCTTAAGACACAAAGCTAATGGAGGTAATGGAATACCAGGTGAGATATTTCAAATCCTAAAAGATGATGCTGTGATAGTGCTGCATTCAATATGCCAGCAAATTTGGAAAACTCAGCAGTGGCCACAGGACTGGAAAAGGTCAGTTTCATTCCAATCCCAAAGAAAGGCAATGCCAAAGAATGTTCAAACTACTGCACAATTGCACTCAACTCAAACGTTAGCAAAATAATGCTCCAAATACTCCAAGTGAGTCTTCAACGGTATGTGAACTGAGAACTTCCAGATGTTCAAACTGGATTTAGAAAAGATAGAGGAACCAGAAATCAAATTGCCGACATCTGTTGAATCATCGAAAAATCAAGAGAGTTCCAGGAAAACATCTACTTTGGCTTTATTGACCATGCCAAAGACTTTGACTGTGTGAAAGTGAAAGAAAGTGAAGTCGCTAAGTTGTGTTCGACTCTTCATGACCCCATGGACTCTTCATAAGCCTACCAGGCTCCTCCATCCATGAGATTTTCCAGGCAAGAGTACTGGAGTGGGGTGCCATTGCCTTCTCCAGGAGATCCTCTTGACCCAGGGATTGAACCTGGGTCTCCCACATTGTAGGCAGATGCTTTACCATCTGAGCCAACTGTGTGGATCACAACAAATTCTTAAGAAGTGGGAAGAGTAGACCACCTGACCTGCCTCCTGAGAAAGCTGCATGCATGTCAAGAAGCAACAGTTACACCTGGACATGGAACAATGGACTAGTTACAAATTGGGAAAGGTATAGTCAAAGCTGTATAATGTCACCCTGCTTATTTAACTTATATGCAGAATATATCATGCGAAATGCCGGGCTGGATGAAGCACAAGCTGGAATCAAGATTGCTGGGACAAATATCAATAACCTCACATATGCAGATGACACCACCCTTATGGCAAAAAGCAAAGAGGAGCTAAAATGCCTCTTGATGAAAGTGAAAGAAGAGAGTGAAATAGTTGCCTTAAAGCTAAACATTCAAAAAGCTAAGATCATGGCATCCAGTCCCATCACTTCATGATAAACAGACGGGGAAACAATGACAGACTTTATTTTCTTGGGCTCCAAAATCACGACAGATTGTGACTGCAGGCATGATATTAAAAGATACTTGCTGCTTGAAAGAAAAGCTGTGACCAACATAGACAATATATTAAAAAGCAGAGAGAGTACTTTGTCAACAAATGCCCATCTAGTCAAAGCTATGGTTTTTCCAGTAGTCATGTATGGATGGGAGAGTTGGACTATAAAGAGAGCTGAGAACCAGAGAATTGATGTTTTTGAATTGTGTTGTTGGAGATGAGTCTTGAAAATGCCTTGGATTGAAAGGAGATCCAACCGGTCCATCTTAAAGGAAATCAGTCCTGAATATTCATTGGAAATTCTGATGCTGAAGCTGAAATTCCAATACTTTGGCCACCTGATGTGAAGAACTGACTTATTTGAAAACACGCTGATGCTGGGAAAGATTGAAGGTAGGAGGAGAAGGGTATGACAGAGGAGAGATGGTTGGATGGATATGACTTTGAGCAAGCTCCATGAGTCGCTGATGGACAGGGAAGCCTGGCGTGCTGCAGTCCATGGGGTCACAAAGAGTTGGACAGGACTGAGCTACTTAAGTAAACTTAAGAGACAAAGGTCTTTAATCCCCATTCCTGTATTACTCATTGGGTACTAAAAAGAAATATGACTTCACTTCTTATCACACAAGCTATCATAAAATTTAAACCTCAATTATGCAGTGCATAGCTTTCTCTTGCTTCCCTGGTGGCTCAGAGGTTAAAGTGTCTGCCTGCAGTGCGGGAGACCCTGGTTCGATCCCTGGGTTGGGAAGATCCCCTGGAGAAGGAAATGGCAACCCACTCCAGTGTTCTTGCCTGGAGAATCCCATGGAGGAAGGAGTCTGGTAGGCTACAGTCCACGGGATTGCAGAGTTGGACACGACTGAGTGACTTCACTTATCACTCACTTATCACTTAGCTTTCTCTTTAAATAGTGAAGACAGTCTTACATATGTTTTATTCTACTTTCATATATTGTATTTTCCACAAGACAACTTGACATCCAGGTTGCTATGCTAATTGTAAATATTCCTTCTGACAGTTGGTGCTAGCATCATACAGTGACTGGAAATTGTCCTCACTCTCATATCACCAAACATTTGATGTAGAAATTATATATTTTTCTGGTCCTATTTGAACAGGTTGAACTGCACTTCTTGATAGAGATGTTTCAATTACTTTTCCTTTGTGACTACTCTTCAAAATTGAAATTCACTTACTTATCAAGATGCATTGACAGAGATTCAAAACATGCTTATGAAATGCTCTGAGCAGTTACACATAATAAACCATCAAACTGCTCTACTATGTCTTCTCACAGGCCTTTCTCTCTGGAATATTTCACTCATAATAGCAAAGTTTTATTCTTTTGCAACATACAAAAGCTTTCAGATACATATTTTTATACAAAAATGCATCACAGACGATGTTTACCATGCAGAAAGAGGCAATAACTATGTTACTTGGCATCCTGTAGCAGCTCCCTATATAAATAATGCAATCAAAGTACACCGTATTTTCTGAGGTAAAAGAGTGCTTCCCAGGTGGCTCAGTGGTAAGGAATTCACCTGCCAATGCAGGAGATGCAGGTTTGATCCTTGGTCCAGGAATATCTCCTGGGAGAACAAAATGGCAGCCCACCCCAGTATTCTTCCCTGGGAAATCCTATGGACAGAGGAACCTCACTGGCTATAGTCTATGGAGTCACAAAAGAGTGGGACACAGCTTAGTGACTAAGCACCAACAAAAAAGTGTATTTCAAACTATAGAAAATAATGTACCTGTACTATTCAGTTATGTGTTGTGTTCACTTATCTATGTAATATTTTCATTACAGACCTGCAGGGGGAGGTAGTGAATGTGACTAATCTTGATAAGAGTCAGAGGTTAATTTTCAGGGTATTGTTTCACATATGGTTGGAGCAATAGGTCAAAAGTGTCTATATGTGGTCCAGGCTTTTATATATTGCTTTCTTTTGGATCTAATATTATCAAGTACATAAGATTTCTCCCTTTCTCTAGGCAAAGTCTGTTTCTATCTAAATACATTGCAGCTTTTCTATCATTGACTAGATGGCCAAGTTAGTTTGACCCTGACAAGTTCTTTCTCTAATTTATGACTGAAGAATGGTATCTCCGCTCTGTTTTGCCAGAACTTAAAGTGTTACTAATGTATGATTTCTGAGACATTCAAAAATTTATTAGTTTTGAAGAAGAAAAAAGGCTAGTATGAAATGGAACAATCAGAAAATGAGAGTTCATAATAGTTGCAATATCAATGCTGAAATAATTCTCTACAAAATGAAGTCTAAGAAGTTGAGACTACTTTCAAAACTGAACAAATTATAACAT
This sequence comes from Cephalophus harveyi, assembly GCA_006410635.1. Taxonomy (NCBI): domain Eukaryota; kingdom Metazoa; phylum Chordata; class Mammalia; order Artiodactyla; family Bovidae; genus Cephalophus; species Cephalophus harveyi. Next base: position 890,968 of record SJYT01008979.1, read on the forward strand.
GTTAGAAAACATTATACAAAATATTTAAAATAAGGACGATCAGAAAGTTCTAGCATCCATTTAATAATTCCCCAAAAGACAAAGTAAATAGAAAAAAAATATTTCCAGAAATTTCCAAAGCCAAAAGTGAGGATGAATTTTTGAAGCTAAAAAACGTACTTGGCCAATTAACTTTAGAGAAATATGCAGGGGTAAAAAAACACAGCAAAAAAAGTTTTCTCTGAAGTATTTGGAGCATCATTTTTACATAAGTTAAATTCCAAAGATATGGACAGATGCATAGATTGGAAGAAAAAGTTATCTACTGACCAAGAATCTGATTGATATCGGAATTATCAAGTATAAGACTGCTGCTGCTGCTGCTGCTAAGTCGCTTCAGTCGTGTCCGACTCTGTGTGACCCCATAGACAGCAGCCCACCAGGCTCCTCCGTCCATGGGATTTACCAGGCAAGAGTACTGGAGTGGGGTGCCTTTGCCGTCTCTGCCCAAATACATAAACCTCCACAATAGATAAAGGACTCAGTTCAGTTCAGTTCATTTGCTCAGTCATGTACAACTCTTTGCGACCCTGTGGACTGCAGCACGCCAGGCTTCCCTGTCTATCACCAACTCCCGGAGCTTGCTCAAACTCATGTCCATGGAGCAGGTAATGCCATCCAACCATCTCATTCTTTGTCTTTCTTTTTCTTCAATTTAAAATAATTTCTAATTTTTACCTTTTCATTAAAACATCCTTTCCTATTGATCACATAATATTTCCATCACAAAAATTTTAGTTTTCATCTCTAAAAGTTTGAAATCTATCACTTCAATTTTCTTGACTATTTATTCTAATATCTGTGATCATTCTTGATTGACTTTATTTTTTTATTTGAATTTTGGTGTGTGTTATTGTGCTATTTTATATTCTAGCAAATTTAAACTGAGCCCCAGTCATTATGATTGCTTTTAGTGCCATATCAAAAAAATTGCATAATTCAAGGTCACAATCATTTTCTCCCACTTTTAAGAGTATTTATAGATTTATTATTATTATTTTCAATTTTTTTATTTTACTTTACAATACTGTATTGGTTTTGCCATGCATTGTAGTTAGAGTCAATTGATTAGGATTTAGATTGTGCATATGATGCAAAATATCAGTTATGGTTTTTCTTCTTTAGAATGTTTTATTTTCCCCTTCCATCTTGGAAGACTATTCTTTCTGCTTCAAATGTCTTTGTAGCTTTGCAATAAATATTTAATAAATGTTTTAATGTCCTTGTCTGCTAATTCTAAAATCTGAGTCAATTCTTGAATGGTTTTAACTGATTTATTATGTTCCTCATTAAAAGTCATTTTATTATTATTATTAGTTTTTGTTTTTTTTTTTTGGCTTTACTTACAATTTCAGTTGGATGTCAGCTATTGTGAGTTCAGAAAGATCCCCTGCAGAATGGACTAGTTACCCACTCCAGTGGGTAACGGGGAGAATCCCATGGACAGAGGAGTCTGAAGGGCTATAGTCCATGTGGTCACAAAGAGTCAGACATGACTGAGTGACTAACACTTTCACTTTCATTGTGAGTTTTACCTTGGTGCGCACTTCATATTTTGGCTTTCTGTAAGTATCATTATGCTTTGTTCTAGGAGTAGTTAAGTTACTTCAAACTAGCTTGATGTCTTCAGGTCTTTGTCTTTTTTTAAGAATTAGGCAAATTTGGGGATTTAGGGCTTTCTATGTGGTGCAGCAGTAAAAAATCCATCTGCCAATGCAGGAGATGCAGGTTCAATCCCTGGGTTGGCAAGATCCCCTGGAGAAGGGAATAGCTACCCATTCCAATATTCTTACCTGGAAAATCCATGGACAGAGGAGCCTGGCAGACTACATTCCATGGGGTCACGAAGAGTCAAATACGACAGAGTGTGCAGGCACACACACACACGCGCATGCACACACTTACCACACAGAGGCAGATTTGGAGCACTGCTCTTTCTAGATCTAACTACCCCACAACACTGAGGCAAGGGCCTTGTGTATAGTCTATATGATGTCTAATAATTACTGAAGTCTTCCCGTCTGACTGGTGGGAATAGGTTTTATTTTTAATCCTGTGTGAGTGTCAGACAATGTTTTCAATAATCTCTGAGGGTGAATCTTCCCTCAGTAGTTGATACTTAACATATAGGTCAGTCTTGTTCAATCCACAGTTGAAAACTTGAGGGAAATCCTCTGTAAAACTCTGGACTCCTCTTTTATGAACCTCTGTTCTCCAGGTAATTTGACTTGCAAACTCTCATGACACTTGTCTCCATCATTTCTCTGCTCTATCAGCTCAGTTCAGGGAATCCAGCATTCTACTCTGGCTGGGTTCCCATCTTATGTGCCATCCTGCAAACTCCCTGAAGGCTTTAACCTGGGAAATCATAGATATATTTCAGTCTGGAGGAGGAAATAACAACCCACTCCACTATTTTTGCCTGGAAAATTCCATGGACATAAGAGCCTGATGGGCTATAGTCCGTGAGGTCCCAAAGAGTCAGAGAGGACTGCTGCTGCTGCTGCTAAGTTGCTTCAGTTGAGTGCAACTCTGTGTGACCCCATAGACAGCAGCCCACCAAGTGCCCCCGTCCCTGGGATTCTCCAGGCAAGAACATTGAAGTAGGTTGCCATTTCCTTTTCCAATGCATGAAAGTGAAAGTGAAGTTGCTCAGTCCTGTCCGACTTTTTGTGACCCCATGGACTGCAGCCTACCAGGATCCTCTGCCCATGGGATTTTCCAGGCAAGAGTACTGGTGTGGGATGCCATCGCCTTCTCCGCAGAGAGGACTGAGTGTATATATATTGTGTCCATCGTGTTAGGCATTGGTCTGCTTCACTGACTCGTTTCCACAGTTGTAACAATCTTTATTCCACATAATTAGTCTAGTTTTTTTTTTTTTTTTTTCTAGTTGACTTTGGTGGGAAGGTAACTCTTGTCTCCGAAACTCACTTTTGATGACAAGAAAAACATGATATTTTTCATCATAATATTAATGCAATTCAGGACGAGGATGAATGGAAATTGTTGAAATGGAAACAATAAAAAGATAATTAAGCTGATAATTTTTGTTTCACAGAAAAAAGTGAATCTAGCAGGGAATGTACTTTTATGGAAGTAATGTTGTATTTCCTTTAACTTATGACAGAGTTTCTTGGACTTAATCTGGCCTCCTCTCATCTATTTTATATTTTTCACAAATATTCATGCCAATACAATGAATATAGTGTTTATGATCTAGAATATGTGCTTCACTGTACTATAAGTTACTCTTTCAAGGGCATTTAAAAATATCTTAATGCATTATTACTATGTGTGTGACTATAACATGATAAAGATCAATATTCTTATTCATTTATTTGTTTCCAACATTATATCTTCATAAATTCATTTAATGCCACCAACATTCCTGTTTACTCAACATGTATGTTATTGAACATAATATGAAGAAATGTGACGTCTACTCACACTGTAGAAAAGATAAACTATTTATTATGTGTACTATTTAAATTGTTATGACAGCATGGGCAAAGATTTAAGAAAACTATACAGCAGCCTGGTTTTTTATCTGTGGATTTGCAGTGAAGTCAGATGCATGTGGAGAAAGAAAATTTCCTTAAGCAAATTCCACTAAATTTTCATTCCATGCCTTAACATTTCTAGAAAAAGGCATATCGATTTTCAGGATAGATTTATTGGCATTTTAGATTACATAAATCTCCACAATATGTGAATGCCCCTCACTAAAATTCTTGCCACACATTCTTCCCAGACTTTTAGTTTATTGTTTATTCCCTCTTATAATTTTCCTTATTGTGAAATTCTAGGAATGAAAGAAAATTTTATAACCTGGAATTCCTGGTGCTTTCTCAAGCATAGTATTCCACAGTTCATATTTAACATTTGGCCTTTAAATTTCCAGTGTATTTTGGGAGATATATGAAACCTTTAAAACAGCAAATCACGCTTCATGTAACCAAGGAAGTGACTTCAGTGGGTTAACAACATATTGAAGCCAGATTATCGAGAGCATTTTATACTGAGTTAAGACAGTTGGCAATTATCCTGGACACACTGCAGGATCAAAGTACTTAAAGCACAAAAACAGATCTGTGACTATAAAAAGCATATGTTATTATGATGTTAGAGACATTTCTTGCAGCAACAGCAGAGGTGAATGGAAAGAGCAGAGAGTCTGCAGCTATGGAGAAAAGTCTATAAGAGGAAATGTGAGCTTCATTGGAAGGACCGATACTGAAGCTGAAACTCCAATATTTTGGCCACCTGATGCAAAGAACTGACTCTTTGGAAAAGACCCTGATGCTGGGAAAGATTCAAGTGGGGAGGAGAAGGGGATGACAGAGGATAAGATGGTTGGATGGCATCACCGACTTGATGGACACGAGTTTGAGTAAGCTCTGGGAGTTGGTGATGGACAGGGAAGCTGGGTGTGCTGCAGGCCATGGGGTCTCAAAGAGTCAGACATGAATGAGCAACTGAACTGATGAACTGAGCTGTAAAACTTGAAAATTCTCTTAATTCTGAATTATGTCATAGTAGGAAGTACTGTTTAAACACTAGCTTCCAAAGGCAGACTTGGGAGGGTCACAAACTGAAGTGTTAATTTTTTCTGCTACAAACATAAACAATGTCCAAAAACATTCTATGCCCTCTTCCTCCTGTATGGACAGATGTTGAAAGCGATTGTCTCTAAAATATTAGTTAGCCTTAGAAAAAGAAGGATATATTGTCATCTGAAAAAAAAAAAAAAAAATGGATAAACCTGAAAGACATCATGCTAAGTAAAATAAGCCAGATGGAGAAAACAAATACTGCATGGTATTTCATACTTATATAAAGAAGGTGAAAAAAGTCAAATTCATAAAAACAGTAGAATGGTGGTAACCAGGGGCTAAAAGTTTGGGAAAACAAGGAGAAGCTGATAAAGAGGTAAGGACTTTCACTTATAAGATAAATAATGTTTAAGGGTCAAATATATAACATGTTTAATATAGTTGGTAATACTGTATTATGTAATTGACATTTGCTAAGATAAAGAACTGTGTTCTCATACACACACGAAAGCTATATATGTGAGTAGGTGTATGTGTTGATTAAATCAGTTATAAGAATCCTTTCACAATATATAGCAAAATATACTGTGCAATTTTATTTTTTAATTATACTTAATAAAGCTGAAAAAATAAAAGTACACTTGAATTTAAAGTACAGTTATTTGACTTCAAAGTCTTGCATTGTCTTATTTTTTCCAACTTTATTCAGGTATAATTGACAAATTAAAAATCATATATATGTAAGGTATACAATGTAATGATTTAATGTGTATATTTTAACCAAATGACTACCACAATCAACTTAATTACCATATCCATTACCTCATATAGTTACATTTTTTTTAGTACCCTTGCAATATATTGCAGTGGTCATGTATGGATATGAGAGTTGGACTGTGAAGAAAGCTGAGCACTGAAGATGCTTTTGAACTGTGGTGTTGGAGAAGACTCTTGAGAGTCCTTTGGACTGCAAGGAGATCCAACCAGTCCATTGTAAAGGAGATCAGCCCTGGGTGTTCATTGGAAGGACTGATGCTGAAGCTAAAACTCCAATACTTTGGCCACCTCACGGGAAGAGTTGACTCATTGGAAAAGACCCTGTTTCTGGGAGGGATTCGGGGCAGGAGGAGAAGGGGATGACAGAGGATGAGATGGCTGGATGGCATCACGGACTTGATGGGTGTGAGTTTGGGTGAACTCCAGGTGTTGGTGTTGGGCACGGAAGCCTGGCGTGCTGCAATTCATGAGGTCACAAAGAGTTGGACACGACTGAGCGAATGAACTGAACTGAACTGAATATATTGCAATATATCTGTGAGTTTGGGAGGAAAGCAATATGCATTTACTTGGGAAATTATGCAGAACAATTATGTGTAATCTTCTGAGTTGCTGCAGTTCAAATGTCAATAAAAATTTCTGTTTTGATTCTCCTTAAAGAGACCACTTTATCAAAATCCCCACAAGTTAACCTAGGCTTAGACACATTTCATTGTAACATTAGAAAATCAACATTAAAGAGAAAATATTAAAAACTTTCAGTTCGAAAATAAATATCTCCCCCAAAGTTGTTTGTTGTTGAGTCTATGTAAAGTAATATATATACACAATACACCACTATATTCATATGTATGCTACTTTTTCTTTTGCATTATATGTTCTATTTTAAAATAATAATTTTTATGCTTTTTGTTTATGCTTGTTTATGCTTTTTTCTTTTTACTGTCAGTTGTTCCATTAGACATAAGAATAATATCAACATCATTATGTTGCTCTTATCGTTTTGTTTTGGATTTTTAGTTTTAGTTGTATACTACAAATTATCAGAGCTTTAATCAGAGGCAGTTTGATGAAACTACATAAAGCCTTGCCCAAAGTGATTTTACAGCTTTCACGATTCTGTTATGTTACCCGTACCTTAAGTCATGATACAATCTTTTTTTCTACATCAATATTTCTGTAATAGTAGGTCATGGTTTTCCCCAGATCTCCACCTGAAAACTGATACAAATACAGAATTTTATCAGATGAGTCATTGCTTTTTCTAACAAGGGCCTTTCTTCTTCCTAATACTGGTCCTAAAGGCCTTATGCAAATGAAAATACTTCTTGAGTTTATGTGTCTGTAAAATGCTTCTGTCAATGGCAGGGAAGACACAGCTACACCATCCAAAGATCATATTCCCACTTATTTAATTTGAAATCTTGGGGAAGCTTATTTAGTTTACTATGATGAATGATTCAGTCCCCCAAAATCTTATGGTAATAGGCATTATGATTGATATCCCCAGCTTTATGGCACAGTTTCCCATATATGTGATTCCAGAACAAAATATACACTGCTAACATAAGCAGACCTAGGCATCAAAGAGATCCCTGTAGTCTGCAGCAGAGATGATTGTAATGCAAATAGTTCAGAATTCTCAAGAAGTTTTCTTTCACCTATTTTCCTTTAAGGATTTTCTGGCCAGTAAACTGTATACTGCATATTGAAGTTCATTTAATTGGCAATTTGTATAATAATCTAAAATCCTTTGTATATCATATTTCATCAGTTTCATGTTACAGCTCGCTATAATTTGTGCTAATATTGTCCAGTCCAATAATACCTAATATAATAAAAAGAGAACTAAATAGTTGTTGTCCTCACAGGCACATTTGATTTAAATCACCATACTCACTCTGAGATTTTGTGAAAGCAATGGGTATAAACCTTTGGTTGGATTATGTTTAGCAAGGAGATAATAAAAAGGAAAAGACGCACAGAATCAGTTTAGCGATGTTAAAGATTCCTAAACAGCCCTGCTGCTGCTGCTGCTACTACTGCTGCTGCTAAGTTGCTTCAGTCATGTCCAACTCTGTGCGACCCCATAGACGGCAGCCCACCAGGTTCCCCCATCCCTGGGATTCTCCAGGCAAGAATACTGGAGTGGGTTGCCATTTCCTTCTCCAATGCATGAAAGTGAAAAGTCAAAGTGAGCCCTTATACCTGAAAAACACTCGTTAGCCAGAATCACTCCATCTTTCTTAATCTTAAACAGAAAATTGAGCCTGAGACCTTTCAGAAGTATTATACACTGAGCCAAGGCTCAACCTCATGTGCACAACCTTCTCAACCCACCTTTCAGTGTGGTTGGTCATGGGATTCTACTCCAGATTCATCTCTGCAAAAACAGACTCTGAGAAATAGAGCCCAAATTCTAGCATCAGTGTAGAAATGAATGCCCAGTATAATATGGGAGGACGGGGGCATCCTTCTGTCACGACTTCACTAACGAGCATGGACTACTTGAGTAAACGCTGTCAGAAGCCAGTTCAGATGCCTTTCCAATAGGAACAGTCACAGTGATTCTTTGCCTGTTCTCCATATCTATTACTGTTATAAATGTGATTGGTAAGATTTCAATAAGATATTCAGGTTGTACTGCTGGCAGATAAACACCATAAATGGAATGCACAGGGAGACTGCACAGCCAGCTTGATGGCATAGATAAACCAAGTGGTCTAGAAAATAGGAATTTGTAAAGGCAGATTCAGAGAAATTGGCAGAGGCAGTTTTTGTATCATGTTCCAGTAGGTCAGACTGAACAAAAATAAACATTTGCAAACCGAGCAAAGGTGAAAGAGTAGGTGAGGGCCTGGGGCAGATGGCTAACATATTTGAATGCCATTTGAAAATCAAAACCACAGGAAATGCTCTTCTGGGCCATATTTGTCCATAGCCTCCACCTCAAAGTTCAAAAGCGATTTTCAATCACTTTACTGAGCAGAGCTGAGATACAGAGATTTTGCACAGACTGAGATGAATGACTGACCACTGTGGCAGGAGTCAGTCAAAAAAAAAAAAAAAAAAGAGGGAAAAGATAAAGTCAAAATTGTGCTGCTGCTGCTGCTGCTAAGTCGCTTCAGTCATGTCCGACTCTGTGCGACCCCATAGACGGCAGCCCACCAGGCTCCCCCGTCCCTGGGATTCTCCAGGCAAGAACATTGGAGTGGGTAAAGTCAAAATTGATAGCCTTCAATTTAACATTCCTAAATTATAAAGAAAATTGAATGTGGGACCATCAGGATCAAAGCAGGTACTGGCAGATATGAGAAAGTCAATCAAACTGAAAATAGTTCATGAGATTTTGTTCTTCCTGGTGTCTAATATTACAGTAGACCATAAAGAAACTAGAAAGTCCAGTATTTTAAATTAATTTCGGTAAACTTTCCCAAAAGTTCTACTGGGAAAAAAAAAATCAGAAACAAAAAACATGGCAAGTTTGAATATTTCGAGAATAGTTTGTGAACCAGATTTCATTTTATTCTCATCTCCATTTGTATTTCTAGAACTCAGAGTTTCTTGTTCCAGTGGGGAAAAAATATCAGTACATGGACATAAGGCCAACTGCACTGTGAAAATTAGTACTTGCTTTCAAGTCCGTTCTACCCACCCACACCCAACTTGAAATTGTTCAAGCTCTTTGGAGAAGGAACATACCTCTATACACAGCAATAAAGACACTCATTCCAATGTAAAGTTTGTAAAGGAACCACATATTCCTTCTGAATTCAACTCTTCATTCCTTCTACCATTTCAGAGTACAGATACAGTGCATATAAGACATTACATTATATATTAGGTAAAGAATGTGTCATTCAGTGACTTATGGCCATCTCCTTTGCCTTAGCGAGTATGAGAAAAACTCCCAGAAGGAAACAATCATCTGAGCCAAACACAATCATGAGCTGGAAAGAAACAGCCAGTTATCCTCATCAACTCTCATCCGATATGATATCCTAAGTTATCCCTCTCATAACTATGTTTCAAGTTATTGTGTAACTTGTGCATAGTGTAAGATTTTATCATTCACATAACCTGAAAAATATTTTCAGACCCCTTCCTTACCTTGACTTATCAGACCCTTCTTGCCAACTGGGCCCAGCTTACATATCTCAAGGAGATGGTGGGTTATGGAATGAAAAAAAAAAAAAAAAAAAACAACCCTAACTCAAAAAGTTCTTTTACTAAGTAGTGACTTTCTGTTTCACTCTATTTCTTTGAGACTCTGAGATCCAAATTGGTAGATTCATTCTTGATAGAATTGGAATTCACTAAATTATTTCTCTGTGTTGTATCAGCTGCTCTTATAAGCCTATTTGTTTAACAGTTTCTTGCTGCTTATAATTTTTCCCCAATGTTCTCTTTTTCTAGACAGATGCCTCTAGTCAAGTGATATGCTGGTTGGCACCAGATACTCTGGCTGGCTAGACTGAGGTTGCCAAGAAGCAGTGTCTTACATACATTTATATTCAGTTCAGTTCAGTTCAGTCGCTCAGTCGTGTCCGACTCTGCAACCCCATGAATCGCAGCACGCCAGGCCTCCCTGTTCATCACCATCTCCCGGAGTTCACTCAGACTCACGTCCATTGAGTCCGTGATGCCATCCAGCCATCTCATCCTCAGTCGTCCCCTTCTCCTGCAGATATGAGAAAGTCAATCAAACTGAAAATAGTTCATGAGATTTTGTTCTTCCTGGTGTCTAATATTACAGTAGACCGTAAAGAAACTAGAAAGTCCAGTATTTTAATTAATTTCGGTAAGCTTTCCCAAAAGTTCTACTGGGGAAAAAAAAAAAAATCAGAAAAAACATGGCAAGTTTGAATATTTCGAGAATAGTTTGTGAACCAGATTTCATTTTATTCTCATCTCCATTTGCATTTCTAGAACTCAGAGTTTCTTGTTCCAGTGGGAAAATACATATCAGTACATGGACATAAGGCCAACTGCACTGTGAAAATTAGTATTTGCTTTCAAGTCTGTTCTACCCACCCACACCCACCTTGAAATTGTTCAAGCTGTTTGGAGAAGGAACATACCTCTATACACAGCAATAAAGACACTCATTCCAATGTAAAGTTTGTAAAGGAACCACATATTCCTTCTGAATTCAACTCTGTTCATTCCTTCTACCATTTCAGAGTACAGATACAGTGCATATCAGACATTACATTATATGTTAGGTAAAGAATGTGTCATTCAGTGACTTATGGTCATCTCCTTTGCCTTAGTGAGTATGAGAAAAACTCCCAGAAGGAAACAATCATCTGAGCCAAACACAATCATGAGCTGCAAAGAAACAGCCAGTTATCCTCAACTCTCATCCGATATGATATCCTAAGTTATCCCCCTCATAACTATGTTTCAAGTTATTGTGTAACTTGTGCATAGTATAAGATTTTATCATTCACATAACCTGAAAAATATTTCCAGACCCCTTCCTTACCTTGACTTATCAGACCCTTCTTGCCAACTGGGCCCAGCTTACATATCTCAAGGAGATGGTGGGTTATGGAATGGAAAAAAAAAAAAAAAAAACTAACTCAAAAAGTTCTTTTACTAAGTAGTGACTTTCTGTTTCACTCTATTTCTTTGAGACTCTGAGATCCAAATTGGTAGATTCATTCTTGAAAGAATTGGAATTCGCTAAATTATTTCTCTGTGTTGTATCAGCTGCTCTTATAAGCCTATTTGTTTAACAGCTTCTTGCTGCTTATAATTTTTCCCCAATGCTCTCTTTTTCTAGACAAGATGCCTCTAGTCAAGTGATATGCTGGTTGGCAACAGATACTCTGGCTGGCTAGATTGAGGTTGCCAAGAAGCAGTGTCTTACATACATTTATATTCAGTTCAGTTCAGTTCAGTTCAGTCACTCAGTCGTGTCCGACTGTTTGCGACCCCATGAATCACAGTACCCCAGGCCTCCCTGTTCATCACCATCTCCCGGAGTGCACTCAGACTCACGTCCACCGAGTCCGTGATGCCATCCAGCCATCTCATCCTCGGTCGTCCCCTTCTCCTCCTGCCCCCAATCCCNCAGTAGTGATTTTGGAGCCCCCCAAAAATAAAGTCTGACACTGTTTCCACTGTTTCCCCATCTATTTCTCATGAAGTGATGGGGCCGGATGCCATGATCTTCATTTTCTGAATGCTGAGCTTTAAGCCAACTTTATATTATAGAGCTAATAAGTACACAGAACATTAGCCTACTTAGTCTGCCATTAACAATTTCACTTTGCCTCATCATTTACCAACTTAATGAGTTCTCTAAAATCTTACTAGGTGCAGCGTTACTAAATTAGGCCATCTACATTTCTGAAGATGTCCATTCACTGAGAAAAGTATGCACTACTTTGTATTCACAAATGGAATTTTCCATGTGTATTTGACCAGACTATATAGAGATCCCTGCTAGAAAAATAATCGAGTGAATAAAGCAAGTTAAATAGTAAATCTTTCAGAAATGTTTCACAGCTTCACCTGGACCATTTCTAATTTTAAAATACGAATAAATTACTGCACCTTTGCCAACAAACTAACCCTTATTAAAAAAAAAAGACCACTTTTCACCCTTGTTTTCATTAGTCCATCTCTTTGGAACTAAGGTCTTTGTGTGTGTGTGTGTGTGTGCGCTGCATAATCTAGCTTTTTAACAAACCAAGATCTCTTGAAATCGCAGAATACCAATGGCAAGAAGACAGATAGCACTAACCATTGCATGAAGAAAATTTCTAGCTCTGAGGACAGAGTTGTGGGAACATGTGTGCATGTTCAGTCACTCAGTTGTGTTCGACTCTTTGTGACCCCATGGACTGTAGCCCACCAGGCTCCTCTTTCCACAGGATTTTCCAGGCAAGAGTACTGGAATGGGTTACCATTTACTACTCCAGGGGATCTTCCCGACCCAGGGATCAAACCTGGGTTTCCCGCATTGTAGACACGCATCTTTTGTGTGTCTTGCATTGCCAGATGGATTCTTTATTACTGTACCAGTTGGGAAGCACTGATCCAGTCATATTAATAAAATGATTGTTTTTTTGAACAATCTTCTTTCAAATGATATTTTCTGCAACTTGATTTATGCCACTGAGACTTAGCATTTCTCAAATAATAATTGCTTATAATATGCCTTCAATATAGATATTAAGCTATTTATAATCATACTAAGTGTAGAACTGCATCTAGAAAGACTTTCCTGTCTAAATGTCCCTTTAACGGGGAGAATCAATGTGACATGATTTTGCTTACCCAATCCTATTACTCAGTTTTCACTAAAATAACACTGCATTACAAGACAGCCTAAACCGTCCTGTTTTCCTTTTCACTTGTTTGTGGATTGGATGGGGAAGCTCTGTTTCATGCCTAGAGTCAGTTGGCATTGGCTTTCGACCTTGAGTTCCGTTTAGATATGCTCCATACCTTTTTGCATTGTCTTTGGATCAGCAGCTAGTTAGTGCACACCCTTCTCATGGTGCTCACAGAAGTGCAAAGGAACAAGCAGAAACATGAACAGCCTCTTGAAGACTTGGCTTAGAAGTAGTATGACTGTAATTTCTTTACTAATTTCATTGACCAAACAAATCACATTGCTGAAGCAACAGCAATGGATGGGGAAATACACTCTGCGCAGATCTTATCTTGCGTGGAAGCAAAACTTACTTTATGCTGCTACTGCTAAGTTACTTCAGTTGTGTCCGACTCTATGCGACCCCATAGACGGCAGCCCACTAGGCTCCCCCGTCCCTGGGATTCTCCAGAACACTGGAGTGGGCCGCCATTTCCTTCTCCAATGTATGAAAGTGAAAAGTGAAAGTGAAGTCGCTCAGTTGTGTCTGACTCTTGGAGACTCCATGGACTGCAGACTACCAGGCTCTTCCATCCATGGGATTTTCCAGGCAAGAGTACTGGAGTGGTGTGCCATTGCCTTCTCCTAGGAGTGAACAAATAAAGAAAATTAATCTAATCTGTCACGGCAAACTTAAATACTGGAAACTAGGCTTAAAAACATGTCTTGGCCCTGCAAAAGTCCCTGTACTGTGGAATTCATAGCAGGAGACAATATTTAGCAAGACTTCATATACAATCTAGGGATATGTCGCTAACAGAGAACAGAGAGGAACAGAAGTTGCGGTAATTGAAATGTGGGCTCCCTTGAGGCAAAGAGTATCATGACAACATCAAGAGCAGAAGATGCATGTCCCAGCTCATGTAATCATGGCAATTCTTCCTTTCTCAGACATCTTATTCTATTTAGGCTCTCAGTGGATTGGACGATGCCCACCCACGGAAGGCAAACTGCTTCACTGAGTGCTCTGATTCAAACACTAATGTTATCTGAAAACATCTTCACAGACATGCCCAGGACTAACATTTAGCCAAGTATCTGGGCACCTTGTCATACAGAGTTGACACATAAAATTTACCATCACATCAGGTTCATTTTTTAACACACAAAGTGACTTGGGTATCTCATTTCCTTTTTATTATTAAAAAATAAAATAAAAAATTCCCTAAAAGACATTGTCTTGGTTTCTTGACATATTGCTTACATATAAAGCCATCTGTTATACACACAAGCATGCAGTATATTTAATATGGTTTAGCGAATAATACTTCTGCTTTAATATTTATGTGTTTATTAATATTTTTCATGGAAATCTAATAATTTTGAATTTCTTAGACACTTATGGCTTTTATTTAAATTTCCTAATATTTTAACAAGTAGTGATTCATGATGGTCATTTCTACATACCTGTCTTAGATACTGTTACTCATCTTTAATTTTATGTTTTCAGACTTTTCTTCCTTTTCTCACCAATCATTTTTTCCCTTTATTTATCTGAATTGATAAAATCAGTCATCACATTTTTCATAGAGTAGTTTTACCTGACGGTCTGGACTCAACTGCTCCTAGTTACTACTATTCATTAATATTTACATTTAAACTTTAAAAACTTCTTGCATAATTCCAGAGGGAAAAAAAATCAGATGCTATTTTTATTCAAATTGGTTTAAATTTTTACATTAACTTGGAGATATTTTTATGATGCTGAGCTTCTCACTTCAAGAACACAGCATAATTTCTCATTTGTTCACATTTGCAGTTGAGTCTTTCACAAGTGCTATGAGATTTCTTTTCTATTTTGGACACATTAAAGCAATCCTTTCAAATTTTATGTATTTTGTTTGTATATATAAAGTCTATGTCTGTATACTAACATTGTTTCTTACTATTTAAGAATTTTGTTATTGCTTACAATAGTTTTTCATCTGATTATTTTATCTGCCATTCGCTTGGAAGTTCCTGTCCACTCATGTCAACAGATACATCTGATTAAATATTAAACACTCATGATGATTATAAGCATGCCTCTTTGTTCAAAGAATATGTCTACTATTTTCTACACGGGGACAATAGTGGATTGGAGGTGTTTATGTGTATTTATATTCATGAAAAAAGTTATTAAAGAGGAATCTATTCATCTACTGTATCATTTGTTGTTCTTGTCATATATGAAGATGTGTGTGTGTATGTCTAGTCTCTAAGTCATGTCCAACTCTTTGCACCTCCATGGACTATAGCCTGCCCGAATCCTCTGTGCATGAGATTTCCTAGGAAAGATTACCAGAGTAGGTTGCCATTTCCTTCTCTCTAGCTAGTCCATAAATATTTCTTTTTAACTCTTAGAAAAGAAATAATTGACTATATTAATGTTAAATAGTTTTGCAAATATTGTAATACATGTATATTTTTTCAAGTAGTTTCACTTAAGTTTGATGTATTACTTTTTGATAATGACACTTGCTTTTGTTTGCAAATATTTGCTTAGGGGTTCTGCAACAATATTTATGTGAGTTCATTTGATGTTTCCTTAATATCTGTAAGCTATTGGATAAAGACTTCTTTTGGGACAAGGGCTTCCCTTGCAGCTCAACTGGTAAAGAATCCACTTGCAATGCAGGAAATTCCTGTTCAATCCCTGGGTCAGAAGATCCACTGGAGAAACAATAGGCTACCCGTTCCAGTATACTTGTGCTTCCCTGGTGGCTCACCTGATAATGAACCTGGCTGCAATGTGGGTGACCTAGGTTTGATCCCTGGTTTGGGAAGATCCTCTGGAGAAGGGAAAGGCTACCCACTCCAGTATTCTGACCTGGAAAATTCCATGGACTCTATAGTCCATGGGGTTGCAAAGAGTCAGACAGGACTTTGTGACTATCACTTCACTTCCATTTCGATTCCTGGGTGGGAGGATCTGCTGGAGAAGGGATAGGGGGCCCACTCTAGTATTCTTGGGCTTCCCTGATAGCTCAGCTGTTGAAGGAACTACTTGCAATGTGGGAGACCAGAGTTCAATCCCTGGGTTGGGAAGGTCCCCTGGAGAAGGGCATGACAACCCACTCCAGTATCCTGGCCTGGAGAGTGTATGGTTCATAGGGTTGCAAAGAGTTGGACACAACTGAGCAACTGTCATTTCACTTCATAGAGTCTAATACAAGACATTTTCATTATTACTGTTTCTTGGAAATCATGCTTCTCAGCTTGTAGTTCCTCATGGATTTGAGATTTGTCTACATGGCTTTCTGTTTGTTTTATGTAGAGGTTTCAAATTGTAAAACAAAAGTAACTGTTGCTTCTAAATTTACTCTTCTTAAAAAAAATACAAAATAGTTTTGTGTGCATCATTTCTAGCTTGGGGAACTTACTGAGATTTTTCTGGGGGGCAAATATATAATCCATCTTCATGAATCATACATGGACCCTTGAAAAGATGCATTTTATTTCATTCCACATTTTAAATTTATTATTAACATTTGAAAATTTTTATTGAGAAAATAAAATACACAGGTAACACAATATAGGAAACAGATATATAGCTTAATAAATAATACTAACACCCATGATCCACTTTCCCACAGACATTCAGGGAGTAGCTTCTTGAGGTTCCAGTGGGCATGTCTTCCTGAGAAGAGACTCAGAAGATGGAGGTTATTGAGACCAGCTACACTTTCTAACGCTGAGGTTGGTCTTCGACATCTACTGTCAATTATCCTCTCCCTCTCCACTTTTCATTCTAACCCCACTTGCAGCTCTTCCTGCCCCTGCATGTGGTCTTGGGTGTGCAATTTCATACTCATCATCTCCGTCTTTCATTATTGCCTCTAGGTTCCAAGTGAAGACTCTCATCTGTCCTCAAAGGAGCAAGCACAGCAGCACAGTTGTGTCTCATTTTCCTTCCTCTGCTCCCCTCTCTGTCTGCATGATTTATTTATTAGTGGCCCCTGTGGAGAATTCTTGGTGGCTAGGCAGTAAGGAATCTACCTGCAAAGCAGGAAACTTGAGTTTGATCCCTGGGTGAGGAAATTCCCTGGAGAAGGAAATGGCAACCCACTCCAGTATTCTTGCCTGGGAAATCCCATGGACAAGGGAGCCTGGCGGGCTACAGTCGATGGTTCGCAAAGAGCTGAACACAACATAGCAACTAAACAACAACCACAGCTATAGCTTTTTTTTTTTTTTTT
>SJYT01008979.1:910792-994141 GCA_006410635.1 Cephalophus harveyi
ACTTCAGCTTCTTCAGCATTACTGGTTGGGGCATAGACTTGGATAACTGTGATATTGAATGGTTTGCCTTGGAGACGAACAGAGATCATTCTGTCATTTTTGAGATTGCATCCAAGTACTGCATTTCGGACTCTTTTGTTGACCGTGATGGCTACTCCATTTCTTCTGAGGGATTCCTGCCCTCAGTAGTAGATATATTGGTCATCTGAGTTAAATTCACCCGTTCCAGTCCATTTTAGTTTGCTGATTCCTAGAATGTCGATGTTCACCCTTGTCTTCTCTTGTTTGACCACTTCCAATTTGCCTTGATTCATGGACCTGACATTCCAGGTTCCTATGCAGTATTGCCCTTTACAGCATCAGATCTTGCTTCTATCACCAGTCACATGCACAACTGGGTATTGTTTTCGCTTTGGCTCCATCCCTTCATTCTTTCTGGACTTATTTCTCCACTGATCTCCAGTAGCATATTGGGCACCTAATGACCTGGGGAGTTCCTCTTTTGGTATCCTATCATTTTGCCTGTTCATACTGTTCATGGGGTTCTCAAGGCAAGAATACTGAAGTGGCTTGCCATTCCCTTCTCCAGTGAACCATGTTCTGTCAGCCCACTCCACCATGACCCACCCGTCTTGGGTTGCCCTGCAGGCATGGCTTGGTTTCATTGAGTTAGACAAGGCTGTGGTACTAGTGTGATTAGACTGACTAGTTTTCTGTGAGTATTGTTTCAGTATGTCTGCCCTCTGATGCCCTCTTGCAACACCTACCATCTTACTTGGGTTTCTCTTACCTTGGGTGTGAGGTATCTCTTCACGGCTGCTTAAGCAATGTGACATTTATTTTCAGTGTTGCTGAGGAGATGATTACCTTACTTCTAGATTTGCATTTTGTTACAGTTGACTGGCTTATAATATCAGATTGTTAGATAAACAATTACCCTAGAGAAAAGACTACATCTTAGCTGCTTTAAGCATGTAAAACTATCTATGACATGAGTAAATTTTGCATAAAGAAAAGTCATAATTTTTATTTTATGGACTAGTCCATTTATTATTTTCTAGAACTGCAAAATAATTAATACATTTTCAGCCCTTACATAACTGATTCTGATTGTATTGTCCTTCCTACAATCATGTTGGAATAAATGATAGTGGATATGATTCTAAACAAAAAGAGTGGAATAAGGCATATCTGTGCTGTGTGCTGTCCTAAGGCACTTTTGTTGTGTCCAACTCTTTGTGATGCTGTGGACTGTAGTCATCCAGGCTCCTCTGTCCATGAGTTTTCCCAGGCAAGAATACTGGAGTGGGTTGTCAGGCCCTCCTCCAGGGGGTCTTCCCAACCCAAGGATCAAATCCACATCTCTTATGTCTCCTGCTTTGGCAGGCGAGTTTCTTTACCACTAGTGCCACCTGACAAGGCATATATAGTCAGAATAAAACCAAATAAAATATAATTTTCTCTCTAGTTATTTTTTGACTATTTTTATATGAATATCTAGAGTGGAAAGGGACACACATGAAATATTCAAGCCAAATATCATGAAATTAATGTATTTCCTTCCCTGTAACAAATCTATAATTTGAACATAAAAAAGCTGATATTCTTGGGTTCATTCTCTATGACAAAGAGAAACATTTTTACTTGGAACTGTAAGCATGAACAGAAATGTATTAAGAATAAAGAAAAATACATCAACTAGGATCCATGTGTAGAAATAGCAACATCTCCAAATAATGTATTGTAATAAAGAAACTACAGGAATAGTAAGCAAGTAGCATGCAAATGGCATGAATAATTCCACAAATATCAAATGATAATTCTGGGTATTCTGAAGGGAAATTAGGAGTAAAGTTTGGCACTATAATTCTTATTCCATTTTATTCTTCCTTAGTCATTTTATGACTGTATTTTCTTGTTTACTTTCTACTGTACGCTAGTACTACAGGTTTATATTCATAACAAAAACAGTTGAGATTAACATGCATGCTTTTAAAGCAAACATTATGAAATAATCTTTTTCAGGATTGTGGGGATAAGATTATACTAGTCTGATTTAGCAGTGAGGATTTCACAATTAAAAAATAATGTTTTAAGACAGACTCTGATGCTGTAAATATGCACCAGCACCTCATGAGCTTGTAATGAGCTTTGAGACACCCACTGAATCTCAGGACCACAGTAGTGTTGTCTTTAAAATCTAACTCAACAGTTGCCTTTGCTTCTTGTGTTCCCGAGGAAGGTTCTAAAATTGAATAGAAATGAGTTTGCAACTCTATTCATGGGAACAATATGTGACTGTGCACATATATTAAGAATGGGTTGGAATGCGGGTTTGTGTGCAGCCTGTGTGTGCCTGTTCTTAGCCCTCCTTGTTTTAGAGGACATTTCATTTTCATTTCTGAGTGGTATACTTTCCTTTAGATAACTTCCTCTCTCTCCATAGTATTACTAAGAGAATCTATCATCTAACACCCCAGGGTTTCAGTGCAGAAAGATCCTTAATCCTGAGAATTTGAATGTTGCACAGGCACACTTACATGTAAACACTCTGGATCTGAATTATCATGATGACAACTTCTTGATGAATCTGCTTTCAGCCTTTGAGTTTCCTAGAGCTACTTATTTCCTCTCTGTGATGAGTTGGTGGGATCAGTTTTTTTTCTTTTTTTTCATAGATTAACTTCTTTGATTAACCAAGGATAATCTAGAAAACATGTTTTCGTTTAGTGATATCCAAATTTAACTGGCTTTGATTGCCATGAAAAAAATCAGACAAATGTAGGTAGCTCTAAGGACTAGTGCTTCCACAGAAAATCACAAATTTGAGAAAAAAATTGTCATTATCTGCTTTAGCAGAACTATGAAAATAGTCAAAAGTTTATAGCAAATAAGTGAACACTGAAGTTTTAAAAATGGCAACAAAAAAAATGTAAGAGAACTTAATGAGGTTTTTGTTTCTGCCTGTCCCACCTTCTCCCTGGCTTTATAATAGTATTGAAGAATGTAGCTCATATACCCTGTGTGGGGCCTGGACCCTATTCAAGAAGAAGCAGAGCATACCTTAGCCTCAAAGAAATATGTTGTCTGTTTCAACCTGTCTGTTGGGTAGTATTTGCAGGTAACATGATCTTATATGTATAGAAAATCCTAAAGTAACTGCAAACAAATTATTAGAGCTAAAAAGCTAGATTAGCAAAGCAGCAGGATAAAAGATCAATACATATAAATTCCTTGTGTTTCAATGCACTAGCAATAAATTATCTGTAAAGGAAACTAAGAACACAATTCCATTTCCAATAACACCAAAAAATAAAAAAAAGAATATCTAGGAATAAACTTATCCCAGGGGATGAAAGACTGTATGCTGAAAGCTACAAAACACTGCTGAAATAGATGAAAGAATATTTAAACAAGTGGAAAGAAAATCTATGTTGATAGATTGGAAGGTTAATATTATCAAGATGACAATGCTACCTAAGATAATCTACAGATTCAGTGAAATCCCTGTAGAAGTTTTTCAGAAATAAAAAGGGCAGTCTTTAATTCACATGGAATTTCAAATAAACAATTTTGAAATATAAGAACAAAGTTGGAAGACTCACACCTCCTAATTTCAAAAAAACTAATATAGTCAAAACAGAGTGATGCTACAATAAGAATAGACAGACTAATGAAATAGAATTACATATATATATATAACCATTTTATTTTCAAAGGGGCCCAAGACCATACAGTGAAAAAGAATAGTTTCTTCAATATATGATTCTTGATTAACTGAATTTTGACCCGACAGTGAATGAAGTTGAACTCAGACCCTACACTGTAAACAAAAACTATTTCAAAATGGACCAAAGACCTAAATATACTGGCTGAAATCCTAAAATTCTCAGACGAAACAGAACAGTAGATCTTTATAACTTTAGATTTGGCAATGAACTTTTAGATATTATAAAGAAAGCACATGCCACAAAAGAAAATATAAACAAATTTGGCTTATTAAAAACAAATTTTGTTGCATCAAAGGACATTATCAAGTAAGAGAAAAGACAGTCTACAGAGTGGGAGAAAATATTTGCCATCTATAAATCTGAAAAGGGTCTAATATTCAGAATATAAAAATAATTTTTACAGCTTAACAACAACCAATCTGATTAAAAATAGAGAAAGTACTTAAGCGGACATTTCTTTGAAAAAGATATATAGACAACCCACTAGCACATGAATTGAAACAGGTGTTCAATCAAATATTTGGACACAAAAGCTCACTGTAGCACTATTGATTATAGCCAAAAGATGGGACAAAACCAAATGCTCATCAACAGATGAAAGGAAAAGCAAATTGTGTTATATCCATACAGTGGGCTTCCTTGGTGATTCAGTGATAAAGAACCCACCTGCCAGTGCAGGAGACAGCAGGAGATGCAGGGTCCATACCCAATTCGGGAAGATCCCCTGCAGGAGAGCATGACAAACTACTCCAATATTCTTGATTGGAAAACCCCATGGACAGAGGAGCCTGGTGGGCTACAGTCCATGGGGTGGCAAAGGATCAGATTGGACTGCGCACACAGCGCCTGTATACAGTGGAATATTAGTCAACCATATAATATGAATTTTGTACTGATACATCCTAAGCATGCATGAGCCTTGAAAGCTTATGCTTAGTGAAAGAATCTAGCCACAGGACATTACATTATGTCATTGTATTTTACAAAATATTAAAATAGAATAATCAGTGGAGCCCGAAGGTGGATAGGTGTTTGTCAGGGCTTTGCTGGGGCACGGAACAGATCGACTCTTTAGTGAGTGTCGGGATTTCTGGGCGTTGATGAAAATTATTTGATACAAGTGGTAGTTGCACAATATTGTGAATGTTCTAAATGCTACTGAATTCTATATTTCGAAGTGATTGTTTTTATCCTATGTAAAATTTATCTCAATAACAAATAAAACATATCAAATTTATGTATTTGTCTTTCAAAATTAAATAAACACTTTGGAACCAAACAGGTTCTTCAGCTCTTCAGAGTGGATATGAATGATAGCAGGTAATATGTTTGCAGGATTTCAGAGGTTCTTGTAATATATCTATAGTTTTAAAATTAATAGATTTCTAATTGATTGGAGATAATGACAAAAGCCCACCTTAGACCTACATGCATCCATACTTTACCATCCATGGCTATCTGTCCCATCATAGTGCTTCTGCTCTGTACTTGTAGAGAGAGAGACAGAGAGACAGAGAGGGAGAGAGAAGATAAATTGATTCTTTGCACTGAACTTTTCCCACCAGGTTCCATTTGCCTTCATGAGACAAAAACGTGAGGAAAATATTTTTTATGTGTAGGGTGTATACATTAGCTAAATTACATTCATTCTGAGAGGCTTTGGGGTTTGTGTTTATTTTTAACCTAAAAACACTTTTTCTAATTTCTCCCATATTTGTCTGTCTACCGCCCCCCCACCACACACATCTTTTTTCAGTTCTTTTAACAGTAGGTTGATGTAGTGAAAACCAATTGCTTATATTTAAAATCAGAAATGGCATATGAAAGACAGTTATATCATAAAATTTTTCAGACCATTTAGAATGAAAGATAAGTGTTTTAATTACAGAGAGAAAAATGCTTTATTGTTGTAGTATTTTTCCACTCATTTATGAATGAAATGCAACGGTCCTCTGAGAAGTGAGAAAGTAAGTATATATACTAGAATTACAAAGGTTAGGGTAGGTAATATTAATGTCTAGTATTCAGTAGGATTAATGCTACAATAGATAATATTGATTATGATATATAGAGTGGTGATTTAAATGCAAATACAATTGTTATGGACTTTTAAAAATATGTATGGCAAAACCAATATGGCAAGATGTGTATAAGAGACAGCTATGTACTGATACATCCTAAGCATGCATGAGCCTTGAAAGCTTATGCTTAGTGAAAGAATCTAGCCACAGGACATTACATTATGTCATTGTATTTTACAAAATATTAAAATAGAATAATCAGTGGAGCCCGAAGGTGGATAGGTGTTTGTCAGGGCTTTGCTGGGGCACGGAACAGATCGACTCTTTAGTGAGTGTCGGGATTTCTGGGCGTTGATGAAAATTATTTGATACAAGTGGTAGTTGCACAATATTGTGAATGTTCTAAATGCTACTGAATTCTATATTTCGAAGTGATTGTTTTTATCCTATGTAAAATTTATCTCAATAACAAATAAAACATATCAAATTTATGTATTTGTCTTTCAAAATTAAATAAACACTTTGGAACCAAACAGGTTCTTCAGCTCTTCAGAGTGGATATGAATGATAGCAGGTAATATGTTTGCAGGATTTCAGAGGTTCTTGTAATATATCTATAGTTTTAAAATTAATAGATTTCTAATTGATTGGAGATAATGACAAAAGCCCACCTTAGACCTACATGCATCCATACTTTACCATCCATGGCTATCTGTCCCATCATAGTGCTTCTGCTCTGTACTTGTAGAGAGAGAGACAGAGAGACAGAGAGGGAGAGAGAAGATAAATTGATTCTTTGCACTGAACTTTTCCCACCAGGTTCCATTTGCCTTCATGAGACAAAAACGTGAGGAAAATATTTTTTATGTGTAGGGTGTATACATTAGCTAAATTACATTCATTCTGAGAGGCTTTGGGGTTTGTGTTTATTTTTAACCTAAAAACACTTTTTCTAATTTCTCCCATATTTGTCTGTCTACCGCCCCCCCACCACACACATCTTTTTTCAGTTCTTTTAACAGTAGGTTGATGTAGTGAAAACCAATTGCTTATATTTAAAATCAGAAATGGCATATGAAAGACAGTTATATCATAAAATTTTTCAGACCATTTAGAATGAAAGATAAGTGTTTTAATTACAGAGAGAAAAATGCTTTATTGTTGTAGTATTTTTCCACTCATTTATGAATGAAATGCAACGGTCCTCTGAGAAGTGAGAAAGTAAGTATATATACTAGAATTACAAAGGTTAGGGTAGGTAATATTAATGTCTAGTATTCAGTAGGATTAATGCTACAATAGATAATATTGATTATGATATATAGAGTGGTGATTTAAATGCAAATACAATTGTTATGGACTTTTAAAAATATGTATGGCAAAACCAATATGGTATTGTAAAGTAAAATAAAGTAAAAATAAAATTTAAAAAAATAAAAAAATTAAAAAAATTAAAAAAAATACATATAGAACAAAATACATTGATTTAGTATCATCATCATTTAATATATATTAAATAATACAGGCAATGATGCCAAAATGGTTAGATTAAAATTGCTGCTGGAGATGCACTATTTCCTGAAGCTTCCTCTCTCTAATCTAATGGCAATGATCACTGTGCTTGTGCCAAACATTTGGTAGCTAATTGGGAATGAACCCTCGACTTTGTATCCTAATTTCAGATCTATGACAAGAATTTAATTTTATCATTGCCTTAAAAACAGAAAGCATCCACCAACTGTTGTCCCACAGATGTTGAGACAATATATTTTGCTGTTTTAATCTATAGGTTAGACTATCATCATGTCCCTTTTGAGTGGTCTTTTAGGGAAAAAAAGAAAAAGAAAAATGTTGCAAAGGCTCAACTTCAGCAAAATGCTGCTGTCAGAATTTTATTCACACTAAATGGCCTCAGCATGCTGCTGCTTTCCTGTGGGAACTGTGATGACTCCCTGTCAAACACCAAATTGATTTTAAAATTGCTTGGATGGCTTCTGAGACCGAGAATTTGGGAGCTGTGTATTTATCTGAGTCGGTGTCAGTGCACGAGACGGGGTTTCTTCCAGTGGGTGTGAGGCATGTTGATGCCATGTTCCAAGCACAGGAGCAGTCAAAGTCTCAGGTTCCACATTTTAGCCTGCACATATGTTGATCAGAGGAGCACCGTCAGTTACACATGTGAAATATGTAGCATATGTGCCTCTAAAGTGAAAAGTGAAAGTGAAGGTCACTCAGTTGTGTCCAACTCTTTGCAAACTCATGGACTATAAAGTCCATGGAATTCTCCAGGCCAGAATAGTGGGTAGCCTTTCCCTTCTTCCAGAAATCTTCCCAACCCAGGAATCTAACTGGGATCTCCTACATTGCATGCGGATTCTTTACCAACTGAACTATGAAAGTGAGCATGTCTGGAATATTTGTCTTCCATAAGGTGCTAAATTGCTTCAGCTGTGTCCGACTCTTGGCCAACCGATGGACTGTAGCTCGCCAGTCTCCTCTGTCCATGGAATTTTCTAGGCAAGAATACTAGAGTGGGTTGCATTTCCTTCCTCAGGGGATTCTCCTGACCCAGGAATCCAACCCACAGTCTCTTGCGTCTCCTGCGTTGATAGGTGAGTTCTTTACTACTAGCAACACCTAGTAGTGGGAAGCCCCAAACACAGAATTTTTAACATGTTTTAAAATATATGACCTTTTATATTTAGATTGTGACATGGAAATATGCTGTATACCCAACAAAAATTAAGGAAAAATAAGTTTCCAAATGCAGCCTCATTCAGCTCTTGTACATTTAGAACTTTTGAAAGAAGGCAGAAGATAAATCAATGAAACTTACAAATTCTCTGAAGATTTGGTAAATTTTAAGGCAATTAATCTTTATTTCCATTGTGCTTATTAACCATCAGGTTTTAAAAACAGACTATGAAAAATTGCACCCAATTATATTTCAAGGGCACATACAAAAACAATCTAGTTAACCATTTAGCTTTTGTTTATTCTATATCTAATTTGGAAAGAATAAAAGTGTGTTGATATTGTAAGAGAAAAAAGTTAATTAGGAAATTTAACAAGTCAAGAATATAGAAAAAGATGGGAGCAAGTTTAAAAAAATCAAGTTTATTTCCAACATACAAAAATTGCCAAGTTTAGCACAATAGACAGCATCCATCTTAGGAGGGATAGTAGATGGTACAAACAATGTCATGTGAGTATGTGCAGTGGCAACAAGGAGTACACACAGTCATGTGAAATACTACCAAAGAACAGGTAGAACCTTTACCAGCTTCCTACAGTATGTGAGGCATAGATGTGATGCAGAGGAACATTAAAAGGTATTTTGATTAGGTTGTAAGAGTGAAGACATGGGGTCACAGAGTTGGACACGACTGAGTGACTGAACAACAAACTTTGAACATTAAGAGAAACCATATTTCCAACCTATATTGATCTCATATAAAATTTCAAAATAGGATATTTTGTCATAACTTATCAAAGTAAATATAGCAGGATATTGACAGTGAATGTATGACTTTGATAATTGACAAGGGAAAACACAACTAAGCTGAAAAAAAATTTCAATCCTACATTCTAAATGAAGCTGCAAACATCCTGGCTAAAATGTCCTCTGAGGGTTATTAACTGGTAGGCCAACTAACTTCGCTACCCTGACCATAATCCCAGCCTGATGTCTGCTATGGAGTCCTTCATTCCTCTGTACCCATAATGGCAGTTAGTTTGCAGAGGGGAGTTATTGGATAAATTTACAGTAAGAATTAGAGGTATGCATTTTGGAAATGTTGAGAATACTGAAAATTTTCTGTTAAAAGAAAGTTAAATGTATCAAAAAGCCAGGTTATAATAGAATCATGTCTAGATAGGTACTGAGCCCCATTCAAGGGAGTTATCATCCACTCATGTCCAGCAAGAAGGGAAGAGTAAAAACCTCAAAGAGAAAAACATTATATAGGCCCCAAATAATTTCAGACAATTTTCACAGTAATGTGTTTGTTTTTGGTTGCTTCTATTCAAATCTAGAGTTGGTCACTTCTAAATAAAGACTTTCAGTACTAGACAAGTATGTGACAGTCTAGATATGGTGTAATGACACAAGTCATTTATGATATTGAAACAATATTAATGATTTCTTCTCTGTGTTCTCACTGTGTAAATGTTTTTGATTGCTTCTATTCAAATCTAGAGTTGGTCACTTCTAAATAAAGACTTTCAGTACTAGACAAGTATGTGACAGTCTAGATATGGTGTAATGACACAAGTCATTTATGATATTGAAACAATATTAATGATTTCTTCTCTGTGTTCTCACTGTGTAAATGGAAATTCCTAGATTTTATTTTTAAACACTTTCAACGTTATTATACACCTCACTGCATATTATATGGTAAACTATCTGTGCCTAAGTGCAGACATTGGTATTGGGCATATTTATATTTCAATCTCAATTGCAACACTACATTTCACTAAGCAGATGTTAGTAATTTATTAAAATTATTATTGTTATTTTGTTATATAAAGGGATAATTTTAAATTCATATTATGGGACACTGATACTTACTGAACTATTCCAGAAGGAAAGAAACTATTATTTTATTATTGTTCATTCTTAGATAAGTCATATTTCTTATTTGAGCCTTAATTTCCTTTTGCCTAAAATGATAGTCCTATATTAAATCAGTATGATTTGTGGAGAATTACATGGAGTAGTGTTTAAATCATGGACTCAGCAGGCAAATGGCTTGGTTTTGAATTGTGACTCTGTCTTTTAATATCTGTGAATTTGGTAAGTTATCTAAACTGTCATATTTATGACAGGAATACTTGAGTATTGACTGCATACAGCTGTACCTGGAATAAAAGTATATCCATATCTTATTATTTGATATCAAGAATTATTGTGTTAATAATTAGTCCTAACATTTTAGAAGAAATTACCTGATAGCTCACTTACAAAATAGTTACAAAATAGTTTATTTCAGAATAAACATAGGAAACAACAGAACCTAGAATATAAAATCAATGTATTCAACTATCTGACTATTTGAAGTATTTTTAATGATAGAAAGGCACTGCAGATACAAAAATCGTTACTAAAGTCTTTAGCTTTTCAAATTCTTTCCTTAATAGATGGATTGTATCCTGCAAAACTATCCATTTGGTGAAGTCGATTTCCATGCATTTTTTAGAAGATCAGAACATATTTTTCTATTTAACAACAGGAAATTGGGGAAGCAGATGAAACATGAAATTGAATCTCATGAGACATAAAGGCAACAATTACAGTAAAATCACTTTAAAGAGATTTTACAGCCAGTCCCCCAAACTGCATTTACAGAAATATTCTTGGGAGAACTATGAAAAGATATATTGACAAGTAATGGATGAAATCATGTTATAATCAAAAACTTCTTAAGAGGGTATTTTGTATTTGTATTTCCTAATATGAATTTAAATTGTATCCATATGTTGTATTTCTCTTTCACTGAGGACTGTCAGGGCTGTTCATTTTAGTTTAAGTACAAGTATAATACTATATATTTGCATTTAAGTTTCCATACAAAATTCTGGTTTTCATTGTTTACTCAAGGATAAATGGGACGCCCCCATGACTTAGTGTACATGGTATTCCTATAGAACATTTTTGGATCATTTACAAAATTAAAATGTCAGTATATATAATCAAGTTTGCATAAAGGACCATGGTCCTATGCTAGAGAAACTCTGCCTGTTTCCAATTAATTAGTCCTCTCATCTAACACTAACTTCACCCCTCGGTCTCAGGATCCAGCTCATGAAACTATTGTTTTGGCTTATAATTATGTCATATAATCTACGGTTTGTTTATCATATATTTGCTGATTTTCTGTTAATTATTGTTAATTCTGTTAATTACTAACCAACAATGACATGAGATACTCAAGACAACTTAGTGGTGGAAGAGTGCATTTCTCTCTACCTGATAGTTGAGGGGAGATGTTCCAGGTCTGTGTGTAATTCTCATTCATTTGTTGGTTCACACTCAGAACCCTTCCATCTGTTAGGGCTTACTCACCATCTGCCTGATAGACACCTGGTTGCCATGTATAAGATGCAGATGACAAACCAAGAGGGATGTGTGAAGCTGGTATGCTGCTGACTTAAAAGCCTTTGGTCGGAAACAGAACACTTCTGCCTACATCCTATTCCTTTACCAAAAGGTCAGACCTCAGTGAAAGAGTGGTGGAAAAATGATGCTCACTCATGATGAAGGGGTGGCTGAGGAAGTTTTGACAGTTAGCTAATAGTCTCTGCCACCCCATTATTTCTTTAGCTTTCACTATGACAAATTTCTTATTTGGTATTCCAGGTATCATTAGGAGATCTTAGGATGGGAAATAGAATGCTCAACAGTATTTCATTCTGTTACTTCTTGATAACGAATCAAAATCAAGTGATCCAGGTATTATTCCCTCAGGTATTCAGCCTGTTCTCCTCACCAAACAGGGGCTCCCAGAGGCCAGGGGTGCCTTATAAAGTCAGGATGCAACAGGGGCTGGAGTAGACGATGGATGTGCTCAACACCTTGGTTACGTTGTGAAGAATGGTGGCCAAGCAAAATTAAGATGGCTTTACTATTTATAAAGACGGAAATGTTACTAACAAAGAGGGAAATGCAAATGGAAACCACAGTGAGATATCACCTCATGCTGCTTAGAATAGCTGTTATCAAAATTGCATTTGATTGTGACCCTGGTGATTTGTCACATATTTTGACACTAAATTTAAATAAAAATGCGTGTAAATGAGAGGGTCTGCCCACTTAAAGCAACTTGATAAAGACCGACTCAGATGAAGTGCTAGTTAGTTCACTGCCATGTCATATGAAGAATGATAGCTGAATTATGACTAATTAGCTTATAGGAAAAAAACATATGAGAATATGACAGCTGTTTCAAAGAAACATATATTACTGTTTCTGGAACTCCAAAGAAAATCTATATTTTTGGTTAGAAGTTCGGAAAGTGAAAGTGTTAGCTGCTCAGTTGTGTCCAATTTGTTTGCAACACTTTGGATTGTAGCCTGCCAGTCTCCTCTGTCCATGGGATTCTCCAGGCAAGAATACTGGAGAGGGAAGCCATTTCCTTCTCCAGGGGATCTTCCAGACACAATGATTGAACTCCAGTCTCCTTCATTGGCAGGTGGTTTCTTTATCATCTGAGCCACCAGAGGAGCCTAGAAGTTCTTAACATGAATTTAAATAAGTAATTTTAATATATACCAAGAGGAGCCCACCAAGATATACAGTCATTTGTATAGTCAAATGTATAGTCACTTCCAGGCAAGAGTACTGGAGTGGGTTGCCATTTCCTTCTCCAGAGGATCTTCTCGACCCAGGGATCAAACCCAGGTCTCCTGCATTGTAAGCAAGACACTTTACCATCTGAGCCACCAGGGAAGTCCAATATCTAGCAAGAGGAGACCACCAAGATGGTCAATGAAGGTTCCTAAGCTTCCTTCTTCCCACAAAAAAACATTGAATGTATAGCTGCAGGAGGGACAATTCCCTCTGAAAGAAACCCAGAAGCTAGCTGAGGCACTCTTACACAGTATGCAGGTGAGAAAATATCCTCATTGAAAAGTTTAGGAGAGAGAGAGACACAAGCCCCAGTCCTAACATGGCACCATACATCTGGGCATGCACACATGCTAAGTCATTTTAGTCACGTCCAGCTCTGTGGCCCCATGCACTGTAGTCCAACAGTCTCCTCTGTCCATAGGATTCTCCAGGCAAAAATATTGGAGTGGATTGCCATTCCCTTCTCCAGGGGATCTTCCCGATCCAGGCATCAAACCTGTGTCTCCTCTATTGTAGGCAGATTCTTAACCATCTGAGCTATCAGGGAAGCCCTCATATGACTAGGAGGGACTCTCAACACCTAGCTTCTCCTTGAGGGCAAAGGGTTTGGACTCCACATCTAGACCTCAACTTTTAAGACTCCCACTGCAGGGTCTGGCTTCCAAAACACCTAGTTCAAGGCCACTAATCAGGGAAATGCAAATGGGAACCACAGTGAGATATCACCTCATGCTACTTAGAATAGCTATTATCAAAAGGTCCAGAGATAACAAATGCTGATTAGGATGTGTAAAAAAATGGGACTCTTTTGCCTTATTTGTAGGAATGTAAACGAAGATCATGGCATCCGGTCCCATCACTTCATGGGAAATAGATGGGGAAACAGTGGAAACAGTGTCAGACTTTATTTTTTTGGGTTCCAGAATCACTGCAGATGGTGACAGCAGCCATGAAATTAAAAGACGCTTACTCCTTGGAAGAAAAGTTATGTCCAACCTAGATAGCATATTCAAAAGCAGAGACATTACTTTGCCGAATAAGGTCCGTCTCGTCAAGGCTATGGTTTTTCCTGTGGTCACGTATGGATGCGACGGTTGGACTGTGAAGGCTGAGTGCCGAAGAATTGATGTTTTTGAACTGTGGTGTTGGAGAAGACTCTTGAGAGTCCCTTGGACTGCAAGAAGATCCAACCAGTCCATTCTAAAGCAGATCAACCCTGGGATTTCTTTGGAAGGAATGATGCTAAAGCTGAAACTCCAGTACTTTGGCCACCTCATGCGAAGAGGTGACTCATTGGAAAAGACTCTGATGCTGGGAGGGATTGGGGGCAGGAGGAGACGGGGATGACCGAGGATGAGATGGCTGGATGGCATCACGGACTCGATGGACATGTGTCTGGGTGAACTCCCGGAGATGATGATGAACAGGGAGGCCTGACGTGCTGTGATTCATGGGGTCGCAAAGAGTCGTCCACGACTGAGCAACTGAACTGAACTGAACTGAAATTGAAACAACCACTATGGAAAACAGTACAGAATTTCCTCAAGAAATTAAAAATATAAATAGCATACAGTCTATCAATTCCACTTCTGGGTATGTATCCAAAGAAAATGAAATCATTATCTCTAAGACATACTGGCATTCTCATATTTATTGCAGCATTATTCACAGTAGCCAAGATATGCAAACTAAGTGTCCACTGATGGATAAATGCAGAAAGACAGTGTGGTATGCACATACTATGGAATATTATTCAAACAAAATTATATTATAGAAATATATTTCAATAAACCTGTGAATCCAAGGCTTTCTCTCTGATGAACAACTTTTGGTTTGCTGAATGAGAAAGTAAAGTCATTCAAATAAATAAGCAAAATCATATTGCCACCAAGATATGCAAACTAAGTGTCCACTGATGGATAAATGCAGAAAGACAGTGTGGTATGCACATACTATGGAATATTATTCAAACAAAATTATATTATAGAAATATATTTCAATAAACCTGTGAATCCAAGGCTTTCTCTCTGATGAACAACTTTTGGTTTGCTGAATGAGAAAGTAAAGTCATTCAAATAAATAAGCAAAATCATATTGCCAAATATTAAATTTATATCAAATTGCCATCATTAAATTTAATATCATAAAATTGACAGACTATTTTTATTTTATTTACCCTTGACTTGAATTTTAACTGAGTTATAACTAGAGACAGTATTAATAAAGCCAAAAGAGTAAAGCTGCATCACATTCATCATTGCAAGAGTTTCTATTCTCCGAACCATTGGGGGAATAATGCCCTTTTCAAATGTATCAAACAATCTTTACACTTGAAGAAAAGCATCTGTTAACAATAAAATTTTTGGCTCTGCCACACACTGTCTTAGTTCCCCAACCAGGGATCAGACTCATATCCCCTGTAGTGGAAGTGCAGAGTCTTAACTACTAGACATCAGGGAAGTCCCTACCATTAACCATTTTTAAGTACAATTCAACGGCATTAAGTACGTCCACATTGCTATGCTCCTATCACCATCTTCCATCCACAGAAGACTTGTTATCTTGCAAAACTGAAATTCTATACCTAAAGTAAAATACTCCCATCTACTCCCAATTCCTGCCAACCATTATTCTATTTTCCATATCTATGAATTTGGTTACTTTAGGTACCTCATGTAAATGGAATCCTACAGTACCTGTTCTTCTGTGATTGGCGTATTTCACTTAGCATAATGTGCTTAGGGTTAATCATGCTGCAACACATATCAGAATTTACTCTCGTTTTATGGTTGAATAGTATTCCATTGTATGCTTATTGCATATTTTGTTTTTCCATTCACCCATCAATACATGCTTGAGTTACTTCCACCTTTTGGCTAATGCAAAATAATGCTGCAATAATATGGGAGTACCAACTATCTCTTTAAGATGTTCCAGATTCTTTTGGATATATACCCAGAAGTGAAATTGCTGTATCATATGGTTATTCTATGCTTAATTTATTGAGGAACTGCCATACTGTTTTCCATAGCAGCCATACCATTTACATTCTCATCAACAGTGTATAAAATTTCCCATTTCTCCACATCCTTGTCAACTCTTCTTATTTCCTATATTTTGAGAGTAGCCATACTTATGAGTGTGAAATGCTATCTCATTGTCATTTTTATTTGCATTTCCCTAATTATTATTAACATTGGGCATTGTTTCATGTGTTTATTAGCCATATATATTGTTTTCTTTGGGGAAATGTCCATTCAAGTCCTTTCTCTTTTTTTAATTGATTTTGTTCTTATATGTGCATTATCAAGACATAGGAAGTCTTTATGTGTTTCTGATATTAATTCTTTTGCAGATATTTTCTCCCATTTTATGGGTTGCCCTTTCACTCTGGTGAAAGTGTTATGTTGATGCAATTCTTCATCTGTAGGTTTGATTTTCTTCATCTGCCTGATACATATTTCCTCAGCAGTTATGTCTACATATCCCATGCATGCATCACTAAATTCCTTCAGATAATTTTTCACAAACTTTACAATAATATTCACATCTTATCTCTGCAAGTAGCAATCTACACTGTCTTAATAATACTGAGCAATTCCATCTGATATGTTTATTTTCTCTATCAGATTTGCTCTTTGGTCTTCATTGTAGATTTAATTTTAATATTGGCCTGGCAGTAACTCTGTTATACTGCAGTAGGCGATCAAAACAGATATAAGGTTTTCAAGCAAGAAAATACTTACGTTATAAAAAAAAAAAAAAAAACACAAAAAAAAACCTCTTTAATTCTTTAAACCATTTTCATCTATTTTGCCACTTAGAATACCAAATTTATTAACTTCTGATTACTGTTCCATCTTTACAGTAATGAAATCCACCTTGCCCCTAAAGTTGAAGCGATACAATTTGACATCTTCTATTTTGCACACAGCTTTCTCAGTCAAGCAGAAATTTGACCTCATGACTGGACTTATGGGCAGGAGAGGTAAGTACCATCTTTCAATTCATCTGTCTCATAATTTTAGGGTAGAAGTTATATAGCCAGTGAGGAAAATCTGGATAGGAATCAATACTGTAATGTTGTCTTGTCACTCAGTCATCTCCAACTCTTTGCAACTCTATCAACTGTAGCCCACCAGGTTCCTCTGTCAGTGGGATTCTCTGGCATTTTAGCAGGGGGATTCTTTACCACTGAGCCACCTGGGAAGCTCAGTGAGGAAAACCTGGATAGATACTGTGATATGTCAACCCACAATTCTCCCTGAGTCCCCCAATTCTACCTCTTAGCAGGCATGTGAATTTTGACCATGATAGGAACCTCTCCAGGTCTGGTTCTTAAATCAAAATGTGCATGTAATACATACATATATAAATGCAAAATATAAAATATATATAATATATGAGAGAGATAAGCATTAACTCATTGCTGGAATTCTCAGATACAATCTGAGTGTTAGACTTGAAATAAATGACGATCTAAAGTAGAATGCGTCCCAAAGAGGAAGAACAGGATTTTGAGGAAAAGAAAAGTTTATGTATGTGAAATGAAATTTGCCTGTGGAAGGAAAAAATTGAGGAGGGGGGCATGAATATTGTCTTTAAGTTATTAAAAGGACACCCTCATAAGAGTAATTAGATGTATAGAATAAAACCCCAGATGAGAGAAGTATAATAAAAGTAATGGATAGGAATTATGCAGAGGAAGACTCTGTATCAAGCTGACAATGTTCTATAAACAACTATAGAAAAAAATGGACTAAAATTTCTCTAGAATGGACTTATTCTTACCTCTGTGGATATTTTAAGCAGAGTGGGATGTGCATTTGCCCAATATGTTGAATGAATTTATGCTCTGCAGGACAATATGCTAAGCAATTAATTTTGATTATGAGATCCTAGCCCCACAATAAGTTATAATTAATTCATGATTATATTTAATGGAATATCCAGTAGCAGAATTAATATACATAATATGAGTATTAATAGACATTAATATGCATAATATGCATTTGTTTATTATAAAGCTTTGTACCATAATACATATAAAACTTTCATTGGGAAAAAATAAATGATTACTGACAAATTCAAAATAGCCTAGAGGTAAGGATTCATTTATAAAATTATGTATGAAATGTTACAGTGTTTTCTCACACAGTACTACTGAAAGTCATGGTTATGATATTTCTTTTTACCTTTTATTTATTACAAGTTGCAACTTAAACTAAACCAGCATTATTCATTTTGTTTTGTTTTTGTGAAACGGCTTTACCGGGTATAATAGTGAATAAAGTTTTATAGGCAGTTCAATTTCCCCTCAATAATCAGGTTCAGTATCCCACCCAGTAAATTAATTCCCTTCTTTGCCTAAATCAGAGCCAAGAGGAGATCAAAATGGATAGAGACAGTAGTAACCTCTTACTAGTGGAGACATTTTGTCTCTTTGAAGGAAGCATTCATTCCTTTGCCAGCGTGCATGCTGAG
Source organism: Cephalophus harveyi (assembly GCA_006410635.1). Taxonomy (NCBI): domain Eukaryota; kingdom Metazoa; phylum Chordata; class Mammalia; order Artiodactyla; family Bovidae; genus Cephalophus; species Cephalophus harveyi. The sequence continues at coordinate 929,380 of SJYT01008979.1, forward strand.
TCATGTCCAACTCTTTGTGACCCCATGGACTGCTTGGCTCCTCTGTCCATGGAATTTTCCAGGCAAGAATACTGGGGTGGGTTGCCATTTCCTACTCCCAACCCAGGATCAAACCCATGTCTCTTGCATCTCCTGCTTTGGAAGACAGATTCTTTAACCACTATACCAGTGGCAAGCCCCATTCCTTCCTTTGGAAGTCTCTAAACTAGCAGAGTACATCATGAGAAATACTTGGCTGGATGAAGCACAAACTAGAAGCAAGATTGCCAGGAGAAATATCTGTAACCTCACATATGCAGATAACACCACCCTTATGGCAGAAAGCAAGGAGAAATTGAGGAGCCTCTTGATGAAAGTGAAAGAGGAGAGTGAAAAAGCCGCCCTAAAACTCAACATTTAAAAAAGAAAGATCATGGCATCTTGTCCCATCACTTCATGGCAAATAGATGAGGAAACAATGGAAACAGGGAGAGATTTTATTTTTTGTGGGGGGAGCGGTGCTCCAAATCACTGCAGATGGTGACTGCAGCCATGAAATTAAAACTCTTGATCCTTGGAAGAAAAGCTATCACCAACCTAGACAGCATATTGAAAAGAAAAGTCTGTCTAGTCAAAGCTTTTTTTTTTTTCCTAGTGGGCATGTATGGATGTGAGAGTTGAACCATAAAAAAAGCTGAGAGCTGAAGAATTGATATTTTTGAAATGTGGTGCCGGAAAAGACTCTTGAGAGTCCCTTGGACTTGCAAGGAGATCAAACAAGTCATTCCTAAATCAGTCCTGAATATTCATTAGAAGAATTGATGCTGAAGCTGAAGCTCCAATACTTTGGCCACCTGATGCAAAGAATTGACGCACTGGAAAAGACCCTGATGCAGGGAAAGATTAAAGATTAAAGACAGGAGGAGAAGAAGACAATAGAGGACAAGATGTTTGGATAGCATCATCAACTCAATGGGCATGAGTGTGAGCAAGTTCTGAGAGATGGTGAAGGACAGAGAAACTTGGAGTGCTGCAGTCCATGGGGTCACAAATAGTCAGACATGACTCAGCAACTGAACTGAACTGAACTGAAGCTAGAAGAGCCTAAGTTCACAGGGATAGGAAGCAAATGATTCACTTGTAGGTCTGTAGGCATCAGTATGAGTTAGCCACTCCCATTTCCACTGAGAGTCTTCAGAAGGCCTCCCTGTCCCTCTATCAAGTCAAGTGGACCAGTTAATTGGATTTGCATGGTTGGACTCTATTTACTGTATAACGAGTTCCACAACATGTCTGTCATTTTCTTATTTGTTTCTATCTCCTTGATGGAAATAAAAAAGGAAAAGAAGAAATGTTCATTCTCAAGAAAATAATTTGCATCTGTGGAGACACATTGAGTTTGTTTCAAAGAAATATTTTATAAAAAGACAAACAACATTCCTATGATAATGCAATACTTCTTTTTTTTTTTTTTTTTTAATACAAGGATAAGAGGGCGAATATTTTTTCAAAGCTATCTGAAGTCCAGGTCTCAGAATTTTTTGTGCTTAAGAAAATTTGCTTCAAAAGGACACATTCCAGATAATGGAAAATCTAACCATGAATCAATTTTTGTATAAAAAAGCTAATTGCATATTGGAGAAGATGAGCTGCCTGCATACTGAGTGACAGCTCAGGGAGTGCTGTAAAACTGATTTTTTAATGAGTATTGTTATTTTGCCAGGCTTTTAAAAACCATATAAGAAAATAAAGAAATGGATAAGTCCTTAGTAAAGATTTTTTGAATGGCTGAAGATATGAACAAATAAGGAGAGATCACAAATTTCATAATAAACATGTTCTTTGACTTATGCATATTGACAAAATTGCATATTTTATCACTATTTTCACAGAATTAATAATTGCTTAGAAATAGATTGAATTATCCATAATTTATCTTGGACAGTCAATTCTTATAATTTCTGAATTTTTTGAATTAGAAAAGTTGACAAATGTTAAGGATAAATATCTAGAAATTTAAAAATATAAAATATTTACATATGCCATTTAGTTACAAAACTATAAAGTACCATAAAAGGTGAATGAAATAATTTGGAAAAATGAAACAACAATTACAATATAGAATAATTACACTTATGCTGAAAATAATTATTTTTAAAATTAAAATAAAGACAAACTAGACACACTCTAGCTAATTGAATACTCAACAGGGGTTTAAAAGCATACAAAGATAAAATTAAGAAAAGGCATGTGAAACTCACAGAAGAAAGAAATTTTTAAAAAGAGGAACAACTTAAAATATATCTCTCTTAAAAATTTGGAAATTCAGATGAAATGTATCAGTTCAGTTCAGTTCAGTTGCTCAGTCGTGTCCGACTCTTTGCGACCCCATGAATCGCAGCACGCCAGGCCTCCCTGTTCATCACCATCTCTCGGATGAAATGTATGCTTTGGAGAAAATGTAGCATACGAAAATTGCAGCCAGAAGATACAGAGAGTATAAACAATTTAAAAGAACTTCCCAGTAAAATACCCTAGACTTGTGATTTTTTTTCTGAGAGTGATTGTACCCAATTTTTAAAGATCAGAGAGAGTAAATTCACATGTAAACTGTTTCAGAGAAAAGAAAAGATATTTTTTTCAATTTGTTTGGAGTTATACTGAAGTGTAATTAATGTAAATGATAAAGCAATACATTAGGCCAATATCACTTAAGAATATCAATGAAAATTATTATCAAGCAATCCCACAGGAAACTAAAGATAACCCCTTAAGATTGACTACATTTTTGAAATTCAATGATTGTATAGATCAAGGAATATTTAATAAAATACACCTATTTCTAATACTTGGAAGTAATATAATCTTTGCTGTATAAACAATATTTTTAAAAATTAAACTTCTTCAACAAGTGCCTGCGATGTCAGTTTTACACATGAAAAAAATTGAGTTAAGATGGTTAAAGGATCTTTTCAGAGATCACACAGCTAGCAAGTGGGGGATGTGGGATCTAGTCCTCACCTTCTTGATTCTTTGTGTGTTTGGATAGTGTTCAGTCGTGTCAGACTCTTTACAATGCCATGAACCCATCAGGTTCCTCTGCACCTGGAATTTCCCAGGCAAGAATATTGGAATGGGTTGCCATTTCCTACTCCAGAGGATCTTCCTGACCCAGGGATAGAACTCACATCTACTGTGACTCCTACGTCGGTAGGCAGATTCTTTGCCACAGCTTCCTGATTTTCTGACTGTTTCAATTTTAGTTTATCTGTTGCTGAAGCAAGCACTTATCTTCCTGATTCTAAATGTAACTGTAACTCAACTCTCACCGATGGACAAGGCTTTCATTCTCATGCTGGAGAGTTGCTCTGTGCCAGGTACTGTTCTAAATGTCTTATTTCCATCGCCCTGCTTAATCCTCACTTTCATGCATTGGAGAAGGAAATGGCAACCCACTCCAGTGTTCTTGCCTGGAGAATCCTAAGGGCGGGGGAGGCTGGTGGGCTGCCATCTATGGGGTCACACAGAGTTGGACACGACTGAAGTGACTTAGCAGCAGCAGCAGCTTAATCCTCACAACAGTCTCATAAGATAGGTAATACAATTCTTCCTGTTTAGTGAAAATGGAAAGAAGCCCAGAAGTGTTAAAAAAATTAAAATTCTATTTATTGTAAAAAGAAGCAATAAAATAATGTGACATATGGTCATGGCCTCTTTATATTATAAACTCACAAGTCAGAATCCTATTGGTCACTGGGTACCAACTTGTCGGGGGCCAGTGTGAGGAATCCCGCCCGTGACAAGGTCATGCGGTAGGAAGCCTGACATACGCAAGGATGTGATCAGGTTTCAGGGGTTCCCCCTGGAATTTCCCGAACATCCACTCCCCAGATAATAAGAATCTGCCGACCTTTGTACTCTGCTTTTCCACTCTTCTGATATTCTCTGGAAAAGTCAATTCAAGGCTTCAGTCTTCTGCATTTGAAAGGGATGTTTCAGGTAAACGCCCTCTGATAACTCTCTAGCTTGCCTAACAGGTTCCCCAGACCTCTTACAGCTTGTGAATTGCTTACAGCCCCCAACTGCAAGAGGCACAAAGCTTAAAAGCATCTTAAAGATACAAAACCTTTTCTGAAGAGTTAAAAATTACATTGGTGACGGTTTTCACTGTTGACTCAATGACTGCTGCCAGACCTCCATATTCTTTATCTTTTAGGCACCTGGGAGGATGTTAATCAATGTAAACGGGATATGGAAAAGGATAGATAGTGGTTTCGATGTTAGCAACACTAGACTTTTGAGTTAATTACTTTTCTTTGTTATATATCACTGCACTCCCCTTGTGTCCTTGCTATGTAAGAATGTAACTTTATTTAGTGCTTTCTGAGAGTGGCACCAGACTTTGGGAAGATCAACACAAATAAGTCTTCTGGTTGACAAACCCTTATCAGGAAAAAGGCTGTAAAATGTTAATTGACCTTTTGGCTAGAGGACATGTAAATCACCTAAGACTTGTGTATACAATTAGGTATGCAGAGAAAAAAGCCTGGTTTTGATGAGTCAGGGCTGCTGACGCCACATAATTTTGTATTGCCCATTGATCTGTATGTACAATCAAGGGTATAAAAGGCCTTCTGAACAATAGAGGAATGGAATCAGTTGCTGGACTGATTGCCCCCGTGTCTCCTCGTCCTACTTTAATTTCAGGCTGAATTCCCATCTGGAGCAGGCGGCTCATCATGTCTACTTACTTGCCCTGGCTTTAGTAACTTTATTTAGTGATTTCTGAGAGTGGCACCAGACTTTGGGAAGATCAACATGAATAAGTCTTCTGGTTAACAAACCCTTATCAAAATGTTAATTGGCCCTTTTGGCTAGGAGAAATGTAAATCACCTAAGACTTGTGTATACAATTAGGTATGCAGAGAGAAAAGCCTGGTTTTGATAAGAGTCAGGGCTGCTGACGCCACATAATTTTGTATTACCCATTGATCTCTATGTACAATCAAGGGTATAAAAGAAGATTCTAGACAATAGAGGATGGAATCAGTCGCTGGACTGGTTTCCCCGTGTCTCCTCTTCCTACTTTAATTTCAGGCTGAATTCCCATCTGGAGCGGGCGGCTCATCATGTCTACTTACTTGCCCTGGCTTTTAAGTTCTGTGAGAGAGAGCGCCCAAGGCGGGGCACTCTCCGATATTCAAACAGGTGCCGGTGGCCCAACGTAGATGATGCAAACTTCTTGTCTGGAGTTTTATTAGTTTAGCTCTTAAACCAAGTTATTCAGCCTCTTTTCTCCACTTAATTTTCCTACTATATTATCTCTTTCTAATCTAATCTTATATTAATAAATAAACAAATCTTTCCTCGCTGACGCCGTCCATGCTTCGAATTCCCTGGATCCACCGGGACTGGACCCTGGCAAAAAGTGAAAGTGAAGTCGCTCAGTCATGTCCAACTTAGTGACCCCATGGACTGCAGCCTTCCAGGCTCCTCCATCCATGGGATTTTCCAGGCAAGAGTACTGGAGTGGGTTGCCATTGCCTTCTCCAATATTTATAGTATATACCATATATAATATGATATTTGTTTTTCTCATTGACTTTCTTCACTCTGTATGACAGACTATAGACAGGTCCATCTACATCACTACAGATGACCCAATTTTGTTCCATTTTATGGCTGAATAATATTCTATTTTATATGTGTACCATATCTTCTTTATCCATTCCTCTCTTGATAGACATTTAGATTGCTTCCATGCCCTGGCTATTGTGAATAGAGTGCTTCAGTGAACATTGGGGTGCATGTGTCTTTTTGAATTATGTTTTTTTTCTGGGCACATGCCCAGGAGTGGGATTTGCTGAGTCTTATGGTAGCCTTTGACTGTGTAAATCACAATAGACTGTGGAAAGTTCTTCAAGAGATGGGACTACCACACCACCTTACTTGCCTCCTGAGAAATCTGTATGCAGGTCAAGAAGCAACAGTTAGAACTGGACATGGAAGAACAGAGTGGTTCCAAATTGGGAAAAGAGTACATTAAGGCTCTTTATTAACCATCAGCTCAGTCCTGCTTGTGCAGGATGACCATAAGTCGTCCTGCTTGTGCAGGATGACCATAAGTCGTCCTGCTTGTTTAATTTATATGCAGAGTACATCATGTGAAATGCCAGGCTGGATTAAGCACAAGCTGGAATCAAGATTGCTGGAAGAAATGTCAATAACCTCAGATGTGTAGATGACACTACCCTTATGACAGAAAATGAAGAGGAACTAAAAAGCCTCTTGATGAAAGTAAAAGAGGAGAGTGAAAAAGCTAGCTTAAAGTTCAACATTCAAAAAACCAATATCATGAAAGGCTCCATCACTGCATGGCAAATAGATGGGGAACCAATGGAGACAGTGAGAGACTTTATTTTGGGGGGCTCCCAAATCCCTGCACATGGTAACTGCAGTCATGAAATTAAAAGACCCTTGCTCCTTAGAAGAAAAGCTATGACCAACCTAGAAAGCATATTAAAAAGCAGAGACATTACCTTGCCAACAAAGGTCTAGTCAAAGCTATGGTTTTTCCAGTAGTCATGTATGGATGAGAGTGTTGGACTATAAAGAAAACTGAGCACTGAAGAAGCTTTTGAACTGTGGTGTTGGAGAAGACTCTTGAGAGTCCCTTAGACCACAAGGAGATCAAACCAGTCCATCCTAAAGGAAATCAGTCTTGAATAGTCATTGGAAGGACTGAGGTTGAAGCTGAAACTCCAATACTTTGACCACCTAATGGGAAGAACTGACTCACTGGAAAAGACCCTGATGCTGGGAAAGATTGAAGGCAGGGAGAGAAGGGGATGACAGAGGATGAGATGCTTGATTTGCATCACTGACTCAATGGACTTGAGTTTGAGCCAGTTCCAGGAGTTGATGATGGACAGGCAAGCCTGGCATGCTGCAGTCCATGGGGTTGCAAAGAGTCAGACATGACTGAGCGACTGGACTGAACTGATGGTAGTTCTATTTTTAGTTTTTTAAGGAACCTTCATACTAATTCTCCATCGTGGCTGTATCAGTTTACATCCCCACCAACATTGTAAAAAGGTTTTCTTTTTTATCACACCCTCTCCAGCATTTATTGTTTATAGATTTTTTGATGATGGAAATTCTGACCACTGCTGCTGTAGCTTTGACTTTGCATTTCTCTAGTATGTTGAACATCTTTTCAGGTGTTTTTTTGGCCACATGTATTTCTTCTTTGGAGATATGTCTATTTAGGTCTTCTGTCCACTTTTTGATTGGGTTGTTTGTTTTTTTGATATACAGCTGCATGAAATGCTTGTGTATTTTGGAGATTAATTCTTTGTCAGTTGCTTCATTTGCAAATATTTTCTCCCCTTCTGAGGGTTGTCTTTTCATCGTGTTTATGGTTTCCTTTGCTGTGCAAAAGCTTTTAAGTTTAATCAGGTCTCATTTTTTATTTTCTTTAGGAGGTGGGTCAAAAAATATCTAGCTGTGATTTATTTCAAAGAGGGTTCTGCATCAAAGAGTTTTATACTATCTGAACTTACATTTAGGTCTGTATTCCATTTTGAGTTTATTTTTGTGTGTGGTGTTAGAAAGTGTTCTAATTTCATTCTTTTGCATTTAGCTGTCCAGTTTTCCCAACACCACTTACTGTATATTCTTGCCTCCTATGTCAAAGATTAGGAGAACATAGGTGTGGGAGTTTATCTCTGGATTTTCTATCCTGTTCCATTGATCTATATTTCTATTTTTGTGCCAGAACCATACTGTCTTAATGCATAAGAATACATCTACAGATGGAGATGTCTACATGTGGATATAAAGTACGAGTCCATATTTATGCTCATGTATGTTAAAGAACAGGGTACATGGATATATCTTTAATGTTTCATTTTTACTCTTAAAATTTTGAAAATACTTTCATATGTAATCTATGAAAACTTCAAAATATAAATATTTTAAAGTTTGGTAATGTCAACTGAAAAAAATGCACAACATGAGAGTTGTCAGTTAAGTTTAATGTGGGGCAAAACGAGAACTATAGGCTGGGAGACAGCATCTCAGAAAGCCTTAGGGAATTGTTCTGAGGGGTAGAGGGGGAGGTCAACATTATATTGATATATGATTTTAGTGGAGGGGGATTTGTGCAGTCAAGCATGTATTTTGGCAGGGGCTTGCTGCTAGTCACAAGGAGCAGGCAAGTAATGATTTTAGTGCTTTTCTAAATATGAGAAAATACAAGCATTTAGGGTCACAGAACCTTCTTCTGAAAATCTCTGTCTTGAAGGCCTGTTTTGTCTGTTTTTCTGAGCATAGTGTCTTATTCCTGATCTGCACCCTGAACTCCTTTCAGGGTGTGCTGAAGGTTAGCCGCTGCTGTGGCTAGTAAGTAGTTGATTGCAAATACTAATGTTCATTTGGCAGCTTCATTGTATTCTGTATTTTCTATTGATATGGATCCTATCTAAACATAATTATCAGTTTCTACATTTATATCTTTATATTCTTCCAGAAAGTAGCCCTCATGTATTCTCTTAAGTACCCTCTGGATCTAGCATAAGACTTGATACATAGTGCTTTTTGAAGAGAAAAAAAATGGATGACTGCCTTATACACACTTCTCAGGTCCTGCCCAGATGCAAAATTCTTATTCCTGAATGTCTTCCTAGCCCATGTCACCTTTTAAGTTTTTTGATCTGATCACCTCCCCAAACCTTTGGTCTGCACTCCATCAGTACTTGGCCTTCACCACATCTCTCTATTTATAGCCACTTAGCTTTCCCTCATGCCTCTAGCTATGCTATTTTACTATGTTGATTAGAAAAACTTCATTATCTTCAGCTTTATTAGGGAAAAAAAAGTTACACAGGTTAAAAAAAAAAAAAAAAAAACCTCCAAAGATCATTTCTCTGAGTATGCATGAGATCCTCTTCTGGATAGCTGGAAATCTCATATGCTTCCTTATTGTCTTAGGGCACAGTGTTTCTCCCTATCTAAGTGTGTTACAGAGCCCCTGCTATCCACTCCTGAAAACAAAAGGCTCTGTCTGAGAGAGCTCTTTAAGCTGTAGTCTCTCAGCGTGCCTTTAATTGTACCAAAGGCTGCAGTGCAGCTTCCCACATAGAGAGGGGTTTTCCAAACCAGGACAAATGCAAACAAAGGAGAGCGTTAGAACAAAACAGCAATTTAACCTACTTATGATTTCCTGCACTTCCCCCACTGATTAGTAACTATGGAAGGGGTGTATGTGTGTATGGAAGGGGTGTGTGTGTGTGTGTGTGTGTGTGTGTGTGTGTGTGTGTAGAAGCAAACTCTAGCAGCCTCACTCCTCCTGGTTCTCCATCTAGAAGTCAAGGTCTAGTGTATCATTTCTGTTGACTCAGGTCTGAGATCATCGTTAAGGCCCCCATTCCATGCCAGCGTTCTCTTGTCCATGCAGGTAGGAAGCTGTGGCAGGGAAAATCCACGTTCAAATCCAAATGCTTCTATCTGTAGTAGTAGATAAGAAATGGGCAAAAGAATAGGAAAGCACAGATTGAAAAGTCCCAAGCTAGTAGGTTGTTTAGTTACATTTCCCTCACTTGATCTTCTGCCTCTTTTCCTTCATGGTTTTTCATGTTGTGGGGGAACTGCTTTCTTTTCACCAAGGAGAAGGGAAGTGGATGTGTAGTCTTTCTCAGGAAAACGTTTGTTTTAGAGAAGATGGTGTTATTGTGAGGAAATGGGTTAATTTTAGAGACACTAGAAAGACCTTCCTGCTTCTAGAATTACTCTCTCCTCCTCAATGGTGTAAAATGTTTGACCATGGTGGAAAGCTTCCTAAAGTGGAACTATCAGAAAGAAAAACTGATATAATAAATTCATGCTCTCTATTTTAAGTAATTTCTGACAGAGAACTTTCCTTCAGAATTGATTTTAAAGACATAGAAGTTAATTACAGGGATAAAGGGATCAAGAGACACATTTTCCAGAAAAAAAAGGGGCCTCTAAAAATTAAACAAATCATTATGCTGAAAGTCATTGACCCGTGGCAATTTTCTAGGATCTGGTTTATGACATCATTTTCCTTATTCCACAAATAATAGATTTTTTTTACATGTAATTTTTTGCTTAGAAAAAGGAAAGTAAAAGGAAAGAGCTTTTCTCTTGTAACTATCCCTAGTTTTCCATAATCCTAATGGCTTCAATAAGAAGAAATTTCAATTGCAGTGAGAAATTCAGCATGATTTACATAGAAGCAATGCCAAACATAACCATGTACATTCTGATGAACAAATGAAAAAAATTCTGGAAACATAACCATGTACATTCTGATGAACAAATGAAAAAAATTCTGGAATTTTCTCCAATAGAAAATGTTAGGAGGACAATACATTCTCAACTGATGATGTCTATTATGGGGGAAAATAACACAGGGAGAAAAATCAAGTGATTTAAGATTTCTACCACAGTACAATAGATTGAAAACCCCTATCTCTTTGCTTTCATCATTATACAAATAGAATTAAAATTCTCCTTTCCATTGTTTGGAATTCTTTTTCATGACTTTTTACTTTTTTTTTTTTTTAATGAAGCTTACTGTAATCACTTGCTCTACAGCAGTTATACTCAGATTTTTGTATGTAAAAGAAAGAACTCAGGAACTTATTTAAGAGATTCTGAGGCTCATGCCCAGATAATTTAAGACTTTCTGCAATACTCCAGATATGTGCGTTTCATTATTTGAGTAATTCTCATGTAAGTGGTCAATAGGATCCACTTTGAAAGACGAAGTCCCCATTGATTTTTCTCAACTGATTAGGCCATCTTTCTTGATGATTATAGTTCAAAGGGAAGACTCCCAGGTTGTTGAGAAAGACATTTCTGGGTTATACATGATTTACATCTCAAAAGGAATGGAGAAAGAATTTACAGTTGCAGGTTTCTCTAAGAAAGAAAAGTCAGGGGCCTCTAGTCAGGAAGACACCCACCAAAAGTTTAGTCAAGCTGGCAAGATTAGTAAAGCTGGCTCTCTCGGTCACTCCAGCCTCCCTTCTTGTCTTTGTTCTCTGCCTGTCTGCCCTGACAAGGACCCAACTCTGACACTTGACTAAGATTCTTAGGTTCTTCTCAATTTTTAAGTCTCAACCTTTAGAGTTGTGGCCTGGAGCTTGACTGTGATTTCACAGCTCTCATTAATTCTCCTTAACATGAAAATCTCCAAAAGAAGAATTTGCCTACTCAAATGTGACGATGAATAATCACTGTTAATGATGAGTGCTTTACCAGCAGATCTTTAACCTCCATACAGTTGAGTAAATTAAACTTGGAGAGTTTCTAATGAAGAAAATTTGAAAGCTAATGTATTATATGCTGCCTAAAACTGCTGATTCTGTGACAATAGCAGACAATCATTCTCTGCTGGCACAACTCAGTGTCTGCAGGAAGATATAGACCATGCTCTTCATATAATCACTATAATGATTAGAATAAATGGAAGATATTTTAATGATGACTAATTTTATTGCAGCTCCTTCAAAGATAAAAAATTTTGAGATTATTGCAAAATTATATATAAATAGCTATGTCATGGTCTCAGTAGGGTGACAGGTTGGAGGCAGTAGGTTCAAATGCCAATTGACTGCTGAAAGAATAAAACAAAAATAAATAAATAAAATTATTATAAGCCATCTAGGCCACCATGACTGTCAAGAAATCCTAAGTGAGCCAAGAACAGTCCAATTTTTCAAAATATCATAGTGTTTTTCTCTTTTCACTGGAGGTTTCTTTCTTGCAGAAAGGTAATAAAATGATTATAATTTGGGATTGAAATGAATTATCAATTCATCAGAGTGTATGTTTAATGTGATATACTTGCACTAATGGTATGAGCTTTCTAATTAGGGAGCTATTCTCAAGGCAGGAAAAGAATCATTTTCTCAATAAAAATATTTTACACCAAAGATACAGTGCCTTCAAAACATAATGAGCTTTGAGGCTGACATTACAGCAATTAAAATATGAGTGAAAGAATAAGTCTGTCTTGTTGAGCAATCTGGATGATTGGAGGTATTTCACTTATCATATGGAACATAGGTCACATTCTATATTATTTGCAAGAATCTGCAATTTACCTCAAGGAAAAGAAAACTAATTTTGATAAAGTGACAATGGGGCTCTCTAGCTTTGGCTGTTATATGAATAAAGTATTCACTTAGGAAGTGAATATTTCTTGCAGTGGCTTAATAAAGGTTTTGCAGAAGTCTGGTGAATTTGGAGGTGGCAAATTTTACAATTTAGAGTACAAGTGATTATGCCTATTTAGTGATTTAAACGGAGCAAAATTGACCTGTTCCAAAATTGGACAACAGGATTCCAGAATCAGTAAGCTTTTCACAGTAGAGGATTTTGCCTGAATTTAAGAGAAACTAGGTAAGTGAATTGATTTTTCCACATGTTAACCCAATGAACAGATAAGAAATACTACTATATAAATAGCACCTAATTAGACATAGGTACATATAGATGGAAACCAGGCTAAAGACTTTTTACTTAATCTTAAAATGAAGCTCTTGATTACCCCAACTCTATCACTTGCTTCTTACTTGGTTGTCTATGTCTCAATAAATATCATATTTATCTACCCGGTCACTCAAGTTCAAAACTACAGAGTTGACATTAATCTGGGATTGTCCTTAATTCCTCCCTACGCCTGACACTTCTATAGCCAATCTAGTAGCACGATCTATTGATAGCACTGGATGTGATAATATGAATGTAAGAGTTGGACTATAAAGAAAGCTGAGCACTGAAGAATTGATACTTTTGAACTGTGGTGTTGGAGAAGACTCTTGAGAGTCCCTTGGACAGCAAGGAGACCCCACCAGTCCATCCTAAAGGAAATCAGTCCTGAATATTCATTGGAAGGACTGATGTTGAAGCTGAAATTCTATCCTTTGGCCACCTGATGTGAAGAACTGACTCATTGGAAAAGATCCTGATGCTGGGAATGATTGAAGGCGGGAGGAGAAGGGGACAACAGAGGATGAGATGTTTGAATGGCATCATTGACTCAATGGACATGAGTTTGAGTAAGCTCCAGGACTTGGTGATGGACAGGGAAGCCTGGTGTACTACTGTCCATGGGGTCAGAGTCAGACAGACATGGCTGAGCGACTGAACTGAACTGATTGATAGTACTCTCAAAATGTGTCCTGATTCTGCCCAGTTCTCTCCAGTTCCACTGTTACCAGCTAATCCAAACCACCCTCCTTTTAGCCCAGATTACACTTATAATTTCTTTACAGATCTCCTTGCTCATATTCTTGTCCTTTCTTCTATAATCCATTGTCTACCCAATAGTCACAGGGATTTAAAGACACAAAGCGGATCATGTTCTCACCCTGCTTAGTGTTTTCTAAAATTTCTCCTTTGCATTTAGAACAAAATCTAATCATTTTCTCACAATTTGTGTTATTCTGCATGATTTGATCCCTGTCCACTCTACTAATTTTACACTTTATCCTTTTTTTTTTCATTTCTCACTTTCCCTGATTCATACTGACCTTCTTTGAATTTCTGAAACATGCTAAGTATATTCCTCCCTCAGAACTTCTGCCTAGACAACTTTGTAGCCTAATCCATGACAGAATGTCCCTTTCCCACTATTCAAGTCTTGGAAGAAATGTTCTCTTCATAAATAGTTATTCCCTAATGATTTCATGTTCTTAAATTACTCTACCATTATACACAGAAACTTTAAGACACATTCCATTACTGCTTCCCCCCTCTCAGAGCATGAATCACTACCTCTAATACTCTTGTTTGCTTATCTTCTTGTTTGACTTTTGTACCCCCACCCTTAAATTGTAGAATCCAAAAGTCAGAGTGCTAACCTGTCATGTTCATAACTAATCCAAGTGCTTAAAATATCACCCAGCACACATGTAACAAATGATTAAACAGGAACCTCAATTAAATGATCTTTGGTGGCTCAGATGATAAAGAATCCAATGTAGTGTGGGAGACCTGGGTTCAATCCCTGCATTGGGAAGATCCCCTGGAGAAGGGCATGGCAACCCACTCCAGTATTCTTGCCTGGAGAATTTCATGGACAGAGGAGCCTGGCAAGCTACAGTCCATGGGGTCACAAAGACTTAGACACAACTGAGTGACTTTCACTTTCACTTTTCCAATTAAGTAGAATCAGGAGAAAGGGGGGGAACTCTCACACCTCTTATGAGAGCAGAGCTCGAGAAGACTCTTCTTTCCTGCCAATCACAATGACTTTTCACTTTCTTCCTTTTTAAATGACTTGAAAGAAACACTTCTCCAGATTGGGGACAAATCTCTTTTAGTCCAAACTGACAGTGGAGCCACACTCTCACTCTCAACCTCATGACTATAAAATAACCCCTGCATTGGAATACTAAAGCCATTCTCAAGTAGTGGGAATCTCCATGAATCTCAGGAGGTTCCTGTCTCTGAACCTATTTCCTTCTGCGTAAGGCCCTTTGACAGATAGAGATCCTTTTCTCCTTAGTTCTTTACTCTTATCCATTAATTAGGCCAAGAATTCTCAGAGAAGTAACTTGTCAGAATTTCTTTCTCCCAGAGGGGGAAATAAATTTAGGAAGTGACAATAAGTAATGAAATAACCAACCAGATGAATTAAATGACCCTTTGAGATTTTTCATTTGTTCTATCCCTGACAACACTAGAGCTGTTTCTGGAAACACTGATCATTTTTCCCTAATGAATCAGCTATCACTTTCATCTCCAACTGATGTTGGCAAAATTCTCAGTGAACCTCCCATCAACATTTAAACAGACCTCTCAAAACCTTTTCCCATAATTATCCAATGCCCTATAAATAAAGAAACCCTTCAAGGCATAAAGCTTATGATAGAAGATTACAAGGCTTAAGGCCTCATTATCCCTTATACTAGTCTCTGTAACACTTCCATTTTACCAGAAATCTACATGTTGAGGGTGGAAATTTTCCAGGAACTTTGAGCAATAAATTAATGCTGTTAGCCATAGACACCTTATTGTTCCTAATCATTATACCATACTAACACCTATTACCACTGAAAGTAAATTCTTTAGTGTAATTGATTCACACAGAGTATTCCCTAGTATGCCAGTTGATGAAGCTAGCCAAAATCATTTTGACTTTACTTGGGGAAAAAAAATTCACCTGGACAGTAATGCCTGAAGATTATGCAGAGAGCCCTTATTATTTCTCTCAAATCCTGAAGGCTGATCTGGATGACCTAAAGCTCCCTAGAGGTTGCACTTTGTTTCAATACATGGATGATTTGCTTCTTTTCCCTCCTTCTCAAGTCTCCTCACAGGAAAAAAGCATCCACTTACTGAAGCTTTAGCCTTAAAGGAATATAAGGGTACCAAAGAAAAACTGCAGTTTGCCCAAACCAAGGCTTGATATTTAGGGCATCTTATATCAGAACTAAGGCTACACTTAGATCCAGAAAGACTTCATTGTGTCCTCAGTTTCCCAAAACCCCAGACAAAGTGCCAGATACAAGGTTTTCTCAGGCAGGTTGGTTATTGCACAGAATGGATGTCTCTTACTGCCAACCTCAATATGTTTTACTCAACAGCAGCAAACTTGGCCCAATTTTATGGGAAGAATGGGAAAATATAGTCTTTTAAAGTCTTAAAGGAAAGTTTGATATGAACCCTTCTGCCCTTGACATCCTAATTAGCAGATGTTCAAAAATTGAACCAGACAACATCTGATGTTTTCCCAAGATATCCAGAACAGGCCTATTGGAAGTTTGTTGCCAAACATTGATAATGATTTAATGCTTTAGGTAATCTCCAATATCTATGTTTTGATAATATATGAACTTAAACTTTAAAAAAGTATCTGGGAGATGTCCCTCCTACTCCTCTTTGTTACTCAAATGAGGCCTTAATAGGGTTCCAAATTGGGCACTTTCCCTACTACATGAGATACTACATAGAGGAAAGATACTTCCTTAACATGAGTGACTAAAAAACCCTCTGAAACTAGAAGACCTGATTCTCGATCAGTGATGCTTTCACAGGAAGATCTTGATCAAGAATAAAATGCTAAAAATTAATAAATAGAAACTTAAGTAGAGTTGGGAGACAAGACTGGGGAGTTCTCGCACTTATGGTAGCAGAGTCCAACACAAAGAAGAAAGACTCCTCTGCTTTCCTCGTGAGGACTTGGTCAATGAAAGGTCATGTATTCATTGTTTTCTACAGGCCTCCCAATTTCCTCTTGCTCTCTATAAAAGCATTCTCTTTTCTTTGCCACATGGTAACTTACACATAGATCAACACAGTTGCAGGTCCTGACTTGCAGTTCTCTGCTTATCTGGAATAAACCCATCTTTGCTGAGAAATATTTGAAAAATATCTAAAGTCTATTTCAAGTCAACACACAGGCATATGATATGAATTTTGCCTAATAAGAATAGAAAGCCAAAAGTAATTATTCGGAAGAAAATTATCATGTTAACATCAATATTAAAGCTTTATATTGATTTTGGGAGGCAATAGAGCAGTTAAGAACACCAGACTTTGGAGCCAGAAAAGTCTGTTTTCAGGTTCTAGTTCTGACACAGGCTAGTTGTTGACCTTGTTACAAGTTGTTAACCTTTCTAAGATTCATTTCCTCATTTATAATATGGAGATGAAAATATCATTTAATTGGATTGCCAAGATTTAAAAGAACTAGTAGTATATAAAGTGTTTAGCACAGTCTCACATTAGGGACTTGGAAATTATTATTATATTGTTATTATTCCAATTTAAAAATGTTTCCAAAATTCTTACCTATGTAAACTGTCACTAAGCAATATTAGAAGCAATCCATAAGAGTTCACTGTAAACTTATTGTTGGAATAATGGTGATATGGGTGAATAGTAGAGGATAAGAAGAAGGAGGAGGAAGGATTTAGAAAAGTTTTAACAAAAATTCTGTTTCAGAAACCACTGCCAGCTCCTTAAAAGAGCTTTTCAAGAGCTGTAGATCGAATCTTTCCTTAAAGGTGCTTCTGGTAAACCTTCTGATAGAGATTGTGTCCCCTCAGTCTCTTCCCTGCATTGAGAAAATCATTGTGCCATCAATTCTCTCTTAACATGTTGACAGCTTACTATATGGGGCTGTTAAGGGAGTAACCAAGGCAGGGATAGAGAGAGGTAGATAACAGGCATTTCTTATAGTAAGTCCAGAACTAATTGTTCCCCAAAGCAAACAGAGGCCCATGTGGAAATGCGATGAATTGAGAAAATTCTCAGCAAAATATTTTTTTAAAGGCAGAGGAAGACCCTGAAAGCTCCTGGTTTTCTGTTGGAAGCACTTCCAATTTGTAACCTGATGGGAGGTAGGATGAAATCATAACTATGAGTTAATTATAGTTAGCTGTACACATGTGCACAAAAAGACAGATGTAATAAATGGCTAAATGGGGTAAGTGGTTCAGTTGGTGATTTCTCACCACCAGTTCACCAGCACCATTCCTCCAGATAGGGGATCTCTAACCTGACAGTGCTGGAGGACAAAGGCCCTCTAAGCTTAGCTCCCTCCAGTGCTGGTTGCCATGACGACAACCTCAGAGACCCCTTCATTTCACTACTAGGCAGAGTCTGCAGCTTTTGAATCAAAATTAGCTTATCTCATTTTCATTTGAGTCTTCAGATCTAACCAAATTCTTACATGCCTTGTCTGAAACAATTGCTTTGTTCTTTGTATAACATAATGATTTTTATTAAATAGAAACAACTACCCCCCAACCCAGCTTCACCTCCCGGAGTCTGTTATAGTGCCAGATCCCAGAAACTGAGGAAATACATCACTGTATGACCTGTAAAGTCTAAAGTGTTCAAAATCAGCAGCAATTTCAGACCAACCTGGATATAGGTTACTGTATCAAAAGTACACATTTTGTACAGATTACTGAAAAAAAGTTTCACTTTGACATTTAAATTGAAAAAATGACAACTAATTGTTTTTCTTCTAAGAAGAAAAGTTTCTTTAAAAAATGTAACCAGAGAAAGATTTCTTAACATCATTACCTTTGCTTTTATCTGGGCATGCAAGACACTAACCAGAATAGAAAAAATAAGTTTTAATTATCCAAAAAAATACACGAGGACACAAGAAATCCAACATTGTAGCCCTCAGCCCTCACCCCGTACTACTGCTGTCTTACAGGCTTAAAGTGTTATGACTTTGTTAATCTTATGAGCAAATAAAACTAATAAGTGGTTAAAGTCAAAGTATTGTTCCCAGTGCAGCAGGAAGAGGGAATATACTGTATTCTTTTAAAGCCAAAAAAGATATGTGCATTTATTTGTTCATTGGTATATTTAACATTTGTTATTGATCACTTACTATGTGCCAGCCACTGAACTGAGCTGTGAGTGTATGAAGATAGAGGTTTTTTTTCCCTAAAGGAGCATGCAGTCTATTATAAAACTTGACCAGTAAACAAAGGGCTATGTTTGATAATACTGATATGAGGCTTTGAAAAGGAAGGTACAGCCTAATATACAAGCACTTTTCACCCAGTGCTTTGCACAGGGAGTGCTTAGACTAATTCCTGAATGGAGAGTAGGAGTTTGCCCAACATTTGACCAGTAGATAAGCAGAGGGCTATTTCAGATTGAGGAGTACATGTACAGCTAAGTGGCATGAAGGAGCACAATGAGGTCACTTCTAGGGATACCAGGTGATATGAGTGGAAATAGAAAAGTGGAAAAGATTCTAGGTAACAAAAGGTCTTGTGTGTACACAAAGATGAATGTTATGGATTAGGCAATGGAGAAACACTGGAACATTTGAGAAATGGAGTAATAGGATCTAATTTGTGTTTTAGAAACATAATTCTCAGTGTAGATGGTAAGACATCATGGTGGGTAAATTGGATGAAGAGAAGGCGAGAGCCAAGAGGACTTTCTGAAGTGTTATTACAATAGTTTGTATAAGAGGTGACAACATTCAATTAAGTTGGAGATGAAGAGAAGGAGACAAATTAAGGAAGAGTCAAGAAATTTGACTGATAGAACTTAAGACTAAAAAGATTCAGAGAACAAAAGAAAAGGAAATTATGGGCTTCACCTAGGCTATTGAGTTTGTGTTTCAGTAAATGATGGTGCCATTCATTGTGGATTAGAAGTACAATTAGAAACTCATTTAGGACGATTTAAAATTGAGGTATCAGGGAAACACGATATAATTCTAGATCTCAGTGGTAAAATTTTGATTCAGAGACACAGAGGTAGGTAGTATCAAGTATCTAACACTGAAGTCTGGAAGGAACAACCAATAAGATTATGCAGAGAAAGAAATGAGAGCTAAGACAGAAATATGGAGTCCACAGATATTATAGAAATCAGAAGAGAAAGAGGATTCAGCCAACGTTAGATATGGGATTTAAGAGAAGAAAGGAAGTTTAAATAGTGTGAAAGGAAACCAGAGAAGCAGTTGAACTCACATTGAGGATATCTCAAAGTTGATAAGCCACCATGGATAATTGTGACCTGCTCATGTCCTCACAGTGTTCCCACAGTGAACACACTGCAGAATAGCAGGTCATTTACCATCCAAAGAGGCAAACACAGTTTATGGCTCAGTCTCCTGCCATGGGTCTGAAATCTTTGCACAAAAATAGCAACTCCTAGCTTTTCAACTGCTGAGCCAGTGTACTTTATTAGGTCCTACAGTAGACTAGAATTGTGTGCACCTGCATGCCAGTCTTGTTTATGATACAGAGAGCTTTATATTAACCCATAACTTCTACGCTACCTGCAGTCTCTGTGGATTTCTTTCCATTCTTTAGACACCCTAGAAAATGGACAGTTGACAAGATGGATTATTAGGATTCTCCTGGTAAAAACTCTAGTTTAAGGGTCTTGGGAGTTTTATGATAATATAACTGAAGCAGAGATAGAATGGGACATTCATTCACTGATAATTTGGCATGCTGCTCCTCCATCCTATTTCTTTTTCCATAGAAATACTTTAGGCAAAGTAATAGTTATTAAAAATCATAAGAAAAGGAAGAAAAACATAACTGTCTTCAAACTGAAACTCTGTGTCACTCAAGTCCTCAACTAAATATAAACTTCTTGTCCAGACATTTGACCATCTACCTTCTATTATCTTTCCCCTTACATGCTAGTAAAGTAATGCTCAAAATCCTCCAAGCCAGGCTTCAGCAATACGTGAACCGTGAACTCCCTGATGTTCAAGCTGGCTTTAGAAAAGGCAGAGGAACCAGAGATCAAATTGCCAACATCCGCTGGATCATGGAAAAAGCAAGAGAGTTCCAGAAAAACATCTACTTCTGCTTTATCGACTATGCCAAAGCCTTTGACTGTGTGGATCACAATAAACTGTGGAAAATTCTGAAAGAGATGGGAATACCAGACCACCTAACCTGCCTCTTGAGAAATCTGTATGCAGGTCAGGAAGCAACAGTTAGGACTGGACATGGAACAACAGACTGGTTCCAAATAGGAAAAGGAGTGCGTCAAGGCTGTATATTGTCACCCTGCTTATTTAACTTCTATGCAGAGTACATCATGAGAAACGCTGGACTGGAAGAAACACAAGCTGGAATCAAGATTGCTCCAGTACTTTGGCCACCTCATGCGAAGAGTTGACTCATTGGAAAAGACTCTGATGCTGGGAGGGATTGGGGGCAGGAGGAGAAGGGGACGACCGAGGATGAGATGGCTGGATGGCATCACTGACTCGATGGATGTGAGTCTGAGTGAACTCCGAGAGATGGTGATGAACAGGGAGGCCTGGCGTGCTGCGATTCATGGGGTCGCAGAGTCGGACACGACTGAGCGACTGAACTGACTGACTGACTGAACTTACACTACATTTATATCCCATCACTTTCAACCTAAATCTCTTCACTCATGACAAGTAAATCTGTTAACATTACTCTCCCACTAAACCTTCTGTTCTTTATATACATTCTTGGGTAGATAATCTCTTTTGTTTGGCATTTCTTCCAAACAATTTTCCCACAGGAGGGCAAAAATAAAATTGACCAGATGTACCAGACAAGATATACTAGGTTATGCTGAAATAATAAATAATCCTATGATTTCAGTGGCTTACAACAGCAAAGGTCTATTTTACCCCAGACAAAATTTCCATTGTTGTTTGGGGCATGAATTGGGGGGGCAGGTTGCCTGCTGCGTGTGCTTTTCCCTCTGGATTCAGGTGAGCAGTGTCTATATGTATATTCTCCATTATGTTAGCCAATAAAATAAAATCCTGTAAGACACAAAGTAGTTCTTAAAAACTCTTGCCTGAAAGAGACATCTCTTTAGCCAAAGAAAATTATAAAGCCCAACTTAACTTTATTATGGCAGGAAAGTGCATTTCACCAAGGGAGTGAAATGTTGATAATAGAAAGTAATTCAACTAGGCAAACATCTTATCTTGCTCATTTTCCTTGCTCTTCTTTTTGGGTTTTGTCTAAATTATCCTACTCGCTCTTTCAAGTGGCCTAATCCTTGTCTCATATTTCCCTTCTTACTATTGAGGAAAAAATCTTGTCCTATACCTCTTTGTGAATTGAATTTGGTATTTTACAAATTAGCAGGTCATTTGCTTTTCTTATGGATTTCCCTGGTGGCTCAGATGGAAAAGAATCTTTCTGCCATACATAAGTATACAGGCATGCTCCATAATGAATTTGTAAATTGAGCTTATATATTAGCTATATTTAGCCATTGACCATCAAGTTTTTATGAATTATTGATTTTATTTTAAATTCATAAATATCATTTTACTTTATTTTAAGTATTTTAGTTCATTAAATATTTTTTGTAATTTTTATTTTATTTTGGAGTATATTTGATTAGCAATCTTGTGTTAGTTTCAGGTGTACAGCAAAGTGATCCAGTTGTACATATACATATCTATTCTTTTTAAAAAATTTTCCCATGTTATTACAGATTATTGAGCACAGTTCCCTGTGCTATACAGTAGGTCCTTGTTGGTTGTTTATTTTAAATATAGCTGTGTGTACATGTCAATCCCAAACTTCCCATCTATCCCTCCCCCACACCCTTCTCTGATATCCGTAAGTTTGTTCTCTAAGTCTGTGAGTTTGCTTCTGTTTTGTAAATTAGTTCATTTGTATTATATGTTTTCAAGATTCTTCTGCATATAAACGATATCATATGATGTTTCTCTTTGACTTACTTAACTTAGTATGATAATCTACAAGTCCATTCATGTTGCTGCAGATGGCATTATTTCATTCTTTTTTATGGCTGAGGAATATTCTATTTTATATATGTATCATATCTTCTTTATCCATTCATCTGTTGATGGGCATTTACTTTGCTTTCACATCTTGGCTATTGTAAACAGGGTTGCAAAGAACATTGTGGTAAATATCCTTTCTGACCATATTTTTTTCTGGATATAAGCCCAGGAGTGGGGTTGTTGGATCATATGGTAGCTCTATTTTCAGTTTAAGGAACCTCCATATGATTTCCATAATGGCTGTAGCAATTTACATTCCTACCAGCACTACAGGAGGGTTCCTTTTTTGCCACACTATCGCCATCATTGTTGTTTGTAGACTTTGTGATAATAGTCTTTCAGAATAACGTGAGGTGATATCTCATTGTAGTTCTATTTAACTTTTTTAAACTTTGTTTTGTATTGGAATATCACCAATTAACAATGTTGTGATAGTTTTAGGTGGTCAGCAAAGGGGCTCAGCCATAAGAGCTTTATAGTATCCAGTCTTAAATTAGGGCTTGAATCCATTTTGCATTTATTTATGTGTATGGTATTAAAGAATATTTTAATTTCATTTTTTATATGGAGCTGTCCAGTTTGCCAAGCACCATTTATTGAAGCGACTATCTTTTCTCCATTGTATAGTTTTGCCTCCCTTGTCATAGATTAATTGACCAATGGTAATTTGATAGGAATTGCACTGAATCTGTAGATTGTCTTGGGTAATATAGTAATTTTGACAATATTGATTTTTCCAATGCAAGAACTTGGTATATCCTTTCATCTCTTTGTGTCATCTTTGATTTCTTTGCTGATACATCTTATAGTTTTCAGAGTAC
Organism: Cephalophus harveyi; assembly: GCA_006410635.1. NCBI lineage: Eukaryota > Metazoa > Chordata > Mammalia > Artiodactyla > Bovidae > Cephalophus > Cephalophus harveyi. Next base: position 952,471 of record SJYT01008979.1, read on the forward strand.
AGATCTTTTGCCTCCTTAGGTAGGACTATCCCTGGGTATTTTATTCATTTTGATGTGATGGTAAATGGGATTGTTTATTTGATGTCTCTTTCTGATCTTTTATTGTTAGTATATACAAAAACAACAGATTTCTGTGTATTAATATTGTCTCCTGCAACTTTACTGAATTATTTGATGAGCTCTAGCAGTTTTCTGGTAGCATCTTTAAATAGTGACAGTTGTATTTCTTCCTTTACAATTTGGATTCCTTTTACATCTTTTTCTTCTCTGATTGTCATGGCTAGGAATTCCAAAACTATTTTGAATAAAAGTGATGTGAGTGGATGTCTTTGTCTTGTTCCTGATCTTAGAGAAAATGCTTTTAATTTTTCACCATTAAGTATGATGTTAGGTATAAGTTTTATCATATAAGTCCTTTATTATGTTGAGGTAAGTTCCTTCTTTGCCCACTATCTGAAAGGTTTTTATCATAATGGGTGTAGAGTTTTCTCAAAAGCATTTTCTGCATCTATTGTGGTGATCATAGCTTTTATTCTTCAACTTGATATAGTGTTTCACAATGATTGATTTGCAGATACTGAAAAATCCTCATCCCTGGAATAAATACCACTTGATCATGGTGGGTAATCTTTTTAATATGTTATTGGTTTCAGTTTGCTAATACTTTATTGAGTGTTTTGCATCTGTGTTCATCATTATTTTCATCTTCTTTTCATCATCTTATTTTTTTCTGGTTTTGGTATCAGGGTGGTGGTGTCCCGATACAATTCATCTGTGTAGCCATCTTGTCCTGAACTTCTGTATGTAGAAAGCTTTTTAATCTCACTTGCAATTTCAGTGCTTGTGATTGGTCTATTCCTATTTATTTTTTCCTGGTTCAGTCATGGGAGATAGTATCTTTATAAGAATGTGTCCATTTCTTCTAGGTTGTCCATTTTTTTGGCTTGTGCTTTCTGTGGTGTCAGTTGTAACAGCACCTTTTTCATCTCTAATTTTGATGATCTGACTCCTCCTCCTTTTTCTTGATGAGTCTGAGTAAAGGTTTATCTATTTTGTTTATCTTTCAAAGAGCTAGTTTTTATTTTCATTGTTTGTTATTGTTTGCTTTATTTCTCTTTCATTTATTTCTGCCTATTCCCCTTCTACTAACTTTAGGGGTTTTTTTGTTGTGATGGTTGTTTTTCTTTTTTCTTTAGTAGCTTTAAGTATAAGGTTAATGTTTGAGATTTTTCTTGTTTCTTGAAATAAGATTGCATCACAATAAACTTCCCTTTTAACACTGCTTTTATTGCATCCTATAGGTTTTGTATCATTATTCTTTAATTTTCATTTGTCTCTAGGTACTTTTTAACTTTGATTTCTTCAGTGATCCATGCGTTATTTAGTAGCATACGGTTTATCCTCCACGTTGTTTGTGTTTTTTTATCATCGATTTCTAATCTCATGCACTGTGGTTGGAAAAGATTTTATTGTGATTGTGCCTCTCCTACTGTCTCATTATGGCTTCCTTTTCATTGGATGTAGGGTATCTTTTTTGGTAGGTTCCAGAATTTTGTTGTTGTTGATGATTGTTCAGCAGTAAGTTGAGATTTTGGTGTATTTTGTATGAAGCTGTGAGCTCATGTCCTTCTAATCTACTATCTAATCTATTAGCCTGGCATTTCACATGATGTACTCTGAATATAAGTTGAAAAAGCAAAGTGACAATATACAGCCTTGTCATACTCCTTTCTCAAATCTGAACCAGTTGTTCCACATTCAGTTCTAACTGTTGCTTCTTGAACTGCATACAAGTTTCTCAGGAGACAGGTAAGAATGTCTGGTAGTCCCATCTCTTGAAGAATTTTCCAGTTTGTTCTGTTCCACACAGTCAAAGGCTTTAGCATAGTGAATGAAGCAGTAGTAGACGGTTTTCTGGAACTCTTTTGTTTTCTCCATGAACCAGTGAATGTTGGCAATTTGATCTCTGACTCTTCTGCCTCTCTGAAACCCAGCTTGTACATCTAGAAGTTCTCAATTCATGTACTACTGAAACCTAGATTGAAGGATTTTGAGCATAACCTTGTTAGCATGTGAAATAGTGCATTTGTACAGTCATTTGAACACTCTTTTGCATTGCCCTTCTTTGGGATTGGAATGAAAACTGCCTTTTCCAGTTCTACAGCCACTGCTGAGTCTTCCAAATGTGCTGACATATTGAGTGCAGCACTTTAATATCATCATCCTTTAGGATTTTAAATACCTCAGCTGGAATTCCATCATCTCCAGTAGCTTTGCTTGCTTCCTAAGGCCCACTTGACTTCATACTCCAGGATGTCTGGCTTAGGTGAGTGACCACACCATCATGGTTATCTAAGTCATTAAGACCTTTTTGTATTGTTGTTCTGTATATTCTTGCCAACTCTTCTTAATCTCTTTGGCTTAGGTCCTTATTGTTTCTATCCTTTATCATGCCATCCTTGCATTAAAAGTTCCCTTAATTGTTCCCTTAATGTTCCCAGTTTTCTTAAAGAGATCGCTAGTCTTTCCCATTCTATTGTTTCCCTATATTTATTTGCATTGTTCATTTAAAGCCTTCTTATCTCTCCTTGCTTTTCTCTAGAAATCTACATTCAGTTGATTATCATCAGTTCAGTTCAGTTTAGTTCAGTCGCTCAGTCATGTCCGACTCTTTGCTACCCCATGAATCGCAGCATGCCAGGCCTCCCTGTTCATCACCAACTCCTGGAGTTCACTCAGACTCATATCCAGCAAGTCAGTGATGCCATCCAGCCATCTCATCCTCTGTTGGCTTTGGCATAGTCAATAAAGCAGAAATAGATGTTTTTCTGGAACTCTCTTGCTTTTTCCATGATCCAGCGCATGTTGAGTATACCTTTCCCTTTCTCTCTTGTCTTTCACTTCTCTTCTTTCCTCAGCTAATTGTAAAGCTTCCTCAGACAATCACTTTGTTTTCTTGCATTCTTTTTCTTTTGTATGGTTTTGGTCACTGTCTCCTGTACAGTGTTAAAAACCTCTGTCCACAGTTTTTCAGGCACTCCGTCTACCAGAGCTAATCCCTTGAATTCATCACCTCCACTGTATAATCATAAGGGATTTGATTGAGGTCATACCTGAATGGCCTTGTGGTTTTCTCTACTTTCTCCAATTTAAGCCTGGGTTTTGCAATAAGGAGCCCAGACCTGTTGTTGTTCAGTCACTAATTCATGTCTAACTCTTTGTGAACCCATGGACTGCAGCACACCAGGTTCCCTGTCCTTCACTATCTCCCAGAGTGTGCTCAAACATGTGTCCATTGAGTCAGTGATTCATTCAACCATCTCATCGTCTTGTCAACCCCTTCTAAGCATAACCTCAATCTTTCCCAGCATCAGGGTCTTTTCCAATGACTTGGCTCTTTGCATCAGGTAGCCAAAGTATTGGAGCTTCAGCATCAGTCCTTCCAGTGGATATTCAAGGTTGATTTCCTCTAGGATTAACTGATTTGATTTCCTTGCTGTCCAAGGAACTCTCAAGAGTTCAGCACCACAGTTCAAAAGTATCAGTTCTTCACTGCTCAGCCTTCTTTATAGTCCAACTCTCATATTCATACTGAACTACTAGAAAAACCTTAGCTTAGACTACATGGACCTTAGTTGGCAAAGTGATGTCTCTGCTTTTTTTGCGTGTGTGTGTTTCTGCTTTTTAATATACTGTCTAGGTTTGTCATGGAATTCCCTGGTGGCTCAGATGGTAAAGAATCTGCCTGTTAATGCGGGAGACCTGGGTTCTATCCCTAGGTTGAAAAGATCCCCTGGAGGAGGACATGACAACCCACTTCAGTATTTTTGCCTGGAGAATCTCCATGGACAGAGGAGCCTGACAGGCTACAGTCCATGGGGTCACAAAGAGTTGGACATGACTCAGCGACTAAGCACACAGCACACTAGGTTTGTCATACCTTTTCTTCCAGGGAGCAAGTGTCTTTTAATTTCATGACTGCATTCACTATCCACAGTGGTTCTGAACCTGATCCAGTCAGCTCCAGGTCTTGTTTTTACTGACTGTATACAGCTTCTCCATGTTTGGCCACAAAGATCATAATCAATGTCTGTGCTGTGTTGTGCTAAGTCACTTCAGTCGTGTCTGATTCTTTATGACCCCATAGACTGTAGCCCACCAGGATCCTCTATCCATGGGATTTTCCAGGTATGTATTCCTATATTAGCAATATTATGGCTTTATAATAAGTTACTATTTGATAAGACATGGCACCTCCTTGGCATTTAAAACAATGTTTCTGTATATCATGTTCTTATTCATTCAAGATAAACATTTATAATCAAATTCATCCACTTGAATTTTTATTATGCATCAATTGTAATCATAGATTGATTTGGAGAGAATGGACATATTAAGCCTCAAATTTCAAGATGTATCTTTTTAGTTATGAATTTTTCCTTCAAGTCCTTTATAGTTAGAGTTAGGATTAACTCTTCACATTCCTTATTTGTAGATCCTTAGCCAGGTCTTTCAAATGTTTTTTCTACTTGTATCAAATATATTTGTTGTTGTTATTGCTGCTTTGGCCACCTCATGCGAAGAGTTGACTCATTGGAAAAGACTCTGATGCTGGGAGGGATTGGGGGCAGGAGGAGAAGGGGACGACCGAGGATGAGATGGCTGGATGGCATCACTGACTCGATGGATGTGAGTCTGAGTGATCTCCGAGAGATGGTGATGAACAGGGAGGCCTGGCGTGCTGCGATTCATGGGGTCACAAAGAGTCGGACACGACTGAGCGACTGAACTGATTGCTGCTGTTGTTACTATTATTTTTAATAGATTGTTTCTTATATATAGAAAGCTATTAATGTTATATACTTCTTTGGGTTTAGGTGTAATGATTTTTCATTAGATTTTGGGTTTCCCAGGTAGAATATTACTATCTGCAAATAATACACTTGGATAAATCGTCCCCATATTAATTATTTTATTCTTAGTGCATTGAATATGTTTTAGGGGCGTTTAACAGTGTATCACTTTATTCCCAGACCATCCAATGAATTGTTAAACCTTGCCAACTTTTATTCTAGTAATATCCTTCACCTGTATGTTATGTCTATCGAAGTATCAGTCATTTATCAAAACTAAGTCATCTTTATGACTCATAATGATTTCCCTGTTGGAGGTGAATTCATTGATAGCAGGCCACACTCCAGGAAATATTAAAGGAAGTTCTTCAGGTAGAAGCACATGACAACTAAAAAAGAGTTGTATCTTCATAGTGGAAATGGTAAATATCCGGTAGTCCAAAAAGTTTTTTTAAGTTTTTCCATTACTCCTATAGAAAAATCAGAATGAACTTTTTGGCCAGCCCAATATGTAAGTAAAAGACTAAACAGAAAACATTAACTGTGTTTTGTGGAGGTTATAACATCTGTAGGAATAAAACATATTAAAGCAATAGAAGATGAGAAAATACCATTGCAGAGCTCTTATACTATAGGTAATATGGTACTATCTATCTGCAGGTAGACTGTGATAAGTTAGAGATACATATCATAAAGTCAGAGCAGTAGTTTTCCAACTTTTGATCTTAGAAAAACTTAAGAGTCTTAAAATTACTGGGTACCCTAATCTAGAGAGCTTATTTATATTAATTCTATCTATCAGTGTTTATCACACTGAATATTAACTTTTAAATGTTTAAAAACAATGATAAGAAACTCATTGTATGTTAATACGTCATATTTTAATGACAAATACTTTTCACTACTCTTTTGTTACACATAGTATCACTAGTTCACATCTAGAAAATTATTTTAACATTGGTCTAAGAAAAGATGGCTAGATTCTCATACCTGCTACATCTTTAATCTGTTTAACCAGAAATGATATTTAGTTTCTGGAAAACCCCATGGTACATTTGTAAAATAAAGAGATGAATGTGCAAATCATACTTAGCATCATTGTGAAAAGGTTTGACCTTACAGATTCCTTAAGAGGCTCAAAGATCTACAAGAATCTCTGCCCAAGAGAAAAAACTAAATGAACAAATCAAAGAGGAATAGCAACAGGAAACTAGTGAATAAGTTGTAATCCTAAAAGTCACTTAATGCAAAAATAGTGAGAAAAAAAGAATGACTAGAGTACAGACAAGAAAAATAAGAAACAGAAACACAGCAGATTTAAATCATAATGGTAATAGCATCACATATAAATGGATAAAACATCAGCAGGATCAAGATGTCAGGCTTTATAAAAATTCAAAACCCAACTATAATTAAAAGCAACTCACTCTAATTATAAAATATATAAACTACAGGTTGAAAAAACAGATGGAAAAAGAATACCATGCAAACACATTCATTACAAGAAAAGTGGCTATTTTAATGTCAGATAAAATAGACTTCAGAATAAGGAATATTCCTTACCCTTATCAGTTGAGGTACAGTTGATCCTCATTATTTGTGCATTCCATATTTGTGAATTCACCTCCTGGCTAACATTTTTAATTCCCAAATCAACCCCATATTTTCATGGTTATTCTTGGATATGTGCAGAGTGGGGAGAGACAAATTTTAGCCTTCCAATATGCACATTTCCAGCTGAGGTTGAACTAAGCAATGCTCTCCCTTCTTTTTTCAGTTCTGACACCAAGATGACCAGAGGGAAGAGACAGTAGAGGGCAGAGACAGCAGAGGGCAGTGTGATGTAGTGCAGTAATACACATCTCTGGAAACAGATGGACAGGGCTTACATCCTAGTTCTGGCATATGTTAGTGGGGCAGCCTCAGGCAAGTCACTTCACACTTTTGAACCTCATTATGTTTTTCTGTAAAATGAAGAATCTAGCAGGACAGGACACCTTGTTTTCAGGATTTAAGATTAAAATATATGCCATACACGTGCATATGTGGAGCAATATACCAGTAGTCTCTAATACAGTATTCAGTGACATTGTTAAAACATAACTACCTTGAATAAAAAGAATCCACTGTACATTTAAAAGGTGCAATTCTTTAAAGAAATGCAAATCCTAAATGATATGTACCTAAAATTAGAGCTTCAAAACATAAGAAAAAAAACAGATGTAGGAGATCCAAATAAATCCATAATAAGAGCAAGAAATTTCAAAGCCCTCTTTTAGTAATTCATAAAACAAGCAGGCACAAAATAAATATGAATCTAGTTGACATTTTAGTACATTCCACTCAACAACAGAGAATACATTTTCTTTTCAAATGCACACGAAACACTCTCCAAGACAGACCTCTGCTGGTCCATAAATAATTTTCAGTACATTTAAAATTATTATAATCATACCAAATGTGTTTTTTGATCACAAATGAATTAAATTAATAATCAGTAACAAACATATATGGACTACACCTTAGTATTACTACTGTGGGCAGGAATCCCTCAGAAGAAATGGAGTCGCCATCATGGTCAACAAAAGAGTCCAGAATGCAGTACTTGGATGCAATCTCAAAAATGACAGAATGATCTCTGTTCATTTTCAAGGCAAACCATTCAATAATCACAGGAATCCCTGTCTCTTATACACATCTAGATGTGTATAAGAGACAGGTACAAATCAGTGGAAGAGAAAAGATATAAACACTATAGAAAAACAACATGTTCATAAAAAATATTAATCTCAAGTTAGACTCATCAAGAAAAAAAAAAAGAGAAAGAAGACAAAATCTATGTCTCTAAAGAAGAATAGAATAGGGAAAATCACTACCAATCCTACACACATTAAAATAAGATAATGAAAAACTTATGTCAATAAAACAAAAAGTGTAAATGAACTGGCCAACTTTTGAAATGTGCAAATGACCAAAGTTAACTCAAGGAGATAAAGTGTAACTATATAGTTAAAGAAACCAAATTCATAAATAAGAACTTTCCCACTCCCTCCTCTCCGCAAACACACATATACAAAAACCCTTTAGAGACAGATGATGCATTGATGAATTCTATTATACACTTAGAAATGAAAAAATGCTATTTATATGCAAAAAAAAGTTCTCATTGGAAAAGACCCTGATGCTGGGAAAGATTGAGGGCAGGAGGAGAAGGGGACCACAGAGGATGAGATGGTTGGATGGCATCACCAACTCGATGAACATGAGTTTGAGCAATTCTGGGAGACAGTGAAGGACAAGGAAGCCTGTCATGCTGCAGTCTGTGGGGCCACAAAGAGTTGGACATGACTGAGTGACTAAATAACAACAAATTTGATGCAAGCCTTTTCAGAATATGGAGGAGAAACAAACCCTTGCCAATGTATTCCATGAGGCCAGTGCTCCTCTGTTGTTGTAGTTTAATCTCTTAGTTGTGAGACCAAAAATCAAAAAAGGATATTGCAAAAAAAGAAATTACAGGCCAATATACTTAGCAGCAGCAGCTTACATGAATATAGATACAAAAATCTTTAGCAATGTTAGCAAATTGTATGTGTGTTTGCTCACTCAGTCCTATCTGACTCTTTGCAACCCTATGGACTGTAGCTCACCAGGCTTCTCTGTCCATGGGGTTTTCCTGGCAAGATTACTGGAGTGGGCTGCCATTTCCTCCTCCAAGTGATCTTCCTGATCCAGGGATTGAACCTGTGTCTCCTGCACTGCAGGCGGATTCTTTACGCTGAGCCACTGGGGAAGCCAAAAATTTACAAAAAGGTTAATACATCATGAACAAGTGGGATTTATTGAAGCAGTATAAATTTGGTTTAATACATGAAAATCAAACAATATGATTCTCCATATTAACTAAAGAGAAAAACCACATGACTGTTTCAATATACAGCATATATAATTTTTTTTTTGAAAAATTCAACACCCATTTATAAAAACCCTCAACATCTAGCTCATTTAGATCAGATGGTAAAGAATCTCCCTGAAATCCAGGAGACCAGTTTTCGATCCCTGGGTTGGGAAGATCCCCTGGAGGAAGAAATGGCAACCCACTCTAGTATTCCTGCCAGTATTCTTGCCTGGAAACTCCATGGACAGAGGAACCTGGCGGGCTACTGTCCATGGGGTCACAAAGAGTAGGACACAACTGAGCAACTAACACATGTTCAGCATCCAGGAATAAAAAACAATACCCTCAACTCAATAAAAGGCATCTCTAAAATACCTACAGCTAATAAAATTTGTTAAAGGGAAAAGACAACTTTTCTCCCTAAGTCTGGGAACAGGACTTTTCTGTCCACTCTCAGCACAACATAGTTTTGGAGGTCCTACCAAATGCAACTGAAGAAGAAATGTCATACAGGTTGGAAATTAAGAAGCTAAACTCCTTTTATTCATAGACAACATGATCAAGTATATAAAAATAAGCAATCTTCAAAAAAGATACTGGAACTAATAGCAAAAGTCAAAGAATAAAATGAGTTATAACTTATTTCTAGAAATGGACAAGATGACCTTAAATTTATATAGATATGTGGAAGATGTAGCAGAGCCAACATAATTTTGAAGAAAAAAACAAAGTTGAAGGACATAATCTGACTTCAGGAGTTAGTCTAAAGCTACTATAATTAAGACAAAAGGCAGGCACTAAAATAAATATTAAAGGACATTTAATATTTAGATAATGAAACTAGATAGAATGGAAGCTCATGAAGGAATGAGAATTATAGAAATAAATATGTGGCTAAATTTAAATGGCCATCAACTGTGTAAAATAATATGAATGTTGCCTTGTGATATTTAGACACATGTATGATAAAATATATGAAAAAAACAGCAAAAGTCTAATTAGAAATAGAAGATTTGTAAAAATACTAATTATTTAGAATAAGTCAGATGATGTGTTGTAAAATTTAGGGCAACCAATACAAATAGTAAACAAATGTCTACCTAGCAAGCCAATAGATAAAGTGTAAAATATTTGCAAAAACCTATAAAATGAGAAAAATTACCATGGCAAAAAAAGAACACAGAACACATTGGAGAAGTATAAATCAAATCATAGGATAGATTTAAAAGTAAATACATCAGAACTTTACTAAATGTAACTGAACTAAAAACTCCTTTAAATTATGAAGTTTGTCAGATTGGATAAAAACAACTGCATATAGAATCAGTTCAGTTCAGTCACTCAGTCGTGTCTGACTCTTTGAGACCCTATGAATCCCAGCACACCAGGCCTCCCTGCCCATCACCAACTCCCAGAGTTCACTCAGACTCATGTCCATCGAGTCATTGATGCCATCCAGTCAGCTCATCCTCTGTCGTCCCCTTCTCCTCCTGCCCCCAATCCCTCCCAGCATCAGGGTCTTTTCCAGTGAGTCAGCTCTTTGCATGAGGTGGCCAAAGTATCAGACTTTCAGCTTCAACATCAGTCCTTCCAATGAACACCAAGGACTGATCTCCTTTAGGATGGACTGGTTGGACCTCATTGCAGTCTAAGGGACTCTCAAGAGTCTTCTCCAAAACTACAGTTCAAAAGCATCAATTCTTCGGCTCTCAGCCTTCTTCACAGTCCAACACTCACATCCATATATGACCACTTGAAAAACGATAGCCTTGACTAGACGGACCTTTGTTGGCAAAGTATTATCTCTGCCTTTCAATTTGCTATCTAGGTTGGTCATAACTTTCCTTCCAAGGAGTAAGTGTCTTTTATTTTCATGGCTGCAGTCACCATCTGCAATGATTTTGGAGCCCCCCCAAAATAAAGTCTGACACTGTTTCCACTGTTTTCCCATCTATTTCCCATGAAGTGATGGGACAAGATGCCATGATCTTAGTTTTCTGAATGTTGAGCTTTAAACCGGTTTTTTCACTTTCCTCTTTCACTTTCATCAAGAGGCTTTTTAGCTCCTCTTCACTTTCTGGCATAAGAGTAGTGTCATCTGCAGTGAACTAAAATGGACTGGAATGGGTGAATTTAACTCAGATGACCATTATATCTACTACTGTGGGCAGGAATCCCTCAGAAGAAATGGAGTCGCCATCATGGTCAACAAAAGAGTCCAGAATGCAGTACTTGGATGCAATCTCAAAAATGACAGAATGATCTCTGTTCATTTTCAAGGCAAACCATTCAATAATCACAGGAATCCAAGTCTATGCCCCAACCAGTAACGCTGAAGAAACTGAAGTTGAATGGTTCTATGAAGACCTACAAGACCTTTTAGAAGTAACACCCCAAAAAGATGTCCTTTTCATTATAGGGGACTGGAATGCAAAAGTAGGAAGTCAAGAAACACCTGGAGTAACAGGCAAATTTCACTTTGGATTACAGAATGAAGCAGGGCAAAGGCTAATAGAGTTTTGCCAAGAAAATGCACTGGTCATAACAAACACTCTCTTCCAACAACACAAGAGAAGACCCTATGCATGGACATCACCAGATGGTCAACACCGAAATCAGATTGATAATATTCTTTGCAGCCAAAGATGAAGAAGCTCTATACAGTCGGCAAAAACAAGACCAGGAGCTGACTGTGGCTCAGATCATGAACTCCTTGTTGCCAAATTAAGACTTAAATTGAAGAAAGTGGGGAAAATCACTAGAGCATTCAGGTATGACCTAAATCAAATCCCTTATGATTATACAGTGGAAGTGAGAAATAGATTTAAGGGACTAGATCTGATAGAGTGCCTGATAAACCATGGATGGAGGTTCGGGACATTGTACAGGAGACAAGGATCAAGACCATCCCCACGGAAAAGAAATGTAAAAAAGCAAAATGGCTGTCTGAGGAGGCCTTACAAATATCTGTGAAAAGAGAAGTGAAAAGCAAAGGAGGAAAGGAAAGATATAAGCATCTGAATGCAGAGTTCCAAAGAATAGCAAGGAGAGATAAGAAAGCCTTCCTCAGCAATCAATGGAAAGAAAGAAAGGAAAACAACAGAATAGGAAAGACTAGAGATCTCTTGAAGAAAATTAGAGATACCAAGGGAACATTCATGCAAAAATGGGCTCAATAAAGGACAGAAATGGTATGGACCTAACAGAAGCAGAAGATATTAAGAAGAGGTGGCAAGAATACACAGAAGAACTGTACCAAAAAGATCTTCACAACCCAGATAATCATGATGGTGTGATCATTCACCTAGAGCCAGACATCCTGGAATGTGAAGTCAAGTGGGCCTTGGAAACCATCACTACGAACAAAGCTAGTGGAGGTGATGGAATTCCAGTGGAGCTATTTCAAATCCTGAAAGATGATGCTGTGAAAGTGCTGCACTCAATCTGCCAGCAAATTTGGAAAACTCGGCAGTGGCCACAGGACTGGAAAAGGTCAGTTTTCATTCCAATTCCAAAGAAAGGCAATGCCAAAGAATGCTCAGACTACCACACAATTGCACTCATCTCACACGCTGGTAAAGTAATGCTCAAAATTCTCCAAGCCAGTCTTCAGCAATACGTGAACCATGAACTTCCAGATGTTCAAGCTGGTTTTAGAAAAGGCAGAGGAACCAGAGATCAAATTGCCAACATCTGCTGAATCATGGAAAAAGCAAGAGAGTTCCAGAAAAGCATCTATTTCTGCTTTATTGACTCTGCCAAAGCCTTTGACTGTGTGGATCCCAATAAACTGTGGAAAATTCTGAAAGAGACGGGAATACCAGACCACCTGACCTGCCTTTTGAGAAACCTATATGCAGGTCAGGAAGCAACAGTTAGAACTGGACATAGAACAACAGACTGGTTCCAAATAGGAAAAGGAGTACATGAATGCTGTATATTGTATTGTCACCCTGCTTATTTAACTTATATGCAAAGTACATCATGAGAAATGCTGGGCTGGAAGAAGCATATAGAATAGACTTACCTTAAAAATAAAGGTACAAATATATTGAAAATAAAGGAAGGGAAAGTGTACAATATGAATACTAAATAAAAGATAACTATTATAAGCATACCAGAGAAGGTAATGGCACCCCACTCCAGTACTCTTGCCTGGAAAATCCCATGGACAGGGGAGCCTGGTAGGCTGCAGTCCATGGGGTCACTAAGAGTCAGACACGACTGAGCGACTTCATTTTCACTTTTCATTTTTATGGATTGGAGAAGGAAATGGCAGCCCACTCCAGTGTTCTTGCCTGGAGAGTCCCGGGGACGAGGGAGCCTGGTGGGCTGCCACCTATGGGGTCACACAGAGTCAGAAACAACTGAATAATATTCAAATTATATAAAGCAAAACTTGACAGAAGTTAAAGATATAGGAAAATCCTCCATCATAGTGAAAGACATTTTTCAGTAAATAAAAACAATAATGCTCTTAGAAAACACACAGAGTATTCCGAATGTTTTGTGGGAGGAAAAGATTTCATAAATCTTAAATAGAATGTAAAATTAAATTTCTTTGAAATCATGAACTTGACTTCATTAAAAGGTAACTTTAAATGAGTGAAACTCAAAATGAGAGAAAATATTTGCATTGCTTATATCTCTCAAAGAATTCATATCAACAATATAAAAAAACTGTTATAAGACATTAAAAATAGATAACCCAATTTTTAATGCACAAACACTACACAAAAGAAAATCTCAATATCAAAAGGGCCAAAACTTGTTTGAAAATATACTAAAGCTAATTGGTTATCAGGGCAATTCACACCCACCAGAATGGTAAATTTTAAGTCTCATAATACCCTCATTTGGCAGGAATGCAGAACCGGAGCTCCCTTACACTGCTGTTGGGACCATACACTTTTACCACCAGTCAGAAAAACTCTTTGTCACTATCTACTAGAGCTGAACACATGAACACCCTATGATGTCACAATGCCAATCACAGGTATATACCCAATGCAATGTAACTCATTTGCATTAAAAGGCATGTACAAGTGTTTACAGCAGAAGTATTGGTAGGAGCTTCACATTGTAAACAACTATAGCATAGATATTTACAGTGTGGTAAATTCAAACAACGAAATGCACAGATTGCTGCATGCAACAACACAGATGAACCTCTCAAACACAATAGTAAATGACAGAAACAAGACAAGAAAGAAAGAAAATATACATGCCAGCAGAGTTAGATTTACTGTGAAGACAATATGGATAATCTTTAACTTGCTCAGATTCACTCAAAGGCCCTGTAACAAATAATGTATTTATAATTAAGTATGTATTTCAAGAGAGCCCACAAATCATTCAAGCTTCACATCTTCCATGAATCAGTTCTTTCCTCAAGCTATACAATTCCAAAATAGTAAATTAACCTGATAATACTAGATGTCAAGTTGGTGGCGACTTCTAAAATGAAATGGCTGGTGACTGGAAGTGGACCTAGGAATGGTTTCAGAGATGCTGTTAACTTTCTATTAATCAACAGTGATTAATTTGTGATGTTAAATGTTTAGCAACTTGTTTTCTGAAACAAAGTTCCTCATAGTTACATACTGTCATGCTGCCTGATTTCAAGTTACCAGAATTTGAACAACTAGTGGCAAAATTCCTGCATGTTTAACATTTGGATCCCACAAGCTGGTACAAGTCATCTCTAGCACACCATTTTGGAGTGTGGTTTCATGGCCATATTTACTTTAGGATGTATCATGCCTTTTGTATATTTTGTACTTCAATAAAAATAGTACTTTAACAATTCTATAGGATATCCTTTGCCAAAAATGAAACTAAAGTAATAAACACTGAATATCTTCCAAATAAATTCAAGTTATTATGGGAATGGCCACTGGGAAAAATTTCTTTTTACAAATTAGTTCAAAAAATAGGGTATATATTACCAATACATTTGAGTTTTCAAAACACTATCCATAGAACTCTGTTAGCACTCTTTTTATAAATCATTGTAATTGTATATTTATTTTTATGCAATTTCTTATTAGGCTGTGAGTAGTTTAAGGGAAGGAACTGTGTTTTATTTGTCATCTCAGCCACCAAAGGGCTTCTCTGGTGGCTCAAACGGTAAAGTGTCTGTCTGCAATGTAGGATACCTGGGTTCAATCCCTGGATGGGGAAGTTCTCCTGGAGAAGGAAATGGCAACCCACTCCAGTACTCTTGCCTGGAAAATTCCACTGACGGAGGAGCCTGGGGGGGCTACAGTCCATGGGGTTGCAAAGAGTCAGACACCACTGAGCGACTTCACTTTCACTTTTCACTTTCAGCCACCAAAAAATGGCTGACATGTAGTATGTTAAGTAAATATACTAAATAATCATGAAACATAACAATATTTAAAGGAATTATGACCAGAGCAGGTACATGATATTGGAGCTCGCAACAGGGAGAAACCACTTCAAGCTGCTATGATCAGGGAATCACAGAAACTATCACACATATTTCTATGTGTTTTTGCCTACATAATTCTTATTGCAATAAAATGCTTCACCTAGCCTCCACAAGAGGTCATAATCTTCTTTGGTCTAATGAGACTAAGGGATTTTACTCAACAAAACAGGCATACAACAGCTTATAGAAAAGAGCTCATTTTTTCCTTTGATATTGCTGAGTGCAGATATTATGCAAAACAAGCAGGAAGAAATCCTATGTGTATTTCAAAGTATTACACATATGCTTACAATAAATTTTTATTCTCCATTTATCTATCTTGAGGATAACCTAAAGTGTCAATAGCTTTCTATAGGTTATTCTCCCTGAAAATTTTCTTTAAGAGTGAAATGAAAGGTGAGCAGAAAGTATGAGCTATTTTCCTGGGGTGGCTATCCCCATTGAACCTTCAGATTTCACAATTGCCAGTGATACTTCAATCAGACTCTCAGGAAATCTGACCTCAAAGGACTTTTCTTTATGTCCAAAAGCAGAATTGGCAAATGATTAAATTGGGTATTCCTTGATATCCTGCTTTTTTTCCCCCAATGAACCAAGTGCCTGATGAAATGCAAGTGTGTATGTCTATGTTTCCTTTTCTGTCTGGGTTGGGCCAGAAAAAGTATTATCCTCATGTTACATAGCAGTGGCCAATTACCTTCCCTTGCAGAGACTCTGTTCTAGGCAAGTAGTAGGGGCAGAGATGAACAAGAAAGGAAGAATTCACAAATCTATGTTTCCTGGAATATCTTAATCTATATTAAGCTTGACCAAAGTGTATGTTTCCATGCTGCTCAGAAAATTGTTGATAAATGCATTTCAGGGTCAGGGAAAATGTTGGAGTCCAAGTTCATGTTAGCAAGTACTAGAAGGAGTGTTGGGAAGACGGGAACTGAGCTAAACCCCAAGGACTAAAAGGCACCGTCAACCTTTAGAGTCTAAAGTCTCATCAGATTCCATAGCAACAGTGGTAACCAGGCCTCTAAGAAAGCTATAGAATCACAGGGAGTTGCTGCTGATTACTAACAAGAGAAGGAGAGCCATTCTCAACATATACTGAGACCTCAAAAAGAAAAGATGGAGCAGTAGAGAGAAAATGCTACTTCATTCTTTCCTAAACTAGGTAGACTGGAAATGACACACAATGCATTTTATATGGTTTTGAATTATTCAAATTTGAAATAATATTCAAAAATAGTAGCAAAGCATCAATTTATGCAAATAACTGAAAACGAAAACTCCCCACATTTTCTAATGTGTAAAGAATCATATTTTAAAGCTGCTGGGACAAAGTGAATTGCACAGTGTAGCACTTCTTTGGTTGATAGACAGAAATATCTCTCAACCTTTGTCAGAATCAGCATTTCTTCTGGGGTCTTCCTGTGCCTGTGAGGGTATCTAGCAGCATCTCCGGTCTCTACCCACTGCATGATAGCAAATAACATCTCAGGACATTGCCAAATGCCTTTTGCAGGGTGGGCAACATTTCTCCCATTGAGAACTCCTGCTCTAGGGCCTGTGTGAAGAGCAGTGTGTCTTGAATGTAATGAGTTAGGGTAAAATGATTTGACATAAAGTTAGAGAGTTAAGCAGGGGATAGATCAGGATAGGCCCTGTAAAGGAATTTGGATTTTCTCAGTGTAAAAGGAAGCCAGGGAGTAGGTAGTTTAGTCAGAAGTAATGGGATCACACTGCCTTCTAGGTGGAGAATACCATCATAGGAAGGCAAGAAAGACAACTGTGAAAGAAATCAAGATGCATCTGCAAGCAAGAGATGGTGACAATTTGGACTATGGTAATGTCAGAAGAAGTAGATTCAGGATAAGTCGTGGAGGTGAGACCAAGATTTACTGGAGACCACAGAAAGAAGGAATTAAGGATTAATCACAAATATCAGGCTTGAGCAACTGATGTGATGGTGTCTGTGGTAAATTAAACTTGGCTACAAATTCTCTGCTAGTCCCTTCATTGAGAGATAGATTATAAACTCCACTCTCACCTCTACTGTACCACACACCCTTTGATTCTATATTGAACTTGTCTGAGGTGGAAATACAGCAGAAAGGACATTCTAGGACTTCTGAGGTGTGGCTAGAAGCTTTGCCCTTGTTTCTGGGGACAGTTGTTTTTAGTGCCTTGGAATTACAGATAGACGTTTGACTACGAGTCAGTCATGCTATGAGAAAGCCAGGCAGAGGTTCCAGCAGGGCAGGAGTGACAAGGAGGTGCAGAGAGGAAGACCTGCCCCTCTTCCAACTTCCAGCCAGGAGTGTTGTCTCAGCTGAAGTGAAGTAAAGTGAAAGTTGCTCAGTCGTGTCCAGTTCTTTGCGACCCCATGGACTATATTGTCCTTGGAATTCTCCAGGCCAGAATACTGAAGTGGGTAGCCTTTCCATTCTTCAGGGAATCTTCCCAACCCAAAGATCAAACCCAGGTCCTCCACACTGCAGGTAGATTCTTTACCAGCTGAGCCACCAAGGAGGCCCAATCTCAGCTGAGGCCCCAGACATTATGGCATGTCTGCGGAATGGTGGGTGATTCCCGCTGTGCCCTGCTCAAATTCCTGATGTACAGAATCATGGGATATAATAATAAAAATAAACTATCGCTCTAAGCCACTAAGTTCTGGGATCCTTTGTTATGCGACAATAGGTAACAGGACCAGTGTCATCTATGAAGACTCGAAAGTTTTGAAGAGTTAGTTTAGGAGAGAAATCAAGAGTTTTTGATGTATTAAGTTTTCAAAGCTTGTGAAATATCACAATATTTCAGTAACCAATTCCTATAAGAGCCTTGATCTTAGGGGATACTCAGGGCTGAACAGACAAATTTGGAAGTCACTAATATAGAAGCAGGGCTTCCCAGATGGTGCTAGTGGTAAAGAACACCCCTGCCAATGCAGGAGACATAAGAGATGTGGGTTCAATCCCTGCCTGGGTCAGGAAGATCCCCTAGAGAAGGGAAAGACAACCCACTCCAGTATTCTGGCCTGGAGAATCCCATGGACAGATGAGCCTGACGAGCTACAGTCCATAGGGTCGCAAAGAGTCAGACATGGCTAAAGCGACTTAACATGCACTTAACAATACAGAGGCAATATTTAGACCGATAGCAATAATTAAGATCACTTTGGGAGAAAATGTAGAGAAAGAAGGGAAACTAAGTCCTATGGAACCCCAACATTTTGAGGTTAAATGGACTAAATATTCTTTTTTCTGTTTGCTTATCTTATGTCATGGATTTTCTTTTACCCATTTTTTTAACCAAATTGTTTCCCCCTCCTCTTTCAACTACAAACTCACCTTATAATTTCAGAAGCAGAATTAACTGCTCCCATATACGTTCTATTGGACTTTTCAAATAATCTCTCTTTTCTCTCATCATGTTACAATTTTTAAGTGCCTATAGTACTCCTAACAGTGGTTCCCAAATCTGTTTGGCAACTAGAATTAGCAAAACTTTAGCATAGAGCTTCTGACTCTGTGAGTCTAGGAAGGGCTCATGATATACCTATTTTTTGTAAACGTTTCTCAGCTAATTCTAACATACCCAATCCATCGCTTAGAATTTTAGAATTCATTCCAGAGATTCTGGACTTCCCTGGGGTAGATACCGCTGAATAAGGGGAAAATATAACAGAGTGGTTGAAAATCTAAATTCTAGTGCCTTAGAATTCTAATTTTACCACCCATTAGCTCTATGTTTTTGGTAGAGTAATTAATCTCTCTGGGATCAGTTCCCTTATTTGTAAAATGGAGTTGACTATGAAACTCATAGTTTTGTTGTGAGGCACACTACACCTGGAATAAAGCAACTGGATACATACTATTATTATTTTAACTTTGTGTTCTCAACTCCCAGAACATGGCACTTGGTCCATGCTGAAACAGTACTTTCTGAACCACTCTGAAAGGAAGCTAAGTAAATTTAACTTTATGGAGCATTCCCAGTGCTAGATAGAAATACTTTAACTAGGCTCTAATTTAACATATATTCTTAGAAACAAGATAACTAGGATGTGGAAACTGCCATTAGCCTGGTGGTGGTAGTAATAATCAGGATAGGCTAGGTTATGCAGACTTAACAATTAACCCTGAAAAGTACATTTTTTTTCATCATGACACATGACTGATGCTAGCCAAGATGAGATAGAAGGTGAAACTACTTCCTTCAGACTGGCAGTGTCCCTACCATATGGAACATTTCCTTGCTGGGCAGAGGGAAAGACAATGGGAGAATCACTGGCTAGTCACGTGTTTTCCCAGAAGGAATCTGTATCACTTCTGCTCGTAGCCCACAACCAGAGTGATCCCGTGACCCCAGCTAGCTGCAAGGAGTATGAGGAACATGAGGGAGTTGATGGAATCTGTAATGAGTCTAGCCTACTAGCATTCAACATAACACTTATCGCCACCAAAAATTCAGTTTCTACTGTGTTCTAAGCAGTTATACACAGTTGCTAATGGTATTTTCACAAAACCTTTATATCAAACATATTATTATCTGTTGATAAAGAAGGAAACTAGGAATAAAGAAGCTTATTGACTAATTGTCTTGCAATGTCTCCACACTTCACCATCCCTTAATTGGCACGGCTCACCAAGGAAGAGAGGTGGCTACTCTTCTGAGAGCTGACCCCTCCACCTGTGCCACTTTTCTCAGAACTTTGGATTTAAACATTCCTTTCCCCTCATCCCCAGGAGCTCCTTCACCTCTGGTGAGACTCTTCAAGGTTTCTACATCCATTTAAGACCATAAAAACATACCCAAACCCATACTCTGTTCTGAAATTTTCTTTCCCTTTACTTTTAAACTTCTCAAAATATAAGTCTCCATGTCTTATTTCTGCTTCCTTACTACTCACCTAAAATCGTGACATCTGTTCTCTGTCCTCACAATAACTGTAGTCACCCTCCATAGCTGCCGATACACAAGTATTGGAAATCACAGTGAGGCTGAATGAGCAACAGAACTAAAGTTTTGTAAGCTGAATTTGAGTCCCTGTGCCTTGATAGCTTGGAACCCCAGGCAAACTTAATCATAATCAATACTGAGTCATTTCCCCAAAACTGTACTACGTGAACCCTTAACTCTAGGAAAACCCATCCACCCACTGCTCCTCAAACATACCTGACTCATCTCTACATTTGTGCCATTTCTATTGCTCTATCTGTAATTATTCCTTGCCTCCATTCTCTTGCACTAATATAAATATTCCTGATTTTTTATGTTCTACCAGTTCCCAAGGCCTTCTCAGCCCATAATTTTTTTCTGAATTAGTTTCTCTTATAAATAGTATAAGATTTTCTACTAAGGTATGACACATTTTTAATAGAACTTCCTTCTTCCCCCAAATGCTTGCCCACATTTGTTCTGTATGTATGGCTCTCCAACTCCCCCACAGCTGACTGAATGAGGAAGTAGTGACTTGTCCCAAGATGAACCAGTCAGAACCTTGGTCCTAATAACTAGAACTGGGACTCAGAGATAGGTAGCTAATACCCCTGGCTTGATTGCTTAAATGAAAAATATAAAATTCAGAATAACATGGGAGTTGTGGTTAGCCATGTGCATAATAAAGCAGGAAAATCTTGATCTATAGATAAATAAAGAAGGAATGTGGTAGGTATGCAGAAGGGAAGAGAGATAAAGTTTGAAGGCAGTTGCTGACCAGGGTTCTAACAGCATTCTTGTGATGTTTGCTGCATTTCCTGCCTTGGGCAAAGATATTCAGGTATCCAATCTAACTTCTTTTATGCTTTGTGGCTTGGTATAACTTTAGAATATTTTTGAACTGTGGTGTTGGAGAAGACTCTTGAGAGTCCCTTGGACTGCAAGGAGATCCAATCAGTCCATTCTGAAGGAGATCAGCCCTGGGATTTCTTTGAAAGGAATGATGCTAAAGCTGAGACTCCAGTACTTTGGCCACCTCATGCGAAGAGTTGACTCATTGGAAAAGACTCTGATGCTGGGAGGGATCGGGGGTAGAAGGAGAAGGGGACGACAGAGCATGAGATGGCTGGATGGCATCACTGACTCGATGGACGTGAGTCTGAGTGAACTCCGGGAGTTGGTGATGGACAGGGAGGCCTGGTGTGCTGCGATTCATGGGGTCGCAAAGAGTCGGACACGACTGAGCGACTGAACTGAACTGATTTTCAGCAAAAACAAACTGTAGCCAAGAATCACTCATTTTTACACTTATTCACATATTACCTTGTACAGTTACTTGTTTCAAATGTGTATATTTCTCTATTTAGGTTGCAAAGCTTCTCTAATGTGGGAATTTTGTCTCATTTTTTTGCCTTAAATCCTCCCACTAGTGCCCTCTACAGTAGCACTGTGGGAACTCAATGAAACTCACTGAGACACTTTGTTAAGCTTAACTTTCTCCACTTCATAGTCTACTACAATGCTGTGACAGTATCTGATACTCTCATATTTGAGTTAAACAAATGAGCTTTTGAGATTCCCATATCTGTTCCTCCCAATCTTCTATTTTCACTTCTTAAAATAAAGAAGTAAATAGGAAAGCAATAAGGAACTTGTGTTTAGACAGAGAGAGAAAAAAACAAAACCTCCAAGACTGATAAAAAATTTCCTCACAAAATCAAATTTTATCGTATTCTAATATTTTCTTATCTTTGTTAGTATTTGCTCCAGTTTCAAAAAGGTGATGGAGTGAAGAATAATGTTCAAATCAAACCCCAAACTATGACCAAGTAACTTTTTATTTGTAGACCTTAATGATTACATCTAAATCTGTTTTGATTACCACTGAGTTGAAAAAAGCTGAGTTAGGAAGTTGAACTGGAATCTTTTCCTTGTTCTTTTTTAATTAATTATATGACCTTGGATAAGTTATTTAATACTTTTGTTCATTTCCCTCAGCTGCCAACTGACAATAATAGACCATGCAGCTCACAAAAAAAGCTGAGAAGTAATACATTAGAAAAACATTTATAAAACTATATTAAATTTGATTTTAGGAAGACTAACAATCAAATGATACTATTTTTCAATTTTAGTAGAATTTAGCTGAATGTGAAAAGAAATCTCCAAGGATTTAAAGTATCCCTAAGCTTATAATGAAATTCTCTATTTTCCAGGTCCCTTTCTTAGTCTATGTTCGGCTTACCTGTCATTTATCCTCCCCAGTCTTTTTCTGGTTTCTCTTGAGGCCAGAGTGCCAGCTGTGTTCAATTGTGTGATAATTCTGTGCTATGAGCAATTCTCCCGAGGAAGTAATCAAACACAGACTCTGTGACTAGTCTTGGGAAGAGAAACCTCCAACCTGCAGACTCATAATATCAGTCCCTTGAAGCTGTGCATGTCACTATACTGTTCACAAAGACTTTGAAGCAGGAAATAAGGGCATTGTGATGGACACCAGAGCATCTTACAATCCAAATATTGTGATTAATCACTGTTATGAGTCGGGGACCCCTAAGCTATGTGCTTAGTGTCAGACAGGCTGAAATGTGCCTGGTCATCATTAACCAAGAATGGCCCTACGGTGGGAGATAATTGGTCAAGCCATGGTAAATCACTTTGATAAGCTTTTATATGGATTCATGTTTATTTCAAATAAGACAATAAGGGAAGGACAATTTTGAGCTCCCTTGACTTATATTTTAAAACAAATCCAGATAGAATGGTAATTGCTGTTTTAGTTACAGAAGGTGTGTGTATAAATTATTATAAAAATAATTCTTAAATCTGAGAAGTAAACACCAGGCATGAGTAAACATGGTTGCTCTCTCATTTTTATTTGTCTTCACTATGTTTTTTCTAAGTCACAAAACAAGAGCTCAAATCTTGCCTTTAAAATTTTTGAGTCTATAAAGAGAAGTCTTGCCTGTGAAAATGCTGCCTGACCAATTTTAATACCTTAATGAATAATAGATAAATTTAATTTCCTCCTGATCCTCTCTCTACATGGCAGCCAAAGCAATCTTTTAAAAATCTAAATCTAATCATGTCACTTCTTGATTAAAATCCTTCAACAGGTCCCCATTGTCCTCAGGATAATGTCCAAATTATTATATTTTTAAAAGAGATTTATGATCAATTACTGATTATCTCTCAGACTTTCTCTACCAATGCCTTCTCATGCACTCCTCTCTTGCACTACTCCCCTGCTGGCCACACACAACCAAGTTCTCTGGGTTCTAGTCACACTGATTCTCTTGACTCCCTAACAAACCCTTAAAACCATCTGAGAAGAGTTGTACTGATTCCTAATTCTGAGATGTGGGATCCTAATCCCTTCTACATTCCCCACAGTTCAGTTCAGTTCAGTTCAGTCGCTCAGTCGTGTCCGACTCTTTGCGACCCCATGAATTGCAGCACGCCAGGCCTCCCTGTTCATCACCATCTCTCGGAGATCACTCAGACTCACATCCATCGAGTCAGTGATGCCATCCAGCCAAGCAACCTGTAATTATCCTCTCATACCTTTATCAGAGATAGCAAATAACTCCTCTAGGTGAGCGTCACCTTATCTCCTTAGCACTGAGCCCCAAGTCTGGCAACAGGGAATTGCTCATTAAATACCAGGTGGAGGTTCTATGGAAGATGGCTGGAATAGACAGAGGAAGGAGAGAAGAAGAAAGATACTAGGGAGATCAAGAGCCTTGGAATAATCTGGCATGTTGCTGTGTCAGCTGTCACCACTCCTCTCTGCTTTCTTTAGTTCCTACTGAGTCTCAGGTCTAGAGAGAGTAATTGACTTCTGTCTTCCTCTCTTGTTTTAGGACATCCTCATCTCTGCTCCTTCCCTTTTTCTGAGTGGTATACTGTGTGTTAAGTCACTTCAGTCATGTCTGATTTGTGACCCTGTGGACTGTAGCCTGCCAGGATTCTCTGTCCATGGGATTCTCCAGGCAAGGGTAGTGGAGTGGGTTGCCATGCCCTCCTCCAGGGGATGTTCCCTAACCAGGGACTGAACCTGTGTCTCCTCCGGCTCCTGAGTTGCTGGTGGATTCTTTACCTCTGAGCTACCAGGGAAGCCTGTACTCCCCAAATCAGTATTTGCTTTTCACTGCCATGTCCTTGGAGAAGGCAATGGCAACCCACTCCAGTACTCTTGCCTGGAAAATCCCATGGACGGAGGAGCCTGGTAGGCTGCAGTCTATGGGGTCACTAATAGTTGGGCACAACTGAGCGATTTCACTTTTCACTTTCATGCATTGGAGAAGGAAAGGGCAACCTACTCCAGTATTCTTGCCTGGAGAACCTCAGGGACAGGGGAGCCTAGTGGGCTGCCATCTATGGGGTTGCACAGAGTCAGACACGACTGAAGTGACTTAGCAGCAGCCATGTTCTCAGGTTTTCTCAGATGTGATTCCCACTAAAACATCTTTGGCCTCAAGACCCCTAGACATTGTAAGTTATCCATTTTTCATTAAAGACTGGGGGTCACTATGGTATCCCATCACAAAAATGCATCAGATAATGAAGGCAGAACATTCTAGTACAATCTAGGAAAGGCTGTATAGCTAACAATGAGACCAGAATTTAACTGTAACCAAATAACACACAATCAGAGAGCACTGATCTCCTTATTCAATCTGTCTCTTACCTCTTTACATCCATTTAATTAGACATTTTCAGTGATAAATACATGGCAGTACTAAATGTAGTAGGGTGCCCTATAAATATGAGACTTTTCTTATTGCATTTTTCTTTGTTAATAATAGAAATTGTTGCTTACATCACAGTATAGGCAATGACAGTAATTCATCATAGAAAGTGGCCTTTCTTGCAAGAGTAGATGCTGAGAGAGGAGTCTTTAAAGGAAAGAGAAATTATCCTCTAAGGAAAAGAAAGGGGAAAAAAAGGAGGGACTTTCTAGGAGTATACATGCAGCAACAGACATCAGAATCAATACCGCCTCCAATAGATCTATTTTGTGCCTACCTACTGCTGCCTGGAATATTGACTAAAACCTGCCTACCTAGATTTGTAGACTCGAAGAATGTGACCTTGAAGAACTGCTCTGGCAAGTTTCTGATTATGCCACTGTCTTCTGAACTCAACCCTTAGCACATGAAAGTAAAAATGTAACAACATCATGCTCTTAACCTTGCATATCTGGAAATTAACTCAATATACACTTATACACAATGGCAAATCAGAGACTTCTCTAAAATAGTGTGAGTCCATTTGTGACCATGTCCAAACTCTATACGAATTATGTGTATTTTTAATGCATTTTCTTCATCTATGGTTTTCAAAGGAAATTTTAAAAAACAAAAAATCACTTCAAACATGCATTCATAATGAACTACCAGGGTGATTAAATATTAATTAATACCATATACCTATCGACTTCCCAGGTGGTGCTGTGCAAAGTCGCTTTAGTTGCGTCCAACTCTGCGACTCTATGGACTGTAGCCTGCCAGGCTCCTCTGTCCATGGGATTCTCCAGGCAAAGATATTGGAGTGGGTTGTCATTTCCTCCTTTGGGGATCTTCCTGACAGAGAGCTCGAACCAGCGTCTCTATGTCTCCTGAACTGGCAGGAGGGTTCTTCATCACTAGCGCACTTGAGAAGCCCACCAGGTGGCACAAGTGGTAAAGAATCTGCCTGTCAATGCACAAGAGGAAACGAGGGTTCAATCCCTGCATGGGGAAAATCCCCTGGAGAAAGAAATGGCAACCCACTCCAGGATTCTTGACTGGAAAATTCCACGGACAGAGGAGCCTGGAGGACTACAGTCCATGGGGTTGCAAAGAGCTGGACATGCCTGAGTGTGCATATACTCACCCCCCCAACACACACACACACACCATAGACATGTAATTAGCTATGTGCCTTAAAATTATGCTTATAACTTTAAAAGGGCTTCCCTTGTGGCTCAGCTGGTAAAGAATCCCCCTGCAATGAGGGAGACCTAGGTTTGATCCCTGGGTTGGGAAGATCCCCTGGAGAAGGGAAAGGCTACCCACTCCAGTTTTCTTTAAAAGAATAAGTATTCTTTAAAAGGAAACAAATGAAAATATTTCAGTAACAGCCTGATAAGTTTTTTCATGTAGATGTGATCTAAATCATTCTGGTCAAACGTTTCTATAAAAAGCATGCATGTTCCTTTAGTTAGAATTGTCAAGATAATCCTTCATTACACAGCCTCTCTCTTTTTTTAAGTATATAAATCTTGTGACCATTGTCTAACAATCACTATCTAGCATTCCCATAAACATTACGCTAAGATTTTATTTTAAAATACTGTTATTTTTCCTAATAAAATGGGGCCAGCTACCAAATGCTTTAGGAGTTTAGATGTTATAGTTTTGTTTTGTTTTTTTGAAAGAGCCATAAATTATTTATAGATTTTGCTTTCTTTGAAAGGAGCAGATTCCAAAGATAAAATTTTCAGGATGATTACTTCATATTTTGTCCTAAAAGAAACAAGTACATGTAGCTTAACAGGACTAAACCCTCACATGGGTCATCAATATGTAACATTTCCTGTCCCTTCACAGTACAACTAATCAATAAATAGCACACAGCATATTGTACAATTATACTTAGGTGGAAAAGAAGAGACGTAAAATAGGCCACTCACAAAATAACCTCAGTCACCAGAGAAATTATATAATTCTCTACAAATGAAAAGAGTCTTCATATCAAGAAATAGAAATTGTTAGAGAAAAATGAGACAGGTTTTACAGAAAATTACTAAAAGAAGCAGTGTGTCTTTGACATTTACCCAGAAATTTCTATTGTGTTTTGATTTCTATAGCCATTCTTAATATCACAGAGACACTTCCTCCTTTTCTACAGATCATCAGTATGTCTTAATTGAAATCCAGCACAATCCAATAAATTGCTTCTTGGCAGAACTGTATAAAAGTCTCATTCTTACTAGAACACAAGCTCCACTAATAAGGGATATGCTTTTGTTCTGCTCACTGATGTATCATGGACTCCAAAAATGAGGGTTTGATGCATACATAGTGGTGTTTAATGAATGTTTGTTGAGGAATTTGTTCCAACTACCTGTTGGCTGATTAGGCATGAATTCAGTCTCCATTATGCTTCCTGTGTCTGAGATTTGATTTGTTTTTTGTACATCTGAGGATACCATTCTCTATTTACTCATCTTGGATTTCAGGTTTTGAAGGATTTGTTCTACCAATTTGCATATATTAGTAATGGTTTTTCCTCTGTATAGGTATGTGAGTATTTTAAGTCATTAATCAAAAATAAGTATGAGAAAATGAATGTTACCATATTGTGTTGATACATAATTGTAGTCAAAGAAAAAGAAATGTGGAGAAGGGTACAGAATGGCAGTATAGGAAGACCTTGAGTTTACTCCTCCCGTGGACACACCAAATCTATACCTACATATAGGGCAACTCCTGAAGGGGACCTGCAGACTGGTTGAATAGCTACTGTGCATACAAGGACCACATAGAGGTGAGTAGCAAATACAAGTATCTGTGGGAACCCCAGCTCCAATGCAGTGACTTTCAATGGGGAGGGATATTGCTGAGGGGCTTAAGTACAGACCCACCCACCTTGGGACACAACAACAACAACAAAAAAAAACTAGCAGTTTAAGGGCACCTAGATGATATGGGAAAGAAATCCACTTACTAATTTTATGGTTTCTGCAAAATGAGCATGGAACTGCTAGAGCCCTCTCTAGGGCTAGAGGTATCAGCAAGCAACATTGCTAGAGTCTTCCTAGGATTTCCCCTTGTCTGTGCCTGCTCCAACTGCAGCTGCCCCACCAAGGCAGCCTCAGGCACAATGCTCCCCATGAACTGCCCCCAGACCACATTCACTCTAGACCCTGCTACCTTGCAAAAGTGGCCTTGGGTACATCACTCCCCAGGGACTGCACCTAGGTCACACCACTTGAGCTTAAGATGGCCAAGCCACCAGGCACAAGTAGTCTACACAAGGCATGCTCCCATGGAAGACCACTCCTTCAAGGCCAGGAAAAGTAGCTGTTTTGTCTAATTCATAGAAACAAAAAGCAAAAGTCAAACAAAATGAGGAGAGAGAGAAATATATTCTAAACAAAAGAACAAATAAAGCCCCAGGGAAAACCGGATCATAGAATGTATGCCAAACTTAGAAAAATTAAAAAGCTGAGAGAGAACTTCAACAAAGACTTGGAATTTAAAAAAACACATGATCATAACTGAACAACACAATAACTAAAATTTAAAAATACACCAGAATGAATCAAGAGCAGATTAAAGAATACAGAAGAATAGATATGTAATCTGGAAGATAGAGAAGAGGAAATCACCCAATCATAACAGAAAAAAAAAAAAAATTTAAGTGAGGAGAGTTTAAGGGACCTCTGGAACAACATCAAGCACAGTATCAGTAACATTTGCAATTTGGTATACAAAAAGAGGAGAAAGGGACAGAAAAACTATTTGAAGAGATAATGGCTGAAAATTTCCCTAACCTGGGAAACAAAACAGAATCCAGGTATAGAAAGCACAGAAAAAAAAAAAAAAAATCCCAAACAAGATGAACCTAAAGAGACTCACTCTAGATATTATAATTAAAATGGCAAAAGTTACAGATAACCTTAAAGGCAGCAACAGATGACAACACATCACATACAAGGGAATCCCCATAAGGCTATCAAATGATTTTTTTCAGCAGACATTTTACAGGCAATAAGGGAATAGCAGGATATACTACTATACAAAGTAGTATATATACTATATAAAGTGTTGGGGGGGAGGATACAAAATAGTGTACTGTATCTGGGAAGGTTATCATTCAGAATTGAAGGAAAGATGAGGCAATTCACAATCAAAATTTAAAGTAGTCCATAAGCATTAAAAGAGCTTAAGAAGAAATGTCAAACGGTCTTCTGTAAGTGGAAAAAAAAAGGCAACAACTAGAAATAAGAAAATATATGAAAGGAAAAATCTCACTGGTAAAGGAAAATATATAGTAGAAACAGTGGATCAGCCGTTTAAAAAGCAAGTATACATTAAAAGACAAAAGTTACACAATTAACTATTCAGGTATGACCTAAATCAAATCCCTTATGATTATACAATGGAAGTGAGAAATAGATTTAAGGGCCTAGATCTGATAGATAGAGTATCTGATGAACTATGAAATGAGGTTCGTGACATTGTACAGGAGACAGGGATCAAGACCATCCCCGTGGAAAAGAAATGCAAAAAAGCAAAATGGCTGTCTGGGGAGGCCTTACAAATAGCTGTGAAAAGAAGAGAAGAGAAAAGCAAAGGAGAAAAGGAAAGATATAAGCATCTGAATGCAGAGTTCCAAAGAATAGCAAGAAGAGATAAGAAAGCCTTCTTCAGCGATCAATGCAAAGAAATAGAGGGAAACAACAGAATGGGAAAGACTAGAGATCTCTTCAAGAAAATTAGAGATACCAAGGGAACATTTCATGCAAATATGGGCTTGATAAAGGACAGAAATGGTATGGACCTAACAGAAGCAGCAGATATTAAGAAGAGGTGGCAAGAATACACAGAAGAACTGTACAAAAAGGATCTTCACGACCCAGATAATCACGATGGTGTGATCACTCATCTAGAGCCAGACATCCTGGGATGTGAAGTCAAGTGGGCCTTAGAAAGCATCACTACGAACAAGGCTAGTGGAGGTGATGGAATTCCAGTTGAGCTGTTTCAAATCCTGAAAGATGATGCTGTGAAAGTGCTGCACTCAATATGCCAGCTAATTTGGAAAACTCAGCAGTGGCCACAGGACTGGAAAAGGTCAGTTTTCATTCCAATCCCAAAGAAAGGCAATGCCAAAGAATGCTCAAACTACTTCACAGTTGTGCTCATCTCACACGCTAGTAAAGTAATGCTCAAAATTCTCCAAGCCAGGCTTCAACAATATATGAACCATGAACATTCTGATGTTTAAGCTGGTTTCAGAAAAGGCAGAGGAACCAGAGATCAAATTGCCAACATCCGCTGGATCATGGAAAAAGCAAGAGAGTTCCAGAAAAACATCTATTTCTGCTTTACTGACTATGCCAAAGCCTTTGACTGTGTGGATCACAATAAACTGTGGAAAATTNAGTGCCATAGAATTGATGCCTTTAAACTGTGGTGTTGGAGAAGACTCTTGAGTGTCCCTTTGACTGCAAGGAGGTCCAGCCAGTCCATTCTAAAGGAGATCAGGCCTGGATGTTCACTGGAAGGACTGATGCTAAAGCTAAAACTCCAGTACTTTGGCCACCTCATGTGAAGAGTTGACTCATTGGAAAAGACTCTGATGCTGGGAGGGATTGGGGGCAGGAGGAGAAGGGGACGACAGAGGATGAGATGGCTGGATGGCATCACTGACTCGATGGACATGAGTCTGAGTGAACTCCGGGAGTTGGTGATGAACAGGGAGGCCTGGCGTGCTGCAATTCATGGGGTCGCAAAGAGTCGGACACAACTGAGTGACTGAACTGAACTGATAGCATGTAGATAAGGGATACACAAAATAAAAAGATGTAAGATATGACAACAAAACAAAATTTGCTGCTGCTAAGTCGCTTCAGTCGTGTCCGACTCTTAGTGACCCCATGGACTGCAGCCTACCAGGCTCCTCCATCCATGGGATTTTCCAGGCAAGAGTACTGGAGTGGGATGCCATTGCCTTCTCCGAAACATAATTTGGGACAGCATAAAATGCAATGTTTTTAGAATGCCTTCAAACTTCAGTGTGGTTGTTTAGTTGCTCAGTCATGTCTGACTCTGCAAGCCCATAGGCTGTAGCCCACCAGGCTCCTCTGTCCATGGAATTCTCCAGGCAAGAATACGAGAGTGGGTAGCCATTCCCTTCTCCAGGGGATCTTCCCAACCCAGGAAATGCAAGCAGATTCTTTATCAGCTGAGCCACCGGGGAAGGCCAATGACTTAACAGCTTAAAATAGATGGCTATATATTACAAATCAATATATAAGAACCTCACAGTAACTGGACACACAGAAAGTAAAGAGAAAGAAATCCAAACACAACACTAAAGGAAACCATTAGGCTGCAAGTGAAGAGAAGAAAAAATAGAGAAGAACTACAAAAACAACCAGAAAACAAGCAACAAAATGGCAATAAGTACATACCTATCACTTTTATTTTAAACTTTTATTTTATTTTATTTTATTTAAGTGATCTAAATGCTCCAATCAGAAAATTAAGGTAGCTAAATGGATAAAGGAAAGCAAGACTAAACTACATGCTACTTACAAGAGACTCACTTAATATCTAAAGACAAAAACAGACTGAAAGTAAAAGATGGGAACAAAAGATGCTCCATGCAAAATGAAAGCTTGGGTCACAACACTCATCAGGTAAAATAGACTTTATAACAGATTATAACAAAAAACAAGGAAGGGCACTATATAATGATAAAGTAGTCAATCCAACAAGAGAATGTAACAATTATAAACATTTATGAACCCAACATGAAGTGAAGTGAAGTGAAGTGAAGTCGCTCAGTCGTGTCCGACTCTTTGCGACCCCATGGACTGTAGCCTACCAGGCTTCTCCGTCCATGGGATTTTCCAGGCAAGAATACTGGAGTGGGTTACCATTTCCTTCTCCAGGGGATGTTCCTGACCCAGGGATCGAACCTTGATCTCCCGCATTGGAGGCAGGCACTTTAACCTCTGAGCCACCAGGAAAGCCCATGAACCCAACATAGTAGCATCTAAATATATAAAGCAAATGTTAACCAATAAAGAGAGACATAGACATCCATATAATTATAGTGCAAGTCGCTCAGTCATATCTGACTCTTTGCAACCCCACAGACTATACAGTCCATGGAATTCTCCAGGCCAGAATACTGGAGTGGGTAGCCTTTCCCCTCTCCAGGGGATCTTCCCAACCCAAGGATCACACCTAAGTCTCCTGTGTTGTGGGCAGATTCTTTACCAGTAGGGCACCTTAATAACCCACTTACATTAATGAATAGATCATGCAGACAGAATTTCAATAAGGCAATGCTAGCATTAAATAACATGTTAAATCAAATGGACTTAACAGATATTTTTAGAACATATCATCCAAACACAGCAGAATACATACACTTTTCAAGTGCATGTTGAACAGTCTCCAAAACCGATCACATATTAGGCCACAAGATAAATTTCAATAAATAGAGGAAGATTAAAATTGCATCAAGCATCTTTTTTGGCCATAATAGTATGAAACTAGAAATCAAATTCAAGGAAACTGGAAAAACACAAACATTTGGATACTAACAACTTGCTTATTTATTATAACGATGAGTTACTGAGCAAATCAAAGAGGAAATTAAAAAAATATCTTGAGACAAGTGAAAATAGAAACACAATGGTCCAAACTCTATGGGACAAAGTAAAAGCAGGCCTAAGAGGGAATTTCCTTAGCTGAAAAAACAAAAATCTCAAATAAGCTATCTATCTGTCATTTAAAGTAAAGAAGAATGAACAAAATCCAAAGTTATTAGAAAGAAGGATATAGATCAGAGCAGAAATAAATAAAATAGAGGCTAAAAAATAAACAGTAGAAAAGATTAATGAAACTGAGTCAATTGTTTTAAAAGATAAAATCAACAAACCATTAACTAGGCTCATCAAGAAAAAAAGAGCCCAAATAAATAAATCAGATAAGAGATGTTGTTGACACCACAGAAATACAAAGGATCATAAAAGATTACTATGACCAATTATACATCAATAAACTAGACAACAGAGAAAAAAGGATAAATTCCTAGAAATACATCCTCTACAACTGAATCATGATGAAATAGAAAATCTTAATAGATTGATTACTGGTAACAACATTGAATCAGTAATTAAACCCCCTCCCACACACACACACGCACACAAAGAAGTTCAGAACCAAATGGCTACACAAGTTAATTCTACCAAACATTTAGAGTTAAAACCTGTTATTCTCACATTATTACAAAAAATGAAAGAGGAAGGAATACTTCTAAATTTATTTCACAAGGCCAACATAACCCTGATATCAAAACCATTCAAAGATAATACAACACGAGAAAATTACAAGCCAATGCTCACTGATGAACACAGATGCCAAATCCTCAACAAAATATTAACAAAGTGAATTAACAATACATTAAAAGTGTGATAGTCCTTGATCAAATGAGATTCAATCCAGTGATGCAAGCACGGTTTAGTATCTGTAAATCAACCAATGGGATGCATCACATTGCAAAGATAAATAAAGGACAAAAATCATATGATCATGACAAAACAAAGGATAAAAATCATTTGATCATGTCAATAGATGCAGAAAGAGCATTTGACAAAATTCAGCATCCATTTATGCTAAAAACACTCTCTCAACAAAGTGGGTATAGAGGAAACATTTCAAATTAATAAAGGCCAAATAAAACAAACTCACAGCTAACATTATACTCAATTGTGAAAAGCTGAAAACTTTTCCTTTAAAATTAGGAAAAAAAGAAGCATGCCCACCCACCCTTGGCACTTTCATTCAACATGGTATTGGATATCCTAGACATAGCAATCAAACAAACCAAAAAAGAAATTAAAGGTATTCAAACTGGAAAGGAAAATGGGCACTATTTGCAAATGGCATGATACTATCTAGGGAAACCCAAGACTCCACCAAAAAACTATTAGAACAATAAATAAACTCAATAAAGTTTCAAGATTCAAAACTGATATACAGAAATCTCTGGCATTTCTATAAACTAGTACAAACTATGTAAAAGAGAAATGAAGGAAATGATCTAATTTACTATTGCATCAAAATAATAATACTTAGGACTATATTTAAACAAAGAATACAGTTCTTTTTTTTTTTTTTTGTATTTTATTTATTTATTTATTTATTTTTTTAAATTTTATTTTTACTTTATTTTACTTTACAATACCATATTGGTTTTGCCATACATTGACATGAATCTCCCACCCCACATCATCTCTCTGGCTCATCCCTGTGCACCAGCTCCAAGCATCCTGTATCCTGTATCGAACATAGGCTTGTGCTTCGTTCTTACATGTTAGTTTACATGTTTCAATGCCATTCTCCCAAATCATCCCACCCTCTTCCTCTCCCATAGAGTCCAAAAGTCCTTTCTATACATTTGTGTCTCTTTTGCTGTCTTAAACCTGTACTCTGAAAACTGTAAGACCTTGTGGAAAGAAACTGAAAATGACACAAATAAATGGAAAGATTTGCCATGCTCACTGAATGCAAGAATTAATATTAAAGTGTCCATACTACACAAAGCAAACTACAGATTCAATACAATCTCTCAGAATACCAATGTCATTTTTCATAGGACTCTAATAGATAATTCTAAAATTTGTATGGAACTACAAAAGACTGCAAATAGTTACAGACTCTTGAAAAAGAACAAAGCTAGAGGTATCACTCTTCCAGGCTTGAAATCATACCACAAAGCTACAGTAATTAAAACCATGTCAAACTTGCACAAAGGACACATAAGAATGGAAGAGACTAGAGTCCAAAACTAAACCCACGCTCATATGATTAATTAATCTACAATGAACAGAAGAATCAAGAATATACAATGGAGAAAAGACTGTCTCTTAAATAAATGGTATTAGGAAAAGTGGACAGCTATATGCAAAAGAATGAAATTAAATCACTTTTCATATACCATATATAAAAATAGACTCAAAACTGAATTAAAATCCTAAATGTAATTCCAGAAACCATAAAATTTCTAGAATAAAACATAGGCAGTAACCTCTTTGACATCAGTCTTAGCAATATTTTTTTAGATATATCCCCTCACGCAAGAGCAACTAAAGCAAAAATAAACAAATGAAACTATATCAAGCTAAAAGAGCTTTTATACAGTAAAGAAAATGACCAATAAAATGAAAGGCAATCTACTAACTGGGAGAAAAGTGAAAGTAAAGTCACTCAGTCGTGCCTGACTCTTTGTGACCCCCATGGACTATAGCACACCAGGCTCCAACTGGGAGAAGATATTTACAAATGATATATTCAATAAGAGTTTGATATTCAAAACATACGAAGAACTCACACAACACAACACCAAAAAACAGAAACAACCAACCCAATTTAAAAATGGGTGGAGAACCTGAATAGACATATAGTGTGTATAGTCAATAATATTGTAACAACTTTATATGGTAACAGACGGTAACTGCTCTACTGTGAAAACTGAACAAGGTATAAAGCTATTGAATCACTGTTATATACCTGAAACTAACAATGGCACCCCACTCCAGCACTCTTGCCTGGAAAATCCCATGGACGGATGAGCCTGGTGGGCCTCAGTCCATGGGGTCGCTAAGAGTCGGATGCGACCCCATAGACGGCAGCCCACCAGGTTCCCCCATCCCTGGGACTCTCCAGGCAAGAACACTGGAGTGGGTTGCCATTTCCTTCTCCAATGCATGAAAGTGAAAAGTCAAAGTGAAGTCGCTCAGTCGTATCCGACTCTTAGCGACCCTGTGGACTGCAGCCTACCAGACTCCTCTGTCCATGGGATTTTCCAGGCAAGAACACTGGAGTGGGGTGCCATTGACATCAGTATGGGGGACCTCAGACTCACATCTGATCATGCCATTTCCTTGCCTAAAACATTTCAATGCCTATCTCTTCACTAATTCCTTAGGATTGACATAAGACCTTTGAAAACTTAGTTCCTCTCTTATCAAAATAATTGCCTAAGTTTCCTCATTTTCCTTTTTGTAAATTTTATCTTACCCATTACTGTTTATTTAGCTATGCATATATATCCTGTTGCTTCCCAGATGGCCCCAGTGGTAAAGAATCTGACTGCAAAGGAGACGCAAGAGAAATAGGTTCAATTCCTGTCAGGGAAATCCCCTAGAGAAGGAAATGGCAGCTCTCTCCAATATTCTTGCCCAGAAAATTCCAGGGACAGAGGAGTCTGGAGGGCTACAGTCCATGGGGCTGCAAAGAGTCAGGCATGACTGAGAGACTAAGCACAGAACAACATGCATGAAATAGATAACTAATGAGAACCTACTGTGTAACACAGGAAAAAAAAAGTATAGGACATATGTTAAACTTAAAAGCACATTCCAATATACTGTAAGTGCTGACAAGTGCAGTGTTTGATTCCACTTATACAAGATACCTAGAACAGTCAAGCTCATAGAGTCAGAAAGTACATTGATAGATGCCAGGAGCTAGGGGCTGGGAGTGGAATGGGGAGTTAGTGGGGGAGGGGGGTAGAATGGGGAGTTAGTGTTTAACAGAGACAGAGTTTCAGTTTAGGAAGGTGATAAATTCAGGAGATAGATGATGGTGGGAGTTATGCAACAATGTGAATGTACTTGGTGTCACTGAACTGTACAGGTAAATATGGTTAAAATAATGTTTTATATTTTGTGACTTTTATCACAATAAAAAAATTAAAAGAAATCATTCTAGTCAATTAACATTAAAATCTTTGAATAGAAACCTTGACAGTCCTAATACAAGAAAAACTCTTTATCAGTTATGAGCTGTAATCTCAACTTTACCTCCAGCAGGGGGCCTGACATATCCTTCCTCAGAGAATTTTCCACCTATTAACAACTTGAAGGACCACTGGACAGAGAATCACCCAACAGTATTTCAGAGATGTGAACAGGGCAAATGACATAAAAATCAGATGAATGATGCCCACCATGCCCTGTTATTTGGAGAAAAATATCAGGAACAAAGGGATGCAGGGTTAGAAGCTTCAAACTGACAGGATTATATTTTTCATCCTGACAAGCGGGCAGGGCATTGCCCAGCTTTGGGACACCCATTGTACAACATGGTCCACATGCATGGCTTGCCTGAAGTTGTGCACTACACAAGAGCCAGCAAGAACTCTGGGAAAGGTACTCAAATACATACTCCTTTCGATAATAGAAAAGAAGCTTTCAGAAACCCCATTTCTGGCATTTTCCTGAGATCACTGAAATCAGGCGCTCAGAAAGATTCTATATCACTCCCATGTTCACCACAGCATGAGTCACACAGCCAAGATGCAGAAACAACTTTGATGTCCTTCAGCAGATGAATGGACTAAGAAAACATTGTGTGCATGTACAAGAGAATATTATTCAGCCTTTGATAAAAAGGTAATTCTTTAACATGTGACAGTACATATGAACTTGGTGGACATTATGCTAAGTAAAATAAGCCCATCACAGAAAAACACATGCCACATGATTCCACTTACATAAAGTATCTAAAATAATCAAATGCATAGAATCAGAGTGCGAACGGTGGTTGCAGAGGCTGGGGGAAGGGGAAAATGAGAAGTTACTAATCAATAGGCATAGAGTTTTAGTTAAGTAAGATGAATACATTCTAGAGATTGGCTCTACAACACTGTGCCTAGAGTTAACTTTACTGTATTGTCCCTGGTGGCTTAGAGGGTAAAGCGTCTGCCTCCAATGCAGGAGACCCGGATTCGATCCCTGGGTCGGGAAGATCTCCTGGAGAAGGAAATGGCAACCCACTCCAGTACTCTTGCCTGGAAAATCCCACGGACGGAGGAGCCTGGTAGGCTACAGTCCACGGGGTCGCAAAGAGTCGGATGCGACTGAGAGACTTCACTTTCATTGTACACTTAAACATTGGTTAAGAGCTTTATCTCAAGGGTTCATGTGTTTAGTGGCTCAGTCGAGTCTGACTCTTTGCAACCCCATGGACTGTAGCCCATCAGACTCCTCTGCCCATGGGGATTCTCCAGGCAAGAATACTGGAGTGGGTTGCCATGCCCTTCCCAGGGGATCTTCCCAAGCCAGGGAATGAACCCAGGTCTCCTGTATTGCAGGTGGATTCTTTACCATCTGAGCCACCAGGGAAGCCAGGTGTTCAAACTGCAATTTTAAAAATTTAACTTCTATCTCTTGAGGCTGTAAATGCAAATCCTTACCTGCTACACTTCAGTACTAAAAGGATTTTTTAACTGTTCTGATTAGACTGTGACATCATAAAATCACTGTATACTGTGGACTACAAATGGGCCCAGTCACTGCTGCTGAGAGCTGTAAGCCTCTGCCAAATACAAAGGTGACTTCCAGGAAGGTATGCCACTTGTACAGAATAAGAGCACAGTATCAAAAATAAGTAGACACAGCTTAAGTGTGTTTCCAAACACAACATTGGGCCCATCACCACTGGAAGGAAACAATGGTACTGATTTTTTCCATCAGCTCCAAGAAACTGACACGCTATGTTGGTATGAATCAAGGCAAAATGGAAGTGGTCAAACAGGAGATGGCAAGAGTGAACGTCGACATTCTAGGAATCAGCGAACTAAAATGGACTGGAATGGGTGAATTTAATTCAGATGACCATTATATCTACTACTGTAGGCAGGAATCCCTCAGAAGAAACAGAGTAGCCACCATGGTCAACAAGAGAGTCCAAAATGCAGTACTTGGATGCAATCTCAAAAATGACAGAATGATCTCTGTTCATTTCCAAGGCAAACCATTCAATATCACGGTAATCCAAGTCTATGCCCCAACCAATAACGCTGAAGAAGCTGAAGTTGAACAGTTCTATGAAGACCTACAAGACATTTTAGAAGAAACACCCAAAAAAGATGTCCTTTTCATTATAGGGGACTGGAGTGCTAAAGTAGGAAGTCAAGAAACACCTGGAGTAACAGGCAAATTTGGCCTTGGAATGCGGAATGAAGCAGGGCAAAGACTAATAGAGGTTTGCCAAGAAAATGCACTGGTCATAGCAAACGCCCTCTTCCAACAACACAAAAGAAGACTCTACACATGGACATCACCAGATGGTCAACACCGAAATCAGATTGATTATATTCTCTGCAGCAAAAGATGGAGAAGCTCTATACAGTCAACAAAAACCAGACCAGGAGCTGACTGTGGCTCAGATCATGAACTCCTTATTACCAAATTCAGACTTAAATTGAAGAAAGCAGGGAAAACCGCTAGACCATTCAGGTATGACCTAAATCAAATCCCTTATGATCATATAGTGGAAGTGAGAAATAGATTTAAGGGCCTAGATCTGATAGATAGAGTATCTGATGAACTATGGAATGAGGTTCGTGACATTGTACAGGAGACAGGGATCAAGACCATCCCCATGGAAAAGAAATGCAAAAAACCAAAATGGCTGTCTGGGGAAGCCTTAGAAACAGCTGTGAAAAGAAGAGAAGCAAAAAGCCAAGGAGAAAAGGAAAGATATAAGCGTCTAANGAGAGTGAAAAAGTTGGCTTAAAGCTCAACATCCAGAAAACGAAGATCATGGCATCCGGTCCCATCACTCCATGGGAAATAGATGGAGAAACAGTGGAAACAGTGTCAGACTTTATTTTTTGGGCTTCCAAAATCACTGCAGATGGTGATTGCAGCCATGAAATTAAAAGATGCTTACTCCTTGGAAGAAAAAGTTATGACCAACCTAGACAGCATATTCAAAAACAGAGACATTATTTTGCCGACTAAGGTCCATCTAGTCAAGGCTATGGTTTTTCCTGTGGTCATGTATGGATGTAAGAGTTGGACTGTGAAGAAGGCTGAGCACCTAAGAATTGATGCTTTTGAAGTGTGGTGTTGGAGAAGACTCTTGAGAGTCCCTTGGACTGCAAGGAGATCCAACCAGTCCATTCTGAGGGAGATCAACCCTGGGATCTCTTTGGAAGGAATGATGCTAAAGCTGAAACTCTAGTACTTTGGCCACCTCATGTGAAGAGTTGACTCATTGGAAAAGACCTTGATGCTGGGAGGGATTAGGGGCAGGAGAAGAAGGGGACGACCAAGGATGAGATGGCTGGATGGCATCACTGACTCGATGGACACGAGTCTGAGTGAACTCCAGAAGTTGGTGATGGACAGGGAGGCCTGGCGTGCTGCGATGCAAGGGTCACAAAGAGTCGGACATGACTGAGCGACTGAACTGAACTGAAGTGGCTGCTGCTGCTGCTCCTGTTTAGTTGCTGAGTCATGTCTGACTCTCTGTGACCCCAGGGACTGTAGTCCCAGGCAGTTCTCTCCATGAAATGCTCCAGGCAAGAATACTAGAGTGGATTGCCATTTCCTGCTCCAGGGAATCTTCCCCACCCAGGGATCCAA
This sequence comes from Cephalophus harveyi, assembly GCA_006410635.1. Taxonomy (NCBI): domain Eukaryota; kingdom Metazoa; phylum Chordata; class Mammalia; order Artiodactyla; family Bovidae; genus Cephalophus; species Cephalophus harveyi. The sequence goes on from SJYT01008979.1 coordinate 992,778, forward strand.
CCCATGTCTCCTGCTCAGCAGGCAGATTATTTACCACTGAGCTACCTGGAAGGCCTCATGATCCAGGGAAGAGATATTCAAAACACCCATGTTTATTTGAACTGACTCTGAAACTCCGTTTCCGGTCATTTAGCAAGTCTAGCTCAGCAGTCTGCCATGGAGCATCAGTACTGGATTGTTCCTCAATCTGGTCTCGCCTCCCTGTGACTTGCCCTCCCACTGCACTCTGCAGAGGCTGCTGTCTTCTCTCCTATTTCCTATTCCTGGGCTGCTGGATCTGTTACTTTAAACAGAATGAGAAACAGCTGATTTGCTATCTTTCTCTTTTTAAAGGCACTTCAAAGTCATTACTTTATGGAAGCTACCATATAAATCTCCTCTCCTGTTATTCTTCTGAATATCTTCTCCTTTAACTTTCTGTATGTCCTTTCCTAATCTTCCATACTACATTGAAAAGTAGCCTCTCTGATAATGTGCTATTGATGGATCTGCACTAGTCTGTTCCCAGCCCCTTATAAATCTTACTTGGAACAATAAAAGTATTCATAAGATCATTTCCTGAATATATTACATTTAATCTAAAATTTAACTCATTTCTCCATTTGCATCAATCTATGTCTTCAAGTTTAAAAACATTTCAATTTAACTGCCTCCACAAAATGGCAATAAGAAATATTTCATTATCCCTAGATGGATGTGATGTTTCAATGTTGTTTTTTTTTTTTTTCCTACATTAATAAACTCTTCCAAGTTACAGTTTAAGGCTAAATAATCTTTTCTAAATTTTAATTATTTTGGACCTCAAATTTTCTATGTTTTTACTCTTATTATGTTTTAATGCTGTGTTCAGCATTCTGTTTTCTCACAGCTATATATTCATGTACATTCTTAACTGTATTTTTCTCTTTTAAAACACTGAAAGCATTATTTTTGCACAAGTACATTAGAAGGGGTGATACAGAGCTTTCTCATTAGCTTGATTTTTTTTATCCTTGTGCTTTTACAAATTAGCTTGAACTTAAAATTCCATTTTTAATAAATTAACCCCCCAAAAATTTAAATCTTATTGGCATAAGACACTCAGAGGTATTTGTTTTGAATGGATAATAGCATGTAAGTAATTCCTAGTTCTTTAAGAGGAGAAAAAAGGTAACCAGCCAACTAAATTATATGATATCCTATAATTTTTCCTTCAACTACTTAAGTAAGCCACTGATATTGATATATATTTTAAGGCTTACTGTTAAAATGGTCATTTAAGAGGAACAAAATTCTATAAGTTCTTCTATTTTTCCTTCACTATACATTAATTATTAACCAGAGTCATACAGTGTTAAAGAACATAAGCTTGAAGCTAGATATAC
>SJYT01008979.1:994452-1030723 GCA_006410635.1 Cephalophus harveyi
TCTTAAAATACTGAAAGGATTAAATGAAATGATTTATGCAATGAAATATTATGTATACTAAGCAATAAATACTAGTTAAAAATTTTATATTCCTAAATTAATTTCAAAGCATGGCTTCCAAAATATTTAAAATATATATCAAAAATTAGTAATGGAGGGCTAATTTTTACAGTGATAATTTTAGCAACATTAGGGTTTCACTTTTTTTAAATCCACCACATTAAGGACAGTATGACTTTCATTTAAGTATTATTTTGCCTTTCACTACTTCTAATGTCAAATATGCTATTCAGTTTTACATCTTTCAGCAAATTTTGCTGCAAGCCACCATAGCCAGAAACATACAATAAACCTTTCACTCTTACCAACCACATATTAGTGGCTCAGCATAAATTAGACACAGATTTAATAAGATAATTTTTAGTTGAATTACTATGACATCCTTTTAAAATCCAAAGCTGATCTCAGAGTGAATCACTTTATATTTTCCAGGATATTTTTTTCCATATTTACAAACTTCACTGCTATGTAATTAAAGTCATTTTAATAACAAATATTGCTGGACAGGTTTTAAACCAGTTTTCTATCAGTGTTTTCACTTGGTGCTATCACTAAGAAATAATTGATGTTTTAGGGCCATCCACTATCTCAATTTCAGATTTTGAAAAAATTTTAACACATAGCACTATATGAAGTGCTATACAAAGGTGATAATGTTTCTATGACTATAATTTTAAAGTCTCTTCTTCATTAATAAATACCAACTTTGAAGTTCCTTCTGTTCTACATACTACTAATTTGATCTTGCTCATCTTATTATGTCAAATTATTGCTACCTGACTGTAATCAATTGTTGCTCCCTGTTATCAACTTGACATATCAATGATGCTCTGTCATTATAAAAGTTCATAACTAAAGCTCCAGAAGTACAAGAAGTTTTTCTTAGTTCACTGCTATGTCCCTAGCATCTAAAACAATGCCTAACATATAGTAAGTACTCAGTAAATGTGCATTAAATAAAAATTGTTCCTCTAATTTATATGAGTTCAAATACCATGTCTTCCTCCAAGTGGAAATTCATCATTACCAGTATTTAGAAATATGTTTAGTATTCAGTCCCTCAGGCTTAGAAGTTCATAGTGATTTTGCCAGTTAAAAGAAAATAAATATAATTATTTAATTCTTGGCCACCAAAGAAGTAATATTAATAGTTTATGGGTTTAATCTTAAAGACTTACTGGATATCTGACACTTTAAAAAGAGTATGGGTGCATTGAAAATGGTAAAACTTGAGTAAAATACATTAAAGAACTCCTAAATAAAGAGACACATACCATACTTAACTATTGGGAGACTCAATATTGTTAAAGTTTTCACCAACCTGACTTATAGAGTTAATGCAATTCCACCAATCTCCCCTCAAAACTTCTGCAGACGCTTTTAATAAATTTTACAAGTTGATTCTAGTATTTGTATGGAAATGAAAAGAATGAAGAATACTAAAATAATTATAAAATTGAACAAAATGGGAGGACTTATGCTACTTGATTTCAGGAGATACCCATAAAGCTATAATGATCAAGACAGTGTGGTATTGGCATAAAGATATATTGAGAGAGCAAAGAAATAGAATAAAGCATTCAGAAATAAACTCACACATATATGATAACTGATTTTCAACAAAGGTAGAAAATTGTTAAATAAAGAAAGGATAGTATTTTCAACATTTAGCAATGAAGTAATTTTGAAAAAAAATGAACCTTGATCATCACCCATATCCAAAGATTAACTCAGTGTTCACTATAGTCCTAAGTCTATGGACTGAAAGTATAAATTGTCTAGAAGAAAACATAAAAGAAAACTTTCATGATACTGGGATAGGCTAGATTTCCTATGTAGTCCTGGAGAAGGACAGATCATAAAAGAAAAGAATAGATAAATCAGACCTCATTCAAAAAGAAAGAAGAAAAAAAAAGAAACACATTAGAAAATGAAAAGCTACAAAGTAGAAGAGAATGATCACATTACATGTGACAGATACTTGTATCCAAACTATAAAAAGAGCTCTTACTATTTGATAAGAATACAACTAACCAATTAAAAATAGGCAAAATTTGAATAAACACTTATCAAAGAAAATACCTAAAAAGATACTCAACATCGTTAATCATCTGGTGAATGTGTATTAACACTACCATAAGACACTACTAAACACACATCAGAGTTACTAAAATTAAACTTTCTGACAATACAAAGGACTGATGCCTTATGCATTGCCAGTGGGAATGCAAAATGGCATCACCACTTTAGAAAGCAGTTTGGAAGTTACTTAAATAATTAAAAATGTAGTTACCATATACAACTCATCAATCCTTTTCCTAAGTGTTAACCGAATAAATGAAATCTATGCTCAAATACGGATAAGGTGATGGCACCCACTCCAGTACTCTTGCCTGGAAAATCCCATGGACAGAGGAGCTTGGTAGGCTGCGGTCCATGGGGTCACGAAGAGTCGGACACAACTGAGCGACTTCCCTTTCACTTTTCACTTTCATGCATTGGAGAAGGAAATGGCAACCCACTCCAGTGTTCTTGCCTGGAGAATCCCAGGGACAGGGGAGCCTGGTGGGCTGCTGTCTTTGGGGTCACACAGAGTCGGACACGACTGAAGTGACTTAGCAGCAGCAGCCTGCTCAAATAAGATTTATACCTAAATTTTTATAGCAACTCCTTTTGTAATGGCCCCAAACTGGAAACATCCTAAATGTCCATCATTAGGAGAATGAGCTTTTTTTTTTTTCATATTTATACAATAGAATACTACTTAGAAACTTGAAGCGCCTATTGAACAAAATCAAAGCACAAATAAGCCTAACTAAAATGTTCTGCTAAATGGTGGCCCAAGACTGTAAAGAATCTGCCTGCAATGGGAGAGGTGCAGTTTTTGTCTCTGGGTTGGGAAGATCCCCTGCAGAAAAGAATGGCAATCCACTCCAGTATTCTTGCCTGGAAAATTCCATGGATCTTGGTGGGCTATAGTCCCTGGGGTCACAAAGAGTCAAACACGACTGAGCAACTAACACTTTCACAAGTGAAAGAAGCCAGATACCAAAGACTGCATAGTATAAATTGCTTAGATGAATCTCTAGAGAAAACAAATATGACTAAAAGAAATAATGTAGGCACAGAGGGATTGTTGCAAAGAGCTGACTCATTGGAAAAGACTCTGATGTTTGGGAAAGACTGAGGGCAAGAGGAGAATGGGGTGATAGAGGATGAGATGGTTGGATGGCATCACCGACTCAATGGACATGGATTTGAGCAAACTCAGGGAGATAATGAAGGACAGGGACGACTGGCATGCTGTAGTCCATGGGGTCATAGAGAGTTGGACATGATTTATCTGAGCAACAAAGAGAGATTGAATCAGAAGGGACACAAAGTAACTCTTTGAAGTGATGGATATATTCCACACAGTGCTGATGATTTCCTTCCTGTGCAAATTTTCCCAAAATTTATCTAAATGTGTACTTTAAATGGGTACATTGTATTTCATGTAAATTATATCTCAATATTGATTTTTAGATGGAGTTAGTATGAGCATTATTGCTTATCAGTGTACCATAGTCATTAAGAAAAAGGGCTTTAGCTTTAAATAGGATCAGATTTGAGTTAGAGTGACATCTTTAAAAGTTCTGTGGCCTTGAGCATGTTAGTTAATGTTTTTAAATATAGATAATAGTAGATATCACATACATCTGTGGCAAATATAGAATGATATCACCGTAAATGTACCTGGCATTGTCATTTACAGTTCATAAATATATCAATAATAATGCTATTATTACCCTCCTCATCAACTAAAAGCCTTCAGGAAATCTAAAATGAAACAGTATTTTAAAAAATAAAACCTTCATACCTTCTATATTATCACTCTTCTCATGACAAGAGTAATAGTATTTCTACTCAGTGAATGTATGAGTGTCAGACACTTTTTGGATTAAAATATTGTATTCTGGAGCTATTTTCTAAAGTCACACAATCTGATTTCCACTCTATGGACATCACTCCTGAATCACATGACAATAGTTCCACTTTTTAACTTAAACTCCTCATACCACCCACTTTGAGAAAAGCCAAACTTAAATTTATATTATCATGAACTGTCAAATTGGGGAACTCATAAAAGATGGCAAATGCACAAATAAGTGCATTTTTATCCTGCCTCCATATTTTCTTTGGTGAAAATTAAGAGCAAGATAAGTTTTCAGTTAGAGCTCCATGTTCTTTAACAATTCTGGAATATAAATCCTCTTCTAATCTAGTCTCCATAATTATTCATAAGTTATGAAGAGCTGACTCAAGATTTACCTGATTAAAGAAGTCTCCCCGATTCAATTCTGATAGTGACCCAAATGACACGGGAATTTATTGCTCCATTTGTTTCTGTGACTTCAAATATTCAGTGTGCTCTCAGCCTCTCTACTGCAGGATGACTCTTGAGAAAGACCACAGGGAGTCCTATGTCTTAATGGAAATTATGTCTTTGGGCATCTGTGGGCTGGAGATAGGTGGCAGTACTGATTTTAAAAATATAATTCATTACTGGCTGAAGCATTTAAGTAAATTGAAGCCAATCTGAGTCAAAATAATGTTTGCAGCTGGATTAAATACAGTAAATCCCCTATATATAAACCCTCAAGTTGCAAATTTCCAATGATGCAAATGTGCCCCTATAACCAGCTGTTGTATTGTGCTACTGTACTTTTCAAGGTACTTTACTACAACATTAAAATGTTTTCTGGATTTTTTTATGTATTATTTGTGTGAAATGTATTATAAACCTATTACAGTACAGTTCTATATAGCCAATTGTGTCAGTTGAGTACTTAGACTAACTTTATTGGACTTACAAATTAAACTTACGAATGCACTCTCAGAAAAGAACTCATTCATATGTAGAGACTTACTGCACTTGACTTTCTCAACTAAGATGTCCTTCAGTAAATGAAAAGATATACACACTGTGGCAAATTTGTCTCAGTTGTCCAGTTCATTTGCTCAGTTCTGTACGACTCTGCCTAATGGAATACTATTCAGCAATAATCAGGAATGAGTAATCAAGCCATGCAAAAAGTGAATGGATTTTAAATGCATATTGTTAAGTGAAAAAAGAAAGCCACTTTCTCCACTTCTTTGAAAAGGTAACACAGTACATGATTCCATTTATATGATATTCTAGAAAAGGAGAAACCATAGAGTTGTGAATGGATCAGTGGTAACAAAGAATTTGGGAAGAAGAGATTTGAAAAGATGAAGCCCAGGGGGATATTTTTAGGTAAATAAATGGCTGAATACATACATGGGAGAAACAAGTTTCCCATGCAGGAGAATTCCAACTAATTTATGTACAAACTTCATCCATCCTCAAAGAGGTAGAACATAGCTGCTCATTCCTTAAGTACAGGCTGAACCAACGACTTCCTTCCAAAGAGTATACTGTGAAAATGAGTGAGAAGAGCAACTATGAATGAAAATAATAAACACTACCCGAGCAAGTTAGTCAAATTAACAATAACAGTGATGAGTCATGGTGATAGCATACATTCTTGATGTAATGTGATAAAAATGACATTTGATTACTATGATCTTACTTCCAAGAACTAATTAGCCACTAGAAGATTAAGAAAAGGAATGAATCAAATTATGACATTAAAAACTATTTCCTACTACTATAACAATATTTTCTTACTTGACAGCACCACAGATCTTAGATATTAAATAGTTATAGGCTTTTGGTCACAAAATAAATGAAAAAAATTTTTATGAAAACTTAAAATAATAAAGTTTTTAGAATTTTCTAGTTCTGTCTCCTTTCTCCTTTACATATCATCTCCATTATACTAGCATCCTTTTTCTGAAGCAAAATTTTTATATTTATTCTCTTGCTTAAAAGCTTTCATGCTTCTCCATTGCCATTATACAAAACAGTACTTTGACAGGGATTCAAAGTCCTCTATAATCTGGCTTGGTTGTGAGTTGAATTATATCCTCCAAGAAGGTATGTTCAAGTCCTAAACCCAGACTCCTGTGAATGTGACGCTATTTGGAAGTTGGACATTTGCACATGTAATCAAGTTGAGATGAGGTCATATTCAATTATTACATGCCCTAATTCAATCAACGGTGTTCTTGTAAGAAAAGAGAAATCTGGACACAGATGCAGATGCAGGGAGAACTCCATGTGACTGTGGAGACAGAGATTGTGGTGATGCATCTACAAGCCAAGAAACATCAAAAGCAGCCAACAGAAGCAAGGAAGAGGCAAGGATGGATTCTTCCCTAGAGTTTTCAGAGAAATCAAGGTCCTTACTAACACTTGGACTTCCCTGGAGACTCAGACAGTAAAGCATCTGTCTACAATGCGGGAGACCTGGGTTTGATCCCTGGGTCGGGAAGATTCCCTGGAGAAGGAAATGGCAACCCACTCTAGTACTCTTGCCTAGAAAATCCCATGGACGGAGGAGCCTGGCATCCATGGGGTTGCAAAGAGTTGGATATGACTGAGCAATTTCACTTTCATTTTCACTAACACTTTGATTTCAGTCTTCTAGCATCTAAAACTGTGAAATAATACATTTCTACTTTCTAAACTTTCCAAGTTTATGGCTGCTGCTGCTAAGTCACTTCAGTCATGTTCAACTCTGTGTGACCCCATAGATGGCAGCCCACCAGCCTCCCCCGTCCCTGGGATTCCCCAGGCAAGAATACTGGAGTGGGTTGCCATTTCCTTCTCCAATGCATGACAGTGAAAAGTGAAATGAAGTCACTCAGTCATGTCTGACTCTTCGCGAGCCCATGGACTGCAGCCCACCAGGCTCCTCCATCCATGGGATTTTCCAGGCAAGAGTACTGCAGTGGGGTGCCATCACAGTCCTAGGTTTAATGTATGTTCCAAATCAACTCTGCAGCCACATCTCACAAATGGCATAATTTCCTGGTATTTTAAGACTAATATTCCATTGTATGTATATACTACATTTACTTTATCTCTTCATATGTCAATGGACATTTAGTGGGTTTTTTTCCATATAAGAGTATTTCTAATTACTATAACAAGTTACAACTCTGTTTATGCATTTTCAAGTGGTATTTTTCTCAGAGCGTGTCTTCAGAGTGGCTTCTTTATCATGTACTTGTAACACTTTGTTATTGCACATTTTTCAAAATTAGGACTGTTGCCTGACTCCTATATTTTCCAATTAATATTTATAACATGGGATGTCTATTTCTTTCAGACCCAGAGCCCAGCATCTGCTTAATGTCTGATTCATATCTTCGCTCATGTATCTCTAAAAGTTTCGCTGGGCTATGCATGGGAACGCAACAGTGTCATCAGAGTCTCACAGTTTCCAGAAAAAGAGAAAACAAGGTGACGCAGATAGAAATTGAACAAAGAGTGAGGTACCAGGCCATGTGCCAGGATGATATGAACAGCTCTTCCTATCTAAGACACTATGACTTTAATTCTTGAAGGTACTGCACTCAATTCATTGACTCCAGATCAAGGCATTGATCAGTGTCAATAAATATTTATTGGACAGCAATTGTGTACGAAGTGCTAAAGATCATTTGTTTTAAAATAGTTTGTTCCTCCTGTATTAGTCAAGGTTCTCAAGAGAACATAAAACTAGTAGGATATCTATCTATATAGATAAATATTATATAGATGTTTTATATATAATATAGAAATATATATTATACCAATATATAATCCTATATGTAATGAATCTATGCAAATAAATATATTTCTTTTAAAGAGATTTATTGGGAGGAATTATCTCATGCAGTTTGGAGGGTCAATTCCATGATCTCCCATCTGCAGGCTGGAGACTGAGGAAAGCCAATGGTAAAATTCAATGTAAGTTTGAAAACTTATAAACCAGGAGAGCTGTATAAATCCTCATGTGAAGACTAGAAAAGATGAGATGTCCCAGCTCAGTCAGTGAAGCAGAAATAAAGACTGAATTCCTCTTTCCTTCTGCATTCTGATCTGTTCAGGCTCTCAACAGATGGATGATACCCACTCAATGGATGAGAACAAACTACTGAGTCCACAGGTTTAAATGCCAGTTGCATTTAGAAATACCCTTACATACACGCCCAGAAATAATGTTTTATCCAACAATCCCATGGTCAGTCAAGATGACACATATAATTAATCATTATAATATTTTCAATTTATAAACCATACAGATTTTATGATTATGGATAATCACAGATTCTTTGAAAAAAGAAGCATTATCTTTAACATGATACTCCATTTCTAGCTGCACAAAATTTATTTTCAGGTTGATTTATACCCTTCATCTTCTAGTAAGGATCATTCTTTTGAAAGTGTAGCGTATGCTATGAATTCCCTTTCGTATTCCTATTTTTTTCTATCCAGCCAGATTTGTTATTTCTTCACCATTCACATCATCCAAACTCATTGGGAAATCTTCCTGAAACATATTCTTCAAGATAAAGCCAAGGGCAATCACCTGGACACCTCTTTGCCAACTAATGCTGACTGATTGAAAATAGAGCTACTAACGCTGCATCTAAAAGAAAGCTCTTTCAGGTTATATCTTTCTCAGTCAAAAAAAAAAAAAAAAGAATGGAAATGCTTTTAACAATGTACTGTAAAGAAGACTAGAAGCCATATTCTACCAATCATAAGTCAGTTTCTAATAACATCAAGTAACCATAAACACAATAATGGAGCCTTTAATGTCCTTTCTATTTCTATCCCTGTGAAACAGCCCTATCAAACTGCATTTCAAGAAAATGAATATGTTCCAACTTCCACTCCAAGCCAGTAACCACAATAATGAAATAAATTTCAAAAAAGGACCAGAGGATTTAGTAAAAGAAAATGTGTTAGAAAGAAAAGAAAATAAAATACAGATAAAAATTATTACTATCTCAATTAATATGGAATAATTTGGTTGAACATGGTTCTTGTAACATAATACAAAGTAAAACATTATGGGGTTTCCAATCAGAATCATTATAGCTTTCACTGGAGACATGAGAAATGAAAAAGAGAACTCGCCTCTCTGATTCCATGTTCTCATGTGTAAGATGAAAATAATACCCACCACAAAAGTTTTTTGTGAATGTATTATTCTAATATAGATAAATGGGTTTTCCCAGGTGACTCAGTGGTAAAGAATCCACCTACCAGTGCTAGAGACCCGGGTTCAATCTCTGGGTCAGGAAGATCCCCCAGAGAAAGAAATGGCAACCCGTTCCAGTATTCTTGCCTGGGAAATACCATGGACAGAGGAGCCTGGCAGGCTACAGTCTGTGGGGTCACAGAAGAGTTGGACATGACTTAGCAACTAAACAAAAACAACAATATAGATGAAATACTATCGGTGTGAATAAGTACTATCTCATATATGTATAAAAACCTAAAATAGACTCAGTTGAATGATACCAGTTCAATGAAGTTTAGTTTCCTTGACAGCATATAAATCAAAATATGAGACTGATGATTTTTAAAAATAAATAAAATATTTTTATTTTGCTTATTTCTCTATTCTTCAAGCTAATACTAACACTGGAAAAACTGGGATAAAGACCACTCAACATATGGTCCTTTCCTTAAAAATAAATTCATTCATTATTTAGAATTTGAAGATATACACGGTGAAAGAAAGTTTACTAGGATGAATTCCAGTAATTGAAAGAGATGAGTCCTATAATAGTATTTGTCTTAAATTTCCATATATAATGATTATACTCTAATAGATATCATATTATAGTTGGCAAAGCCAATGGTGATTTTGAGAATTCTCTGTTAATGCTATTTGAGTGATGTACATATTATTTCAGTTCAGTTCAGTTGCTCAGTCATGTCTCTTTGTGACTCCATGGACCGCAGCACACCAGGCCCCCCTGTCCATCACCAACTCCCAGAGTTTACCCAAACTCATGTCCATTGAGTCAATGATGCCATCCAGCCATCTCATGCTCTGTTGTCCCCTTCTCCTCCTGCCCTCAATCTTTCTCAGCATCAGGGTCTTTTCAAATGAGTCAGCCCTTCACATCAGGTGGCCAAAGTATTGGAGTTTCAACTTCAGCATCATTCCTTCCAATGAATATGCAGGACTGATTTCCTTTAGGATGGACTGGTTGGATCTCCTTGCAGTCCAACAGACTCTCAAGAGTCTTCTCCAAAACCACACTTCAAAAGCATCAATTCTTTAGTGCTCAGCTTTCCTTATAGTCCAAATCTCACGTCCATACATGACTAATGGTAAAACCATAGCTTTGACTAGACAGACCTGTGTAAGCAAAGTAATGTCTCTGCTTTTTAATATGCTGTCTAGGTTGGTCATAGCTTTTCTTCCAAGGAGCAAGCATCTTTTAATTTCATGGCTACAGTCACCATCTACAGTAATTTGCGAGCCCAATAATATAAAGTCTGTCATTGTTTTCATTGCTTCCCCATCTATTTGTTATGAAGTGAGGGAACCAGATGCCATGATCTTAGTTTTCTGAATGTTGAGCTTTAAGCCAACTTTTTCACTCTCCTCTTTCACTTTTATCAAGAGGCTCTTTAGTTCTTCTTTGCTTTCTGCCATAAGGGTGGTGTCAACTACATATCTAAGGTTATTGATATTTCTCCCGGCAATCTTGATACCAGCTTGTGTTTCATCCAGCCCAGCATTTCTCATGATGTACTCTGCATAGAAGTTAAATAAGCAGTGTGACAATATACAGCCTTGACGTACCCATGTCCCTATTTTGAACCAGTCTGTTGTTCCATGTCTAGTTCTAACTGTTGCTTCCTGACCTGCATATAGATATCTCAGGAGGCAGGTCAAGTGGTCTGGTATTCCCATCCCTTGAAGAATTTTCCACAGTTTGTTGTGATCCACACAGTCAAAGGCTTTGGCATAGTCAATAATGCAGAAGTAGATGCTTTTCTGGAACTCTCTTGCTTTTTCAATGATCCAACAGATGTTGGCAATTTGATATCTGGTTCCTTTACCTTTTCTAAATCCAGCTTGAACATCTGGAAGTTCATAGATCACATACTGTTGAAGCCTGGCTTGGAGAATTTTGAGCATTACTTTGGTAGTGTGTGAGATGAGTGCAATTGTGCGCAAGTTACCAGATCTCTCTATGCCTTCCATATTTGAAGATTAAGAGATTTTTAAAGTTTACTAACTTTTATTTTGAAATAATTTTATATTTGTAAGAAAGTTACAAAATAGTACCAAATAATTCTAAAGAAATAATTGAATGAATAAGCTAAAGGGAAGAAGGGAACGCTCTTTCTTATAGCAGAATTCCAATTATTAAATGCAAAAGCAGTAAGAGAAAATCACCACTTGTCAAACAGCACAATAATAATTATCCTTAGATAAAATTAATAGGAAAACATGATATTAAATAGGATATGTGCATGGTCTCAAAATACTTATTAACTACAAGGTGAAAAATAATAACTTTATACTAACAAAACCTGGAATATACCACCTCAACTGTGTTCAAAGCTAGCATCACCAGCAATGAGGCATACAAATATCATGTGATACGTGATATAGTACACTGAGAAGGGCACACATCATTTTTGTGGTACTTTTGCCAAGAATAACATATTTAAATAGAGCAAAAGAGATTCTCCCAATACTAACGGAAGAAAGGCCATTTTCACAAGAATCTCTGGGGATTTCTTTCTAACAATTTCTAAATAGATAACACATATGTACCTGAAATTATGTAAAGGTAAATAGAGATCAGTTAGAATGTATCAGTTGGAAGGCTTTCAGTTAAAGTGTCTTAAATAATAAGGGCATTTATTTTTAACCCCATAGATACAATTAATTATATTAGAAAGCAAAACATAAATGCTTATTTATTCTTCCCTATATGCCACCATACTTCATTTTTATAACAGAGGCAAGATTTAGCTAGAAAGGATACAAACATGTCTCAAGTCTCTTCTAAAATATTGATTGAACCGTATACAAAAACTCAAACATTTATTTTTAAAAGACACAGTAATTAAGTCGGGCAGAAGAATAGGACCCAAAAGACTCATAACTTGAGTGTAGAAAAAAACATGGAGGTAAGTGACTACATCAGTTACCTACTGCTGAGTAACAACTTTTACCTCAAAAGTCAGTATCTAAAACAACAAACAGTTACTATCCAGAGGTTTTTCTGTGTCAGAAATCTAGGTCAGACTTAAGTTGTTAGCCACATGGACCCCTGCATAGGCTACCCGAGTTTCCTCACAGCCTGAGTGATTCTGGAGGGAGCAAGTTAGAACAATCTGACAGAATCCACAGAGGCTTTTCATTACCTAGTCTCTGATGTCACAAACTGCCACTTCCTCCATATTTTACCTATTAGAAGACAGGAAATTAGACAGTACTCGGGGGAAGTAAATACAGACTCTGCATCCTGGATGAAGAGAATCAAAGAATTTGTGGACAAATTCTAAAGCTACAGAAATAGCATTATGTGTTTGCCCAAAGGAAATTGAAAACCCTTTGGCCAGATTCTTTTTTTCAGATAACCATGTTTCTAAGATTCTCAGAAGTCCTTAACCTTACCAGCTTTATTGTTCCACCTGATGACCAGTATATTAATTCTCCTTATTCTTATTCTTCCTCCAGAACAAATGCTGGCAAGTTTGCCTGTGTCTAAATTTCCATTTTCTCCCCTCTAGAAGTAAAAGAAAGTGACAGTGAATGCTGATAAATTGGTTTTGCTCCCAAAAACTAGAAAGGATTTCTGAATGTTTCCTTAGTTTAGTTTGACACATTTTTCTTCCTTTTGCAAAATAAAATTTCTGATGTTATCCCAGAATTGGCTCAATTATCACAGAAACATAATTGACACAAAGTCAGAAGCACATAGATCCCTAGATGGTTACTGTAACTCACTTGTAAAATAATCATTTAAAAGTGCATGTTTCTGTTAACAGCCATCACTTCCACAGTCTGAAATGTCAGAGGCTAATTTTTTCTAAATCATACAACAATATACATCTTGAACTGTGGGTTAATAAATTGCTAAAACTTTAATAGCTTATGCTATGAAAACTAGTATTTTTTTCAACCTTAGGATGTTATTTTAAAAGGTATCCATCATATTAAGTAGCAAGATGCAACTTTATTTTTTCTGGAATGACATACAGGAAAATCCCATATTGGAGTATGAAAATATGCACATCTTTTAAAAACCTGAATACTAATGATTAACTTATTCCTAAACTTTCTAAAAATAATTTCACACCTTAAGATAAAACACGTTATCCACACTGGTGTATATATTATGTCTCAAATTAATATGAGTTTAAAATGTTACTACAATGATCATAATGAAAGTCAATCACTAAGTCTTTTGAGAATCTACCAGAAATTTGAAATGAATCTTCAGCATCAGAGAAACAGTCTTCTCATCAAAATCAAGAAACTTCCTGCTACATCCCTAGCAAGTGAACAGCAAAGGCTTTGCCAAACTATCTTACTTATAAAAATTACATGATATGCGGCTAAAAATTATGTATATCTATGCCTTTTCCCTGACCTGTTGAATCAGAACTCCAGGGGAAAATCAAGAAGTCTGTATTTTCACCAGGAAGCCTAGGTTATTTTTTGCATGGAGTAAGTTTGAAAGATACTGATTTAATCATTATTTAAGCATTTCTGGTGAAAGCATGTTCAGTTCAGTTCAGTTCAGTCGCTCAGTTGTGTCCGACTCTTTGTGACCCCATGAATCGCAGCACGCCAGGCCTCCCTGTCCATCACCAACTCCTGGAGTTCACTCAAACTCGCATCCATCAAGTCAGTGATGCCATCCAGCCATCTCATCCTCGATCGTCCCCTTCTTCTCTGCCCCCAATCCCTCCCAGCATCAGAGTCTTTTCCAATGAGTCAACACTTCGCATGAGGTGGGCAAAGTACTGGAGTTTCAGCTTTAGCATCACTCCTTCCAAAGAAATCCCAGGGCTTATCTCCTTCAGAATGGACTGGTTGGATCTCCCTGCAGTCCAAGGGACTCTCAAAAGTCTTCTCCAACACCACAGTTCAAAAGCATCAATTCTTCGGCACTCAGCCTTCTTCTCATTCCAACTCTCACATCCATACATGACCACAGGGAAAACCATAGCCTTGACTAGACGGACCTTAGTCGGCAAAGTAATGTCTCTGCTTTTGAATATGCTGTCTAGGTTGGTCATAACTTTTCTTCCAAGAAGTAAGCGTCTTTTAATTTCATGGCTGCAGTCACCATCTGAAGTGATTTTGGAACCCCAAAAAATAAAGTCTGACACTGTTTCCACTGTTTCTCCATCTATTTTCCATGAAGTGATGGGACCAGATGCCATGATCTTTGTTTTCTGAATGTTGAGCTTTAAGCCAACTTTTTCACTCTCATCTTTCCCTTTCATCAAGAGGCTTTTTAGTTCCTCTTCACTTTCTGCCATAAGGGTGGTGTCATCTGCATATCTGAAGTTATTGATATTTACTCTACCCAAAAGTCCTTTTAAAAGAACTTTAATTGATTATAATTACGTTGCTGATTAAGTCAAATTTTTACCCCTGGATGTTCCATCCTTGGTCCTTGTTTAGCTACTCTGGTGATATCTAAACCCTTTGCCATAGAGAAGTGTTTCAAATGTTTGAAGAGAACTCCCTGGTTTTGCCTCTTGTCATCTCTTATATTTGTCCTTTTCCTATATGGACAAGATCCAGTTTCCTCATATGTTCCACACACAACATGATCCCCAGAACTTTCAATATTATAACACTACACTCCTCCACCTCCTCCTCTAGCTATCTCACAGTTGCCAACATTGACTTTGTATATGTCCTTACCTAGAATTTGATGCAGCCTCCACAAGGGCTCTGATCAGAAGGAGGACACCATCGTCTATGTAAAATCTTAAGCCCCATTAACTCTTTAACAGACTTGCCACACTTTTTGGTTCACATTACATTTAATCAATTTAAAGACACTTACCTTCTGTACTTGAACTGTTCCTAACACTATGGCCTCCTCTGTTTTGCCTTACTTACCTGATTAATTTCTTGGGTCCAAAGACTTGACATTGAACTATAATGAAATTTGTGAATGTTCTTAGATTGTTTCAGTAGTACCAAATTCTGGGGCCCATGGGAAAGGGAAATGTTGTAGATTCCAAAGAGACCCATGAGTCTATGTAGCTCAGCCTCACTCTCCAGGCCCATCTCCAATCTTCAGAAAAAATTGTATTCCTTATTTCAGTTTTATACATGTAACTACAAACCAAATAAAATATCTATTTTTTAAAAAGAATTGATTTATCTTATAGAACATCTATCATAGACATTTCACTAACAGATAAGGTCAGATTGTCCAAATCACCTGACCATTTAAACTTTCATTCTCATCTATTGCTCATTTTAAACAGTTGTAGTTGTTTAAAAAAAAAAAAAACAAAAACTAAGTATCAGCATGAAGGAAATTCTTTGAAGTTTCAAAGTTTGAAACCAATAAGTTTCAAGTCCTCAGGAATCATTCCTATTTTTTTTTTTTCTGTCAGTTAGAAATAAAAACATCCTGCCAAAGCATCATATCAGAAAGGAGATAGATGTAGAAAAGCCTTCCTCTGGGAGATGTGATGTTCCAGAGTAAATGTTTACTTACACACTTTACCCTTCACTTGATACCTTGTCTTATAAAGACAGCAAATTTTCACAGCTCCGACTCTCAAAAGTATGGATTTTGACAAAATTTAACTATCTCGTATTATTCTTCTGTAAAGACAATGCTGTTAGAACAGCTTGTTTGCTTTTCTTTTATGCAAATTTTACAGAAAACTAAACTTTGATGACCACTCCATCTTCTACTTACAAGCATCTCACAATGTTTTATAATATACTATGCTCTGTATTTCAAACATTAAGTGGAAAAGTTCAATTGGTTTAAAGAATTCAGACCCATAAGATAGACCAGCATGCATGCATGCTCAGTTGTGTCCAACTCTTTGCAACCCCATGGACTGTAGCCTGCCAGGCTCCTCTATTTATGGGAATTTCCAGGCAAGAACCCTGGAGTGGGTTGCCATTTCCTTCTCCAGGAAGCAATTAAGAAACTTTATCTATAGACTAGAGACCTTGATAAAGAAGTTATTCCTTTGCTGGTTCACAAAATTAGCCTTTTTTTTTCTGCTTGAAGAACAGGGCCATCAAATCAACCATGTATTTTTCATTCACCTTCTAATAATTGGAAGAAAAACCATGAGTTTTGAATTCAGACATTAATGGCTTTAATTTCCTGACTACCTACCTACTAGTTGAGAAAACTTAGGCAAATCATTTAAACCCTCTTACCAGGAGTTTTCTTACCTATAAAATGGGAATAACAATATCTACTCATCACTATAAATGTAATGTCTGTAATGTTTAAAGCAAAATATTCACATAGGAATTATAGATGTGGTGATGCTGATGAGGATCATGGTGGCATCATGCCAAATCAAGGATCATTACAGATTCATCCACTATGGATAATACATGAATACCAGTCATGTTACAGTGTTTTACACATAATCTACATGTATCATACTTTTATACTCCTCCAAAAACTATGTAAATTCTTATCATTCCTTAATTTACGGATGAGGACATTAAAATTCAATTAACTTGCTACCATTATCAATTTTGAACACTTATTGGGTGCCAAGAAATCATGTTATATTCTATCATTAACCCTTGGAAGAAGAGAATGACAAGATGTTTTGGTAAACATCTTTTATTTAAAAGGGATAAAATTTTTTTTTTGTTTGCTTTTAAGTCAGTGCTTCTCAAACTTTAACATAATAGAAATCCCTTGATTTTGCTAAAATGCAGGATCTGATTTGGTAATTCCAGAGTAGGGAATTACCTGCCTCACTCTGCTCTTGGGCGATGAAACTGCTGATTCACTTTGTATCACAACTTTATCTATACTAATAGCAGATCACTTTCAAAGGCATCTTATCCTTTTCAATGCATTTTCCATTAGTCCTAAAAACATTTGGTCCTATACGTTTGGTATTAATATGTTGTTAGAACTGTATTCGTAGGAAAACATTATCAAAAAAACTAAAATTTTGCAGAACATTGTAGGTTACTGGCAATAAACCAACAACAAAAACTTCTGTCATAATGCATAACTTTTTCCATTCTGTTAAGCAATTTATTTAATTCACACCAATTCTACTAATTGATTGCTTTTCTTTTGATTTTGTATGTTTGTTACTTCTTATCCATTCACATTATTAAAGTAATTATAATTATTACTTTAATTCTCAATTAGGCTGCCTTTTTTTTGTCATTTCAAGACTATCTCATTAGAATTCATTAGAATATTTATTAAAGGGAAGCTATAATAAAAGTGAATTAAATTAATTTTTTCCTGTTATGAATATCATGATGCTTAAAAAGAAAAGAAATGCCTCATGGAATTGTATATAAAATAGTCCATCAAATAAAATAATTATATATATATATATATACATACATGAAATTTTAGCTGTAAGATGTTATAAAATAGTTTATAATGTAAATTTAGAAATAACCAGGGGATTGGCAAGTCAGCTTTAGTAAAGCCATGCATTGGAGTACAGATAAGAAATTATGTTGTATAATAATATTTCTTAAAAACATGCTTGTATTTTAAACAAACAAAAAAGGTTCAAAATATTAATTTTAAAAAGTCTTATTTTGAAATGTATACATGCACATTTACCTAGACATGTAATTTATAAAACAAATAGAAAGAAATACACTAAAATATGAGTAATCTTGGGCTTCCCTGGTGGCTCAGAGGTAAAGTGTCTGCCTCCAGTGCGGGAGACCCGAGTTCGATCCCTGGGTCGGGAAGATCCCCTGGAGAAGGAAATGGCAACCCACTCCAGTATTCTTGCCTGGAGAATCCCACGGACGGAGAAGCCTAGTAGGTTACAGTCCACGGGGTCGCAAAGAGTCAGACACGACTGAGCGACTTCACCTTTTGCCTTTCTTGAGTAATTTTTATTTTCTTATATAGCTTCTAAATATTCTCTGATAAAATTTCTCTTTACTTTTAAAGAAAGGAGGAAGAAAGCAAAGCCTAATTTAAGTATAGCCCATAGTCCTTGATAGCTGTTTAATCAGAGTTCCCTAAAGGTGAGGGAGTGAGAGATCAGAAGGATGATAACATTGAGATCAGATTCTTCCCTGACACCTGGGGTGATGTTTTTCTTCTAAGCAGAGGTAAAGTATAAAAGACAAGAATAGGCATGGCTTATTTCTGAGCCAGATTATAGGAAGCCAACTGGGTAGCTAAGCCAACCAAGCCAACTTATAAAAAGTACTAAAATATCACTTCAGTAAACCTCAAATTTGTTGCCAGCTAACTCAGATCTCTCTACCCAAGAACAACTAGTGAAATATAAAATGATTGACTTCTTTCTCTACAATAGAAAGTAGCAAACAACAAAATATGCCTTAGCCTGTGTCTTTTAAGACTTTTAAATAAATGTTGAACATATGCACAAAGAAAACCCTTTTTTTTTTTTTTTTTTACTTTATAATACCGTATTGGTTTTGCCATACATTGACATGAATCCACCATGGGTGTATACAAGCTCCCAATCCTGAATCCCCCTCCCTAGAAAACCTTTGAATGTTAACTAAATTCTTAGTCTGTTTAGGGCCCATGTATTTTGGAAGGTTCAGCTTTATTCCAATACTCTTGTTATTTCTTATTTCAATAGTCTTGTTTTCAAATCTAATAACTTGACTACACAGACTAGAAGATGCTTAAACACAATTGTTTCAACTAGTATACTGGTTCTGACTTAATAAGAAAAGTTTAAATAGATCTAGATGTTTTAAAATAAGAATTACACACTAGCCACCTCAGAGTAAAATTGAACAGCCTGCAAATGGAAAGAAATGAGTATTCAGGGGCCCCTCAAAAATGATACAAAACAGTCTTTAAATCTGTAGCTAAGAATGATTTCATACATACCTTTAATTTTATTTATCTGGCCTTCTTTTAAGATTTTAATTTTAAAATTTAGAACACCTACATCTGCAATTGCTATATGTATATATTCTTTAAGTCTTAGAGAACCTTCAAAACAGAAACCTTGTCTTTTTCGTCTTTGGAATCACATAGCTTAACATAGTACATTATGCAGAATCAATACAGAATGCATATTAATCATATGTATGAATAAGTGGATAGATACATGAACCTATTTTTAAAGACTTGGATTTCAGCTCTTATCTACTCAGTAAGAAAACAGCATCTTCTCATGGTATCTATTGGAGAAGGCAATGGCACCCCACTCCAGTACTCTTGCCTGGAGAGCCCCATGGATGAAGGAGCCTGATAGGCTGCAGTCCATGGGGTTGCTAAGAGTCGGACACGACTGAGCGACTTCAGTTTCACTTTTCACTTGCATGCATTGGAGAAGGAAATGGCAACCCACTCCAGTATTCTTGCCTGGAGAATCTCAGGGACGGGGGAGCCTGGTGGGCTGCCGTCTATGGGGTCGCACAGAGTTGGACACGACTGAAGCAACTTAGCAGCAGCATGGTNTTTCACTTTTCACTTGCATGCATTGGAGAAGGAAATGGCAACCCACTCCAGTATTCTTGCCTGGAGAATCTCAGGGACGGGGGAGCCTGGTGGGCTGCCGTCTATGGGGTCGCACAGAGTTGGACACGACTGAAGCAACTTAGCAGCAGCATGGTATCTATTTCAAGCAAAGTAAATAAAATCTAAACATTCTGACTGGATTTTGAAGGACATACCTGGAACTTATGCAACCTATAAGATGACTGATCATCTTTAATTCTGTTTTTTTGTTTGTTTTCTTTTTCCTGTCATCCACTGCACAATCTTATTCTACATGTCTTCTTAGAAAAGGTCTATAAATAAAACTCCTTCCTTCCTTCATTGTCTGTATATCAGGAATAACAATAATACCATTTTGTTTTACTTTGTACAAAATGCTGGATTTTTAAAACACTTTCAAAGTCATCTCTCAGGAAATCATAGGTAATAAAGATGGGGAAATATGTTGAAAGATGAAGGGTGTATCAACCTTCACAGTAAGTTTTAGAGCCTGTTCTCAGACTTGGATTTTCTGAGTGCAAATCCAGTACTCTCCCATTGCCACAGACACACCAGCTCATCACAGCTTCCTCCAGCACTGACAGAGTTAAAAGAATGGATTCTAACTACTAGTCCCACTGCTATATCTGCATTCCTTATTTTCTGCTAATTACTACACTTGCTGTCAACACCTCCTATTTCAGGGAAAGTGACAATTCAACTTCCTTCTCTCAGACATTTGAAAGCTTCCTATCCAGGAAGACAGCAGGTCTGGAGCAAACTATGAGAAAGATTATGGCAAAGATTTCTCCCACAGCTGGTAATCCACCCCTAAAATTGAATGATTTCAAAGATGGGAGAGGTAAGATGGGCTAGAGAAATGTATTGCATTTAAGACTCGAATGTTGCTCCATGGGCCAACAAGGTTGACATCTTTGTGATTTAGCTGGAATATCAAACTACTAACCAAGTATGGGAAGAATGCCCTTAAATAAAAAGAATTCACTAGGCAGTTAAAAATGTTATCAGAAAGACTGAAATTGAACAGGAAGCATGAAGGCTTCAAAACCATTCTCACTGTTTAACTGGGGGAGTTGCTCCATTAGCTCAGCTAATTGAACACTCTGTTATCTCACTTGGATTGTCACTGCAGAAGAAAAAGGGGCTGTATTTTCGCCTCCTGAAACAGAATCTGAAATTGGTGAAGAAAGGCAAGGGACAGGATATATGCCGATTACTTTATTTTGACACTAGATCTGTGACTAGAATTAGCTGTGCCTGGATATAAATATCCTTTTAGACATATCCCTCCACAAGCAATCTATATTATAATTGGTAAAACTAGCCAAGAAGAAATAAGAGTAGAGAAAAAAGAAACTTTGCCAGTATTTAGGAAGAAATAAAATCTATGTAGTGTTTTATTTAATGATGCAAGCATATAAAATAAAATGAGCAACTGTATTATATTTAAACACAAATGATGGGAGAGTAGGGGAGGGTGGGATGAATTGAGAGGGTAGCATTGACAGATATACACTGCCATGTGTAAAATAGCTAGCTAGTGGGAAGCTATAGCATAGCACAGGGAACTCAGCTGCTGTCGTATGATGACCTAGAGGGTTGGGATAAGGGAGTGGAGGGAGGTTCAAGATATGTTTATATAGCTGATCCAGGCTTCCCTGATGCCTGAGGCATAAAGAATCTACCTGCAGTGCAGGAGATGCAGATTCGATCCCTGGGTCAGGAAGTTTCCCTAGAGTAGGAAATGGCAACCCATGTCAGTGTTCTTGCCTGGGAAGTCCCATGGACAGAGGAGCCTGGTGGGCTACATACAGTCCATGGAGTTGCAAAAGAGTCAGACACAACTTAGTGACTAAACAGTGACTGAACAATAGTGGTCCTCGTTGTTGTATAGCAGAAACTAGCATAACACTATAAAGCAGTTATACTCCATTAAAAAATAATAAATGGTAAAAGAAACTTGAATGATGGAAAGATAGAAGTAAAAGAAAACACTTTTCAATATGTCTGTTTTTGTCTTTTTACTCTTAATTTTTTATATGCTAAAAGACAAATCCCATGAATTCGACTGAGTTGAAAGATACAAATGTACGTGGACTGGTTACCTATCTGTTGTGAAAAAAGTATAAAGTCAGATCCACATTTCATATCATATATTAAAATATATTTTAACGGAAAATTCCAACAGCATAAGATGAAAATGACTTTGTCACCCAAAATGCAATAGAAGAAATGATAACAAAGTCATTAACTAAAAACTGAAGATAGAATATATAGATAGAAGTTTCTGTATGCCAACACATCATTAAAAACTCATGTAAGGGCCAGATCAAGATGATAGAGTAGGAAGATCCCAGGTCTCCCTCCTCCCAAAGACACATTAAAACTACAGTTACATAGAGAACAACTATCTCTGAAAATGACATGCAGAGTGGCAGAAAAGATTTTTCTACCACAAAGGATATAATGAAAAGGCCACACTGAGACAGGTAGAATGACAGAGATGTGGTAGTCAGAACACATGTCCCCGGTACAGAGACCCACAAGTGGGAGAGACATCACAATTGAGGAGGTCCTGTCTCAGGACTGAGGGGTCCATCCCTACACAGAACTCCCTGGTCCAGGGGATCTACACCAAGAAGATGACCTCCTACTTGTAATTCTTGGCTTTCAAAACTAGTAGGAACTTAAGTCTGAAAAAAGCAAAAGGAGTATGAGGAACTGAAACTTGGCTCTTGAAGGGCTCAAACACAAACTCACTCCCAGTCCTAGTACAGGGGCAGCACCTTGAAAAGTGCCTGGATCACATGAGAAGGAGATTCACTGGCTAATTTTATGGCATGTGCTGGAGCGGCAGGGATCTAATAGAACTTCTTCCAGGGAGGGGACTGCTGGTGGGTGCCATTTTTCTTATTCTCTTTCCACTTTTCTAGTCCTGTGCTCGGAGAAGGCAATAGCAAGCCACTCCAGTACTCTTGCCTAGAAAATCCCATGGATGGAGGAGCCTGGTAGGCTGCAGCCCATGGGGTCGCTAGGAGTCGGTCGCGAGTGAGCGACTTCACTTTCACTTTTCGCTTTCACACAATGGAGAAGGAAATGGCAACCCACTCCAGTGTTCTTGCCTGGAGAATCCCAGGGACGGGGGAGCCTGTTGGGCTGCCGTCTATGGGGTCGCACAGAGTCGGACACAACTGAAGCGACTTAGCAGCAGCAGCAGCAGCAGCAGTCCTGTGCTGGTGGGTACAATTCATGTCATTCTCTATCAGCTTAGCAAACACAGTGAACCCCACCTCAGTGCTTCCCTGAGGACCAGTACCACCCATGCCAACCTATTAACCATTGAGTCCCCTGGACTTCAAGGAGATCAAACCAGTTAACCCTAAAGGAAATCAACCTGAATATTTATTGGAAGAAATGATGCTAAAGCAGAAATTCCAATACTTTGGCCACCTGATGCTAAGAGCTGACTCATTAGAAAAGACCCTGATGCTGGTAGAGATTGAAGGCAGGAGAGGAAAAGGATGACAGAGGATGAGATGGTTGGATGGCATCACTGATTCAATGGACATGAGTTTGAGCAATCTCTGGGAGATAGTGAACGACAGGGAAGACTGACATGCTGCAGTCCATGGGATCACAAAGAGTCAAACACAACTGAGTGACTGAACAACAACAACCCCTTTCTCTGCTTATATCTAGCTGCCTGCTCCTATACTACCTCAATGTACCAAATAAGTTCTTATAGTGATAGCAATAGGTCCATGCCCCATACAGGGATTTCCTTTAATAGTAAAATTCTCCACTGCCCATCTGCTTGACTATATGGCAGGGCCGCTGCTTGTGGGTCTATATACACTCAAACATCAGGGTTCTTCTGATTGTTTATTCCATCACTACAAGGAAGCAGCATGCCAGTAAGTCAACTGAGACAATTTGTTGCTACCTTTGTCAATCACAGTTTTACCAGGAGTCATGCATGTGTGTAGTGGACTGCCTGGAACTGTTACCCATAAACCAAGCATCTTTCCTTTTGATCAGCTGAAGTCTGTTCATAGTGCACCCCTCATATGGCAATAGGATCAGGCAACAACTCAGATGGTTCCAAGTCAGTCCAAGAGGAAAAGAGGCTATCTGCTCATGGATATGGTAAGTACTTCCTTATTAGATGATTTGTTGCTACCTTTGTCAATCACAGTTTTACCAGGAGTCATGCATGGTGTAGTGGACTGCCTGGAACTGTTACCCATAAACCAAGCATCTTTCCTTTTGATCAGTTGAAGTCTGTTCATAGTGCACCCCTCATATGGCAATAGGATCAGGCAACAACTCAGATGGTTCCAAGTCAGTCCAAGAGGAAAAGAGGGTATCTGCTCATGGATATGGTAAGTACTTCCTTATATTCCTCAGGCACTGTGTCCCTATACAAACCATTCATTATATTATTGAAGTCTTCTGGACACTGATTTCCTTATTAGAGTGCATTACCCAGGATATTATAGGTATTTTAGGTTTCAGTATCTATTTTATCCTAGTAATGTTCAATAACAAGTTAATAACTGTCTCTGAAGTGGTTTGTACCATACCCCCACAAGTGGAAATTTTCTGGTACAAACTGTAGCTGTTGTTCTTAGGTGGCATTCATGGGATTTTGCCATAACCTCCAGTCTATGTAATTCTGATTTTTACAGTATGGGGCATGGAGTACCCATGCAAAAAGGACCCACTTAATCATAGTATTTAGCTTCCCAGATGGCGCTAGTGGAAAAGAACACACTTCCCAATGCAGGAGATGTAAGAGACTCAGGTTAGATCCTTGAGTAGGGAAGATCCCCTGGAGGAGGAAATGTCAACCCACTCCAGCATTCTTGCCTGGAGAATCCCATGGACACTGGGACCTGGCAGGTTACAGTCCATAGCATCCCAAAGTATTGTACATGACTAGCAACTTACCACGTACACAGAATCATAGTTTTTACCACAATATGGTTGAAGAGACTATTAAATGGATGAATATCCTAATAAGTATAAAATTATTCCAGCATGGCTTTCATATACAGCATATCACCACTTTAGTTGGGGAGTTCCACTTATCATATGAAGGAGGGAAAGGACAATTCTCAGGATAAGTAAACTTTATCTTGTTTTTTCTGCAATCCACCAAGCTAGCTGTCCCTTCAGGAAGAAACCTATTATGTGTTTGGATAATGTGCAGCAGCCAGTTTTGATTGATTTTCAATAGCAATCAAAACTGAGTGCTGTATCAACCCAAACATACACCTCCACTTCAAAGGATTCAAAACTGAGAAGATTGATTCAAAGTTAGTCAACCTTACAATTTACTCTAGTAAAAGTTCTTCAGGAAGTTGATTATATTAATCCATAAAATCAGACAATTCTTTCACAATATTCCCCAGTTTCAGTAGCTTCTTGGTTTTGTAATGACACACACAGCTACCCCTGCCACCTGAACTACCTTCTTAAAGACCATAGATACTAGAAGTGCTACCTGTTTTTTCTATAATACATTTTCCTATAGGTAACAGCGCTGAAGCTAGTGGGCATAGCACAGGAAGGTCAAAATCTAATGCCAAGACCTACACCAACCCTGTCCTTTTCTTTCATTTTATCTACTACAGAAAAAAAAATAACCAAGAATTTCATATTTGGCTTATCTCTCATTATTTTGTGTTTCTGTATATATCCAGTGAGCCAACTCCTCAAGAAATAGATCTATCATTTCTAAATTCCACTGATAACTTTTACTAAGAGTAACTAATCACTTCACAGCTGCTGTCCTAGATCATAGATGACTTGGTAGCCACTTAGGTTTCAAAGATTTGTCATCCTCCACTCTCTCCATCCTTCCTTTTCCCAAATAATGTTTTTACCATATTTCAATGAGTCAGTGTCATTCTGGTAAGTCTCACTTCTGAACTATACTGTGACCCCAAGACTACCCTCACACTCAGTAATTAGCCAGAAGAATTCACTTGACTCAGATTTGTTATACTCATAGTTATAGTTAATTGCAGAGAAGGATACAGATTAAAGTCAGGAAGAGAAAACAGAACATGGGTGAATGCCAGGAGAATCCAGGTGCAAGCTTCTAGATGTCTACTCTTGGTAGAGTTTCAGGGACATACTTAATTCTCCCAGCATTCACTGGTGCATGCTACCAAGTTTTAAAGTGGAATTGATGCCATCCTTCTCAAACTCTTCCAAAAAACTGAAGAGAGAACACTGGCAAACTTGTCTTATGAAGATATCATTACCCTGATAGCAAAGTCAGATAAGCACACTATATGAAAACTACAGACCAATAGCCCTGATGAATATAGGTGCAAATACTTTCAAAAAATATCAGTGATCAAAATTCAACTGCACATTAAAACAGCACATTATACACCATGATGAATATAACCCTGAGGCACAAGGATGATTCAACTCCTGCAAATTAATAAATGTGGCACACCACATTTATAGAATGAGCTATAAATATATGATCATCTCAATAGATGCAGAAAAAGCATTCAGCAAAATATAACATTCTTCTATAATAAAAATTATCAACAAATTGGATATAGAAGAAACATACTTCAGTATAATAAAGGTCATATATGATAAGCCCCTGTCTAATACTGTAATCAATGGTAAAGTTTGAACATTTTGCCTCTAAGGTCAGGAACAAGATAAGGATGTCAACTCTTATCACTCCTATTCAGCAAAGTACTAGAAGTCCTACCCAGGGAAATTAGGAAAGGGAAAAAAAAGTGAAAGAAACACAAATCCAAAGGAAAGAATTAAAATTATCACCCTTTGCAGATAATACGATCTTCTATAGAGAAAATCCTAAAGACATCATCAAAAACCTGTCAGAACCAATCAATGAATTCAAAAATTGCTGGGTACAATATCAACACATAGAAATCAGTTGTGATTCTATACACTAACAATGAGATACCTGATAAAGAAATAAAGAATACAACCCCATTCAGAATAGCATTGAAACAATGAAATACTTAGGAACAAATATAACCAAAGAGGTAAAGATCTGTACTGCAAAACTTGGTGAAAGAAATTAAAAAGGCCAAACAAATGGGAAGATATCCTATGTTCATGAACTGTNAGAAATAAAGAATACAACCCCATTCAGAATAGCATTGAAACAATGAAATACTTAGGAACAAATATAACCAAAGAGGTAAAGATCTGTACTGCAAAACTTGGTGAAAGAAATTAAAAAGGCCAAACAAATGGGAAGATATCCTATGTTCATGAACTGTAAGAATTAATATTCTTGAAACATTCATACTACCCAAAGCCATCTACGCATTCAATGCAATTTCTACCAAAACCCAAAAAAGCATTTTTCACAGATATGGAAAAAGTAATCCCCAAGTTTGTTAGAATCATAAAAGACCTAAATAGCCAAAGTGACCTTGAGAAAGAACAAAACTGGAGGCATCATACTTCCTCATGTCAATCCATTCTACAGTAGTAATCAAATTAATAAAGTACTGGCATAAAAAGAGACCCATAGATCAATCGAACAAAAAGAACCTAGAAATAAACCCACACATATATTGTCAATATTTAACAAGTGATCCAGATACTTAAGGGGAAAGGATAGTTTCTTCAATAAATGGTGTTGAATAGCCACATGAAGAATGAAATTAGAGTTCTATCATGCACCACTCACAAAAAGAAACTCACAGAGAAATTCATATTAAAACTACAATGAGATACCACTTCACACATGTTAGAATGGCTTTCATTAAAAAGACAAGAGAGAAATATTGGGAAGAATGAGGAGAAAAGGGAATTTTTTAAAATTCTCTATTTTTTAAAATTGAAATATAGTTGATTTACAATGATGTACTAATTTTTGCTGTACAGCAAGAAACTGACTCAGTTACATATATATGTATATATTTTTAATATTCCTTTTCATTATGGTTTATCCCATGAGACTGCATATAGTTCCCTGTTCTATATAGTAAGACCTTGTTTCTCCATTCCAAGTAAATTAATTATAGTTTGCATGTGCTAATTCCAAACTAGACATGAACTTGGGATAACTCCAGGAGATGATGAGGGACAGAGAGGCCAGGCATGCTGCAGTCCATGGGGTCACGAAGAGTCATGACTGAGCAACTGAACAATCTCAGACTCCTACTTCATTCCTCTCCCTCTCCCCTACCCCTCAGCAACCACAAGTCTCTTCTATATGTCTGTGAGTCTGTTTCTGTTTTGTTGAAAGGCTCATTTTTGGCATATATTAGATTCCAAATATAAATGATAGCATATGATATTTGTCTTTCTCTTTTTTTTTTTTAAATTTCACCTTTGCGACCCCATGGACTGTAGCCCACCAGGCTCCTCCCTCCATGGGATTCTCCAGGCAAGAGTACTGGAGTGGGTTGCCATTTCCTTCTCCAGGGGATCTTCCCGATGCAGGGATCGAACCTGGGTCTCCTGCATTCCAGGCAGACGCTTTAACCTCTGAGCCACCAGGGAAGCCCAGAATTTCACCAGATTGGAAGAATTTATATTTTTAGAATGTCAGTACTACCAGAACAATCCACAAATTTATTGTGATTCCTATCAAGTTAATCATGGCATTCTTCACAGAACTAGAACAAATAATCCAAAAATTTATATAAAGCCATAAAAGGTCTAGAATTGTCAAAGCAATCCTGAGCAAAAACAACAAAGCAGGAGGCATTATTCTCCCAGACTTTAGACAATACTTCAAAGCTACAGTAATCAAAACAGTTTGGTAGTGGTACAAAAGCAGACATATGGATCAATGGGACAGCATAGAGAGCCCAGAAATACAGTTACACACTTATGGTCAATTAATCTTTGACAAAGGGGGCAGAATATAAAAATGGGAAAAAGTCTTTTCAGTAAATGGTTCTGGAACGTTGGACAGTTGCATGTAAATCAATGAAGTAAGAACATGCTCTCACACCATACAAAAAAAGTAAACTCAAAGTGGATTAAAGATTTAAATATTAAGTATAATACCACAAAACTAGAAGAGAGGAAATGCAAATGTTCTCTGACATAAATCATACAAACGTTTTCTTAGGTCAGCCTCCAAAACAATAGAAATAAAAACAAAAATAAACAAACGGGACCTATCAAACTTACAAGATTTACATAGCAAAGAAAATCATAATAAAATGAAGATAACCTGTCGTATGGGAGAATATGTTTGTAAATAATGCAACCAACAAGGGCTTAATCTCCAAAATGCACCAACAGCTCGTACAACTCAATAACAAAAACAAAAGCAACCCAATCAAAAAGTGGTCAGAAGACCTTAATAGACATTTCTCCACAGAAGACATACAGATGGCTGGTAAGCACATGAAAAGATGCTCAACATCACTAATTATTAGAGAAAATGTAAATCAAAACTACTATGAGTATACTTCACACTGGTCAGATGTCCATCATTAAGAAGTCTATAAATAGGAAATGCTGGAATGGGTATGGAGAAAAGAGAACCCTCTTAACCTGTTGAGAATTTAAACTGGTAGAGCCACTACAGAAAAAAGTATGGAAGCTCCTCAGAAAACTGAAAACAGAACTACTATATGATCCAACAATTCCACTCTTGGGCATATACCCACACAAAATTGTAATTTAAAAAGGGAATTCTTGTGTGCTGTGGTGGAAATGTATTATATATCAGAATCACTACTATGGAAAATAGTATGGAGGTCACTTTTTAAATTGAAACTAGAACTACTTTAAGATTCAGCAGTCCTACTTCTAGGTATTTATCGAAAGGACATAAAAAAAAAAAGATGTCAACAAGGTATTTACACTTTCACATTCACTGTAGCGTTATTCACAATAGCCAAGATATGGAATTGTGTATGTATAAGAAGCAAATAAAAGAAAGACTGATTAGAGGTTAATGAAAAATTGCTACTGTAATAGATATATGATTTTGTAGTTGTTTAGTCACTAAGTTGTGTCGGACTCTTTGCAACCCCATGGACTTTTGCCCACCAGGCTCCTCTGCCCATGAGGTTTCCCAGGCAAGAATACTTGCCATTTCCTTCTCCAGATATGTGATTATCTATGGATAAAACCCAAAAGAATAATAATAGAGTTTAGAAAGCTTTCTAGACATAAAATACCTTAATAAAAAGCTCTGGGAGTTGGTGATAGACAGGGAAGCCTGACATGTTGCAGTCCATGGGGTTGCAGAGTCAGGCATGACTGAAAAAGCTTTAACTCAGAAATTTTACATGCACACCAGAGAAAACTCTTCCTTCTGTGCACCAGAGGGCACATCCAAGAATGTTCATAGAAATGTTGTTTTGTGATAGGAAAAAAACTAAAGAATCCAAATATACATGGAAGAAGCCTAAGTTATAAATACTTGAATATTTACCAACTAGATTATTCTATCCAGACATTGGACAACTTACACAAACATACATGGATGAACCTTGGAAACTTATTATCAATAATTTTGAAAAGCAATCTTTAGAAGGATATCCAGTTTTATGTGACATTCAAAAACATGCAAAACTAAATATATGTTAAACTTATAAAGAGCAAAAAATTATATAAATACAATTGACAACATAGCCATTTATGAGTAGAGAAAGGAGGATCATATTGCTGAGGGTGGAATCAAACAGTTTTAAGATTTCTGGTAGAGCTTTATTTCTCAAACAACATTCATATGCTCATGTTGGTTATATTTTTATGTGTTTTAGCCTACACATGCTATAAATATTCTTTTGTATAGACAATATTAAAACAAAAAATTTTATGATTATTCAAATTTTTAAAACAAAACAAGTTTTTATTATACTTTAATATTTCTCTGCTTAGCATCCTCCAAATTCATGGTGTTTAAATAGTTTTAGGGGTTAAACAAAGCATGTTCATCCTCACTCAATAATACCCTTTCCAAAAATGGGAAGATCAGTGACTAAGTATAAACTTTTATGAAAATATGTAAATTAAACTAAAAAGCCTCTTGATGAAAGTGAAAGAGGAGAGTGAAAAAGTTGGCTTAAAGCTCAACATTCAGAAAACGAAGATCATGGCATCTGGTCCCATCACTTCATGGCAAATAGATGGGGAAACAGTGGAAACAGTGTCAGACTTTATTTTGGGGGGCTCCAAAATCACTGCAGATGGTGACTGCAGCCACGAAATTAAAAGACGCTTACTCCTTGGAAGGAAAGTTATGACCAACATAGATAGCATGTTCAAAAGCAGAGACATTACTTTGCCAACAAAGGTCCGTCTAGTCAAGGCTATGGTTTTTCCAGTGGTCATGTATGGATGTGAGAGTTGGACTGTGAAGAAAGCTGAGTGCTGAAGAATTCTTCACAAGCACTGAATTCTTCACTGTGGTGTTGGAGAAGACTCTTGAGAGTCCCTTGGACTGCAAGGAGATCCAACCAATCCATCCTAAAGGAGACCAATCCTGGGTGTTCATTGGAAGGACTGATATTAAAGCTGAAACTCCAATACTTGGGCCACCTCAAGAGAAGAGTTGACTCACTGGAAAAGACCCTGATGCTGGGAGGGATTGGGGGCAGGAGGAGAAGGGGATGACAGAGGATGATATAGCTGGATGGCTTCACTGACTCGATGGACGTGAGTTTGAGTGAACTCCTGGAGTTGGTGATGGACAGGGAGGCCTGGTGTGCTGCGATTCATGGGGTCGCAAGGAGTCGGACACGATTGAGCGACTGAACTGAACTGAAATTGCTCAAGATCATCTCTTTTCTGAGTTCTCTTTCTTCTTTCCTTTCCTCCTACATATTTTGCATTATTCTTTTGATTAAGTTTAAATTATTAGAAGATCCATATTTTAGAGTTCACAGTATGAAGTCTGGGTGTCACCGACTCTTTGTGACTCCATGGACTGTAGCCTGCCAGGTTCCTCTGTCCATGGAATTTTTGAGGCAGTAATACTGGAGTGAGTTCCCATTTTCTTCTCCAAGGGATCTTTCGGACCCAGAGATCGAGCCCCTGTCTCCTGCATTGGCAGGCAGGTTCTTTACCACTGAGCCACCAGGGAAGCCCAGTTTGAAGCTTATTCACTGCTTAGATTCTGTAAGAGGCATCCTAATCCTATAGCCTTGGTAGGTCTTTATTTTCTGGTTTAGCATAGTGTTTAATTTTCTACTTAATATTTATCAATCAAATGAATGGCAATTTGGTCATTTGAAGAAACTACGTAATATCATTACCATTAAGACCTATATTAGTAAAGGCACTGTACTGAAAATAAGTTATGTTTAATTTTAATCCCCTTAATCTTTTAGGTGATATTTTGATGTTAATTATCACTGTGTAACTATACTGAAAAGCCATGAAGATCAATATACAACTGAAGGCTTTTGCTTGTTTTGTTTTTCCCTTCCTACCTTCTTGTTTCTTTGACCTTTAGAAGATTTGCAGTGGCGAATCTAGTTTTTAGAAAATGAATTCTCACAGGTATGTGTGCTGCTGTTGTTCTTGACCAGATCACTCTGAGATGTTTTATATTTTGGCTGATAAATTCATAGCCTTCAGAACTCTTTTATTCTTCTTTTTTCTCCCTTCAAATAGCACCAGGCTTTTGGTTAGTAAAGTTGTCCAGGACTAGGATAAATATTTTATCTGTCAATGAGCAAATACAAAACTGTTGTAAACTAGAATGACCAGAGGTTCCTGGTTTGATGAACTATGCAGAAAATAAAATCATTATTAAGCATTTCATTGACACTTGCATATATCCTTAAAAATAAATAAAATGCTAATTCTATACTTTATTCATATGTTAACTCTACATGGGGTCAAAATTAGGAAAACAATGCATATAAAACATGGCTTATTGTATATTTGATAAAAAATGTGCCTTATTTTTCCTTACCAGCTCCAAGAAACTAAAAAACAAGTTCATTTAAATTACAGAAGCATAGCACTTATTTTATTCTTCCTTGGGGGATTGAACACAGGAAAAAGTAATTAATTAACTCTTCTACCTTTGTAAAAAACCTACAATTAGTTTTTATTGTTCATACTGCCCATTAGCAGGTTAGTAATAATTCTAATGAGAATCTTTGGGGCACATTTTGAAACATGATAAAAATGATTATTCTACTGCTAAATGAATTGAAGACTAACATACAAAAATCAAAATAGACCATTACTGAAGCATAATTAATCCAACCAAATACCAAAGTCATCATAAAGCTACACAGTGATTCTAAAATTCACTGTATTAAACATTTTCCTGAGTATTAAAAAACAGGTGATTATGTAAGGTCAGCACATTTACATTCCACTTATGATGAAAAGCAAATGACTAGCAATGTATTTATAGCTACAAGACTGTCAACCATGAAAAGCTTGAGGAAAAATACTTTAGAGATGCCTGGTGTCATAGGCAGTATAATGACCTCTTAAAGATGTCTATATCCTAATCCCTAGAACTTATGAGTATTTTTTTTACATTTAAAAGTCATTTTATAGATGTGATTAAATTAAGATTTTAGAAACTGAGAGTTTATTCTGAATGTATTGGTGGCCCCATGTGGAAGAGGGAAGCAACAGAGTCAGAGAAGGAGGCATAACAACAGAAGTAGAGGTTAGACAACGAAAGAGAGAGAAATATGGATCTGATGAAAATATGGGCCTGATCAAGGTTAGGCTGCTGCTAATTTTGAATATGGGGGATGCAGCCACGAGCCAAGGAATGTAGATGGCTTCTGCTGCTGCTGCTGCTGAGTCGCTTCAGTCGTGTCTGACTCTGTGCGACCCCACAGACGGCAGCCCACCAGGCTCCCCCGTCCCCGGGATTCTCCAGGCAAGAACACTCGAGTGGGTTGCCATTTCCCTCTCCAATGCATGAAAGTGAAAAGTGAAAGTGAAGTCACTCAGTCGTGTCCGACCCTTCACGACCTCATGGGCTGCAGCCCACCAGGCTCCTCTGTCCATGGGATTGGCAGCTGGAAAAGGCAAGGGAAAGAGTATACTTCTCTACAGCCTCCAGAAAAAGGCAGCCCTACCCAAACTGCAATTTCAGCCCAGTGAAAATCATTTCAGAGTTTTTACCTCTAAAACTATAAGCTGATGAATCTGTGTTGTTTTAAGCACTAAATTTGTGGTAATTTGTTACAGTAGTTTGTAACAAATTGTACTAGGAAACTACTGTACTAGGAAACTATGTACTGCGATAGCATAAATGTGTGTACATGTGACAAGTTGTTGTCTACTTGGAGACAAAACAAGGTAGGGAAATATCTACATCGTTCTCATCATTATAGCTTTGTTTTTCAAATGAGCTTTACTCATTTAAAGATTTAGTTTTTATATTATACTGATATACTATTATCAATTAATGATAAATCAAATAGAAAAAACTCATTGGGCCATGGACAATTGAAATATAATAATAATGTATTAAATTAATGTGTTATATACAATATTCTATATCCTGAAAAAAAACTTTTTTGCCTTTTTTACCTATAACATATGTGGAAGAATCACAAAATTTGCCATATTTTTACAGAACCAATAAAATTCAACAGTGGTGGAAAGTAAATTGCACAGACTATCTTCTCCCCAAAATGTGCAAAATTATAAACTAATGAGATATTTAATTCTTTTAAATTCTATCAGATACTTGAGAATCATCATTCCATATATGAATGTATAATATACTTGTAGATAGACAAATTGGTTCAGTAGGAAAGTTAGTATATATGTGCCTGCTTTGTTTCAGAAGGATCTTCTTTGCTATGATCACACTGAAATAAAACTACAGCCTTTCAAAATCTATATGATGTAGTGTAAGTTGTATGTGCTAACGAGGTATATTCAGAGGAAATGTCTTGTCCTTTTCAAATGTGAAAACAAGGAAAAGGCAAAAAATGAACAAAACATTCAGCTCAAAATATTATTTTGACTGCACAAAGGAAACTGAAAGAAAGTAAACAAAGTTAAAGAAATAGCAAAATGCTAACTGATGGAAATTGAACAGGTGATTTACGAACTGGAATGATAAGTAAAATTGCCTATAAACCTAAGACATGGCTGTTTAAAAAAAAGGGGCATATCTATGAAAAAAATCTAATAAAAATAGTGAATATGCAAATTATAAACTGTACACATTTAAAGGAGATATAATAGTGTCTTAACTCAGGTTGCCATGACAAAACAACATAACTTGGTGGTTTAAACAGATCTATTTTTCATAGTTCTGGAGGGTGGAAATCTGAGATCGTGGTGCCAGCAAAGTTAAGTGCTGGTGAGACCTCTCTTCCTGGCTTACAGATGGCTGCCTTCTCACTGGGTGCTCACAGGGCCTTTCCTCAGTACATGTGAATGGAAAGAAAGAGAGATATCTCTCCTGCTTTTTAAATAAACTCATCAATTCTATCCAATTAGAGTCTCACCTTTATGACCTCATTTAAACTCAGTTACCTCCTAAAAGCCCTATTTCCAAAATAGTCACATTAGGGCTTCAACATATGAACTTGGTGGGAGCACAATGCAGTTTATAGCATTCAACCTCTGACCCTTCCAAAATTCATGTTCTTCTCTCATGCAAGATATGTTCATTCTATCTTAACAGCCTCAACAGTCTTCATTCCAACATTAAGTCTGAAGCCCAGTCTCCCTTAAATATCATCTAAATCAGATATGGGTGAGACTTGAGGCATGAATCATCCTGAGGCAAGATTTCTCTCTAGCTGTAAACCTGTGAAACCAGGCAAGATATGTGCTTCCAAAATACAGTGTGGGACAGTTATAGGATAGACATTCCCATTCCAAAGGGAGAAATCAGAAGGAAATAAATGAAGGATCTCAATAAAATCCAAAACCTACCCAAGTAAATTTCACTGGATCTTAAGGCTCAATAATATGAGTATGTGAAAACGCACATACATGCAGGTGTGTAGGGAGACAGACAGGAAGAAAGATAGATAATAAGGAATCAGCTCATGTGACCATGGAAGGTGAGAAGTCCCAAGACATAAAACTGTCAAGCTGAAGAACCAGGAATGACAATGGTATAGTTGCAGTACAAATCCAAAGGCCTCCAAACCAGGAGAATTAATGGTGTAAGTTCCAGTCTGAAAGCTAGCAGGCGCAACACCCAAGAACTGATTTTTCAGTTCAAGTCTAAATGTGGGAAAAGACTGCTGTTTCAGCTGAAGTAGTGAGGCAGGTGTAATTCCCTCTTACTCAGTTTTTTGGTTCAGTTCAGGTCTCCAGTTCATTGGATGAAGTTCACCCACATTAAAGACAGCAATCTGCTTTAGTCAGTCTTCCAATTCAAATGTTAATCTCCTCCCAAATTGTCAGTTCAGTTCAGTCGGTTCAGTTCAGTCGCTCAGTCGTGTCCGACTCTTTGCGACCCCATGAATCGCAGCACGCCAGGCCTCCCTGTTCATCACCATCTCTCGGAGTTCACTCAGACTCACATCCATTGAGTCAGTGATGCCATCCAGCCATCTCATCCTCGGTCGTCCCCTTCTCCTCCTGCCCCCAATCCCTCCCAGCATCAGAGTCTTTTCCAATGAGTCAACTCTTCGCATGAGGTGGCCAAAGTACTGGAGTTTCAGCTTTA
>SJYT01008979.1:1031838-1114688 GCA_006410635.1 Cephalophus harveyi
AGCTCCTCTTCACTTTCTGCCATAAGGGTGGTGTCATCTGCATATCTGAGGTTATTGATATTTCTCCCAGCAATCTTGATTCCAGCTTGTGTTTCTTCCAGTCCAGCGTTTCTCATGATGTACTCTGCATATAAGTTAAATAAGCAGGGTGACAATATACAGCCTTGACGCACTCCTTTTCCTATTTGGAACCAGTCTGTTGTTCCATGTCCAGTCCTAACTGTTGCTTCCTGACCTGCATACAGATTTCTCAAGAGGCAGGTTAGGTGGTCTGGTATTCCCATCTCTTTCAGAATTTTCCACAGTTTATTGTGATCCACACAGTCAAAGGCTTTGGCATAGTCAATAAAGCAGAAGTAGATGTTTTTCTGGAACTCTCTTGCTTTTTCCATGATCCAGCGGATGTTGGCAATTTGATCTCTGGTTCCTCTGCCTTTTCTAAAGCCAGCTTGAACATCAGGGAGTTCACAAAATCCTCCAAGCCAGGCTTCAGCAATACGTGAACCGTGAACTCCCAAATTGTCAGGAAGCATTTACCAGGAGGCTTCCTGTGTGCTGCTTTGGATCTCTCAGGAATCCTCTGTTCCATATTAATTCCTGAATATTCTTTGGAGCACAGAGACCCATCATGCTCATTCTCCTGCCCAGGCTTCTAAGACCTTCTGGTGAAGGCGCACTGTGCCTTCTCCCCCTAAAGAGGGCGCCAGGTGCCTTCATGAGCGCCAAGCCCTGTGTCAAAGGGCTTTATTGGTTTTCTGCGTAAACCAAGGTATAACATCAGCCTCTATCTCTCTTTTACTTTCTTATCGTTGACTCCAGACCACCAGGTTCCGGTCCATTGAAGGACCCCAACACCAAATAAGACACACCTAGAATACTGTTTGACCAACTGTCTGGGCACCTCATGGCCAAGTCAAGTTGACACATTAAATCAAACAAAGAAAACATCACAAATAGCAAAGACAAAAGGGATATGAATATCAAGAAACTTTATCTTCAATCTGTATCAGGAAGCAGCGTATGGCACAGATAATTCAAGGATGTTTGAGTGAAAATGTGCAGGTACAGGGAAACCACAAGGCCCGGAGCAGTACCTAAAAGAAAAATGCTGAGTATAAGACAACCATCAGCGACCCTGACTGTCTGATTTGAACTGTAATGGGAGAGCCAGCTAGTGAGTACTTGGCCTCCCTTTCTTCTCATATCCTGATAGGGCTCCCCACTAACTGAACCAAATAAGAAGCCAGAGGGTATGGCATCTCACTCCTACAGTCCATACAGGTTCATGGGGTATCAGATGGCTGAAAGTTTGACACAGAGAGTTAAGCAGAAATATTAAAACATGAAATCTGTAATAGTAAAGTGTATTCTTCAATGAAATAAGTAATTTTTCTGGAAAATATAAATTACAAAAACTGACTCTAGCATGTGTTTGCTAAGTTGCTTCAGTCATGTCCAACTCTTCGTGAGCTTATGGACTGTAGCCCACCAGGCTCCTCTGTCCATGGGACTCTCCAGGGAGGAATACTGGAGTGGGCTGTTATGCCTTCCTCCAGGGGATCGTCCCAACCCAGGGATCATGGCAGATGGGTTCTTTACCACTGGGGCCACCTGGGAAGACTCTAGCATAGAAAACTAAATATCACATAATCATAGAAGAATTGAAAACATTATTAGAATATTGCATTAAAATAGCTCCTGTTATAGATGATTTTATAGTCATTTCTCCCAAAATGTTCAAGTAAAATGTTGTTTTGCATAGGAAAAAAATGTTGAAAGGATACTTAATTAATATGATGAGATACCATGACTTGAAACCTATCTCAGACAAAAGAAGAAAAGGAAATTTTGAAAAATCTCACTTATAAACACCTTAAATTACTAACAGATCAAAATTGAATTTTTATTAAAATGAGGCATAGTAGTGTTTTACCTTACTTACATTGACAAATTTAGAAAAGTACATGATTATTCTAGACATGCAATCAAGTTTTTAAAATAAAATAGACAGTGCTTTGTCTAAAACCACTTAGAGTAACTGAAAAGGATGCATACATATATGATGAATAAAATCTAACACTTTACATGCTGTTATAAGATTCCTTTTAAAGGGAGGGGGAAACAGTGAAACCTATAATCCACCATTATTACTTTAGCATCATTATGGATGCTTTTTGCTATCTTGCTTGATGTGTAGGTAAAGACGGCATCCTGGATACTCAACCTCTTGCCATCACGAAACGAATAAGAGATGAGCCATCTGTCTGTGCCCTGAGTTTCTGATCCAAAGAATGATAAAAATAATAATAATAAAATAGTTGTTTTCCTTCAGGCTAAGAGGTTGGCAGGGTTTGTTAGGCTGACTAGATACGAATCAAAGGATACAAAACTGGCTTCAGTAGAAGAGGATGTGACCTCTTCTAGAGAGCATAAAACAGAGCATAAAAAAGGGGTAAGGGAAGGAGATGAGGAGAGGGAAATGGATGGAATCAGAGAGGGGAGCGGGGATGGGAGGGGAGGGGATGGTAGTGGAGAAGGGAGGAGGGAAGGGAAGAGCACAAAGGAACAACCCAATGACCTCATTTGCATCCCTTGCTTTGAGCCAGAAGACTAATCCTTCTCTGGACTTCTGAGTTATTAGAGACAACAAATACCCTTTTTTGCTTAAGTTAGGCTGAGGTGGGTATCTGCCACAGCAAAGAGTTCTGACTGAAAAGTCTCCTTCAGGTAAAGGCCCTAGTCTGGCTATTTATAGAACTCTACACAGCAGGATAAAGGCTTGGCCATTAACCCTCTTTAAAATATTTATGTGGATTAAAGTGAATACTGGAAAGGTGAAGTTCACTTCAGCTTTTGTTTTTTTTTCCTTGGGGGAATGAAACATATGACAAACTAGGTCATCAAGGTTTATAATTGGTAAGTATGGACACAGAAGAAATTGAAAGGAAGTTTATTTCTCTTAAACTCAGAGATTACCAGCAATGGCTGTAAGTCACAAAATCAATTGCTAATAATTGTTTTTTAGTTTGTTTTCTAATCATGGTATCATCCCCAGAACCATTTTCAGAAATGAGATTTACAATATGGAATACCTAAGAGATTTATGGGCTTTGATTCTGCTAGAGCTACAGAGGGAAAAAGGCTTTAATTATGTTTTGCCTGAAGAGGCTATCAGTGTTTATTGTTGTTTATACAGTTTTGCTCCAGTCATTTTCAATCTTTAAAAAAGTAAAATTGTCTTTGAACCCTACCCTTATATTAATTACTGCCATTCCCATATATTTACAAATTCTATTTTAGTTACTTACAGAAATCTTTATCATTAATCCTTCTACAAATCTAAGTAAATAATAACGCACTGGAACAGTACTATAAAAACAACTTCATATTGTATTACAATGAAAAAAAAATCAATAAACAGGCTCTAAACAAAGTCGATTATGAAAGAAACAGAAAGAAAAGAGAAATCACCTTGTTGCTCAGTCATTTTGAAGTCAGCTGGATGTCAAGTCAATGGCCAGCAAGGAATGTGACAAGTGCACAGAAAGCTTGATCAAATAAATTCATACGGGAATTTCCCCTTTCATTCAACAACAAAGCCACCAAAATTTAAATGAGAATTTAACTGAGTATATTTATTGCTAAAAATTAATCTATTTGCAATTCATTTACAAAGACTGGATAATAAGATAACTTCACATATTTGAGAGAGATTTCTCCATCTTTCAAATGTTCATGGTCTACTCTGAAAATAATTAAAAGAAAACAGCTCTTAAAATGCTGAAGTGTCTTTGAAGTTCCATAAGGTTGTAAACATTGTGCCTAATAATAAAATGACCATATCTAGGAAAAGAAAGATTCTTTTAAAGAGAGAAACTGATATAAACATACAAGATTATGTACATGACCGTTACCGGGTACAAAGACAGAGACAAAGGTATATATAAGAAACTGCAGTCTGTCTGCCTTTTGGTTCATCTTTTAACTATAGATTGTCCGTTAAATTTCACTCTGATAGAACATGTACACAAGCACACACACAAACACCCACACACAACTAAATGTCCACAAATTACAGATGAGACTCTATTTAAAGTGATGCAATATCCTGATTTGAATAACTTTCAAAAAATTAAGGTTAATGTCTCCTTCACAAATTCATATCTATATGATTTTATGTACATAACTTATTTCTTTTATCCCTTGGCCAGAATAACTCCCTTCTCCAGGGGGTCTTTCCAATCTAGGGGTCGAACTTGTGTCTCTTATCTCCTGTATTGGCAGGCAGGTTCTTTACCACTAGTGCTACCTAGAAAGCCCAATAACAACTCACAGTGGCCAAATATTCAATACAGGAGACCACGATTCAATTCCTGGGTTGGGAAGATCCCCTGGAGGAGAGCATGGCAATGCACTCCAGTATTCTTTTCTGGAGAATCCCCATGGACAGAAGAGCCTGGCAGGATAAGGAGTAATGGGGTCCCAAAGAGTTGGACATGACTGAGCGACTAAGCACAAACACATATTAACTGCCATCCCTTCCCTGTGTTCTTTCCCACAGTCAAGAATTTTTTAGTATCCTTCCCCAGTAAACTACTTGAGCATAAATCCTTATTTCAGGGTCTGATTTTGGAGAATCCAAATTAAGACATGTAATGAGAACAGTTCATATTCTGAGATCAGGTTAACATTTTCTGATTCTCTAGGTGTTCACAAATTGCCTTTTTTTCTAATTATCATTGTACTCAATTTTTTAACTGCAAAAATAATACATGTATATTTTTAAGGTAAAAATAATAAAAAGATAATCTCATTTTCATTTTTATTTCTGCTTCAAATATATATAATCTAATGAATTTCTTTCTCTTTTTTTTCTGGTTTCATTAAGCTACTATTCATGCATAAAACATGTAGGTTTAAAGTATACAATGTGATTATTTGATACACCCATATACATTGGGGGTTACCATAGCAAGGCTGTTAAAACATCCATTACCTCACATAGTTACCATTTTTATGTGTGTGGTAAGTTACTATAGTCACCATGCTGTACATCAGATCCCCAGAAATAATTCATCTTATAGCTGGAAGTTTATACTCTTTGACCAACATCTCTACCTTTCCCCAATCCAGAGCCCATGACAACTAGAATTCGAATCTCTATTTCTAATGTGCAGCTCTTTTAGATTCCACATTAAAGTAAAAACATACAGTATTTGTCACCTCTGAAATGTCCCTTAGTATAATGCCCTCAAGGTCCATCCAGGTTGTCACAAAAGGCAAGATTTCCTTCTTTCATACAGCCAAATTATGTATATAGGAATATAATTGTATTATTATACACACATATATATATTTCCATATAAATGTAAAGGAATATAAATTTTAAATATATACACATGTATGTGTATATATTTAAATTTTTGTTTATTCTTAAACAATCTAAAGACACTGAGTTTATTTCTTTGCCTTGACTGTTATGAATAATGTGCAATGAACATGGGGGTATAGTTAACTATTAAGATAATAATTTCATTTCCTTCAGAAATCTACCCAGAAATTGGACTGTTGAATCACATAGTGATTTCATTTTTCATTTTTTGAGGAAGCTCTGTACTGTTTTCTGTACTGACTGTTCTAATTTACAATCCCACCAACACTGCACAGTGCCTCCCTTTACTCCACATCCTTGCCAACATTCATAATTTCTTCTCATTTTGATAACAATCATTCTAAGAGTTGTGAGTTGTACCTCATTGGGATTTTGATTTGCATTTCCCTGATGATTAAATCTTTTCATATACCAGTTGGCCATCTATATGTCATTTTTGGGAAAAAGTCTACTCAAGTAATTTTCCCATTTTTAAAATTGGATTTTTTACTTCTGTGTTATTGAGTTGTATGGACTTCTTCTATATTTTGGATATTGCATGCATGTTAAGTCACTTCAGTTGTGTTCGACCCTTTGAGACCCTATGGACCTTAGCCCACCTCCTCTTTCCATGGGATTCTCCAGGCAAGAAAACTGGAGTGAGTTGCTGTGCCCTTCTCCAGGGGATCTTTCCAAGCCAGGGATCAAACCTGGGTCTCTTAGTCTCCTTCACTGGCATGTAGGTTCTTTACCACTAGCGCTACCTGGAAAGCCCATTTTGGATATTAACCCTTTATCAAAAGAT
Source organism: Cephalophus harveyi (assembly GCA_006410635.1). Lineage (NCBI taxonomy): Eukaryota > Metazoa > Chordata > Mammalia > Artiodactyla > Bovidae > Cephalophus > Cephalophus harveyi. The sequence goes on from SJYT01008979.1 coordinate 1,038,015, forward strand.
GGTTTGCAAATATTTTATCCCATTCTATAGGTCACCTTTGCATTTGGTGCTTGTTTATCTTGCTGTGAAGAAGCTTTTTGTTTGATGTAATCCCACTTGTTTATATTTGCTTTCTTGCTTGTACTTCTGGTGTCAAATAAAATAAATGTTGTTACTAAGATCAATATCAAAGAACTTTTAACCTGCTTTCTTCTATTAGCTTTATATTTTGGGTTCTTATATTTATGTCTTTAATACATTTTGATTTAATATTCGTGAGTGGTGTAAGATAGAGGTCCAATTTCATTCTTTTGCATGTAGCTGTCCAGTTTTCCTAACATCATTAAATAGATTATGGTTTCCTCATTGAACATCTTGGTTCCCTTATAAAATACCTGTTAACCATATATATGTGGGTTTATTTTGAGGCTCTTGATTCTATTCTGTTGGTCTACATGTTTGTTTTTATATCAGTAATGTAAAGACTTGATTATTCTAGCTCTGTAGTATAGTTTGAAATCATGAAGTGTGATGCCTCCAGCTTTTTTCTTCTTTCTCAAGATTGCTTTGGCTATTCAGGGTTGTTGTTGTTTTTTTCACAACAAATTTTAGGTGTGTTTTCTTATTGTATAAAAAAAGCCATTGAAATTTATCAGGATTGCATTGAATATAAATTCAATATAGATGGCTTTGGGTAATTTTAACATTTCAACAATACTGTATTAATTCTTTCAATCCATCGACATGGAATATCTTTCCATTTACTTGGAAAGTATCTTCCTAAATACCTTTCATGAAGTCTTTCAGTGTGCAAGTCTTTTACGTCTTTCAGTTCAGGTCAGTTCGGTCACTCAGTAGTGTCTGACTCTTTGCGACCCCATGAACCGCAGCATGCCAGGCCTCCCTGTGGTGGTGTCCCTCCGCCAACTCCCACCCAGAGTTCACCCAAACCCATGTCCATTGAGTCGGTGATGCCATCCAGCCGTCTCATCCTCTATCATCCCCTTCTCCTGCCTTCAATCTTTCCCATCAACAGAGTCTTTTCAAATGAGTGAGTTCTTTGCGTCAGGTAGCCAAACTATTGGAGTTTCAGCTTCAGTATCAGTCCTGTCAATGAACACTGAGGACTGATTTCCTTTAGGACTGACTGGTTTGATCTCCTTGCAGACCAAGGGACTCTCAAGAGTCTTCTCCAACACCACAGTTCAAAAGCATCAATTCTTCGGCGCTCACCTTTCTTTATAGTCCAACTCTCACATCTATACATGACTACTGGAAAAACCGTAGCCTTGACTAGACGGACCTTTGTTGGCAAAGTAATGTCTCTGCTTTTGAATATGCTATCTAGGTTGGTCATAACTTTCCTTCCAAGGAGTAAGCGTCTTTTAATTTTATGGCTGCAATCACCATCTGCACTGATTTTAACTGGAAAAACCGTAGCCTTGACTAGACGGACCTTTGTTGGCAAAGTAATGTCTCTGCTTTTGAATATGCTATCTAGGTTGGTCATAACTTTCCTTCCAAGGAGTAAGCGTCTTTTAATTTTATGGCTGCAATCACCATCTGCACTGATTTTGGAGCCCCCCAAAATAAAGTCTGACACTCTTTCCACTGTTTACCCATCTATTTCCCATGAAGTGATGGGATGGGATGCCATGATCTTCATTTTCTGAATGTTGAGCTCTAAGCCAACTGTTTCACTCTCCTCTTTCACTTTCATCAAGAGGCTCTTTAGTTCTTCTTCACTTTCTTCCATATGGGTGGTGTCATCTGCATATCTGAGGTTTACCTCTTTAGTTAAGTTTATTTATAAGTATTTTATTGTTTTTATGCTATCATGGATGGAATTGTTTTATTTCTCTTTCAGATATTTCATTGTTAGTTTGTAGAAACGCAATTGATTTTTACATGTTGATTTTGTACCATGAATCTTTATTGAAATATAATCAAATCTAACATTTGGGGTGAAGTCTTTAGGACTTTCCATATACAAAATCATATCATCTGCAAACGGACACAACTGTAACTTTTTTTTTTCCCAGTTCAGATGTATTTTATTTCTTTTTGGTGCTTAACTGCTCTGGCTAGGGCTAATAGCACTATGTTGATTAGCAATGGAGAGAGTGGGCACATGTCTTGTTCCCAATTTTAGCAGCAAAGTTTTTAGTCTTTCACCATTGAGTATATGTCAGCTGTGAGTTTGGCCTTGGTTACATTGAGATATGTTCCTTCTATATCCAATTTGTTGTTTTGTCATGAAAAGATGCTGAATTTTGTCAAATGCTTTTCTTGCATCTGTTGAAGTGACCATATGATTTTTATCATTCATTCTGTTAATGTGGAGCAGCACATTACTGAGTCACATACGTTGAAGCAAACTTGCATCCCAGGAAAAAATCTAACTTGGATGTATTATCCTTTTAAATGCTTTTTTGACTTTGGNTTCTTGCATCTGTTGAAGTGACCATATGATTTTTATCATTCATTCTGTTAATGTGGAGCAGCACATTACTGAGTCACATACGTTGAAGCAAACTTGCATCCCAGGAAAAAATCTAACTTGGATGTATTATCCTTTTAAATGCTTTTTTGACTTTGGCTTGCTAATTACTTGAAAATTTTTGTGTCCCTATTTATCAAGCATATTGGACCATATAGTTTTGTTTCCCTGTACTGTCCTTTTCCAGCTTTGAAGTGGATAATGCTGGTCTCACAAAATGAGTTTAGAAATGTTCTCCAAATTTTTGGAAGATTTTGAGAAGGATTGCTGTTAATACTTTCTATTTTAAAACATTTGGTAGAATTCACTGTGAAACCATCTGGTCCTGGGCTTTTCTTTGTTGGGAGGATTTTGAATACTGACTCAGGAAGTGCTGGAGTAAGCAAGACCTCTGAGCATATGAAGGAACTTGCAGGGAGCCATCTAGGGCCACAAGAGTAGGCCTGGGTGCAAAGTGAGCCACCTCTGGGGTCTCAGGTGAATCAGGCTGCTGACCTCAGTCCTCTTCCATAGGGAGAGGGTATCTCTGTAGTAGGCTACCTGGGCTTAGGGAGGGGTGGGAGGGACATGAGAAACTACCTTTCCTACCCTCCTCAGTACATCTTTTCTTATTTCTATGTTTCACCCATATTCTGTATTTCCTCACCTGGAATCCCTGGCTCTTCTGAAGGTAATTTCTGACATGGATAGTTGTTCAAATTGATGTTACCAGGGAGGGAATCAGTTCAGTTCAGTTCAGTCGCTCAGTCGTGTCCGACTCTTTGTGACCCCATGAATCGCAGCACACCAGGCCTCCCTGTTCATAGCATTGCCTTTCTTTGGAATTGGAATGAAAACTGACCTTTTCCAGTCCTGTGGCCACTGCTGAGTTTTCCAAATTTGCTGGCATATTGAGTGCAGCACTTTCACAGCATCATCTTTCAGGATTTGAAACAGCTCAACTGGAATTCCATCACCTCCACTAGCTTTGTTCGTAGTGATGCTTTCTAAGGCCCACTTGACTTCACATTCCAAGATGTCTGGCTCTAGATTAGTGATCACATCATCATGATTATCTGGGTCGTGAAGATCTTTTTTGTACAGTTCTTCCATGTATTCTTGCCACCTCTTCTTAATATCTTCTGCTTCTGTTAGGTCCATACCATTTCTGTCCTTTATCGAGCCCATCCTTGCATGAAATGTTCCCTTGGTATCTCTAATTTTCTTGAAGAGATCTCTAGTCTTTCCCATTCTGTTCTTTTCCTCTATTTCTTTGCATTGATCGCTGAAGAAGGCTTTCTTATCTCTTCTTGCTATTCTTTGGAACTCTGCATTCAGGTGCTTATATCTTTCCTTTTCTCCTTTGCTTTTCGCCTTGGTAAGGAGGGAGGGAATAGTCACTAGGAATTCATTTGCCATCATTCTGTTCTTTTTCTTTTCTTAATTCTAATTTACTTCTTTCAATTCCTTCATTAATGTGTAGAAATCACAGTCTCACAATGAATTTCAACTCACAGTTGGTTCATTTTTTTCACTGTTATGGTGTTATAGCAGTTCTTCCTCTGTGAATTATCAGTTTATATACCTAATCTATTATCTATTGAATTTTTCAAAATTTTATACTATTCTTTAGAGTTCTTCTATTTTATATCATTGGGTTAGAAAAATATGACCTATGTGGTATTTGCTGTGATCAAAAGAGTATAATGTTGGAAAAAAAGAGTACAAATAGAGAGTCCATATAAAATACATGCATGTATAGATATAAATGCATAGGAGAAATTAATGTATGATTAAACTGATATTTCTATTCCAAGAGGAAATATGACTTATTTAACATGTCACTGGTGTAACAAATAGTCTCTAAGAAAATTAATTAAAATCCTTGCCTTACATCATAGAAATGAATATCAGAATAAGCAAAAAGAAAAGAAATAAGCAAAAAATCAATTCTCTAGCTCAGATCTAATCTCTGAAAAATAATGACACATAAACTCTCTCACAGTAAAGCTGAGACACAAAGAATGTGAAAGTTCTTGTCAGAATAAGAGTATAAAGTCACCATAAATGCAAACAGAAATATTATAAGGTTTCAACCAATGAGTTGTTCCACTTTAGGGAGTGCTTTGCAGCTAGAACACACTATTCAGTGGTGAGGTATAGGGCATTGAGAACTGGAAATGCTTTTCTCAAAAGAGAAGAGCTTACAACAAAGGAAAGAAAAAGTGGCTATACTTCTGTACTCATAATGCAGATCATTTGCATAAATGGAATCTGAGTGAGAAGTTTCTCCAGCAGATTGTAAGATATAAGTAAAGCAGAGGAAATTTGCTTTCTTCTCATTAAATCAAAAAGAAATTATTCATCTCCATGAATGCAAATGAAAGCTTTCCAAATGGTGTGGTCATAACATGGTAATTAAATGCCTGAGTGCCAGCCAGATTCCTTCATTTTTCTAAATTATAATAATTACAATTGACCATTACTGATAATTACAGTGATCAGAGTGTCAAATTCCAATTTTTCATTCTCTTTTCTGTATTTAATGTGTAACTTCCAGGAAAATCCATCAAGTATTCTTTCTCCTTACTTGAATCCTTTCTACCCTTTTACCTCCCACCCACAGAAATCAGCTCTCTCTTCACCTTCTCTTTTCTGTCTGCTCACCTCACCTCTTAATCATAGTTTCTTTTTTTCTTTTTTTGAATTTCCTCCAGGGGCTAATCAGGAGGTGTCTAGCTTTACAAGCACTATGTCAAGGTAAAATTAAAAGATTAAATATGTAAATTATTGTTTCAAAAAGGATTCTGTGTATTCTGAATGCCTAAATCACTATATACCCACTTATTATCCCTGTAATTAAAATGGAAGCTAGTAATCAAAGGTCCTAACCAATTCCTTGAGGAAACCATACAAGTTAAAAAGAAAAGGATTACCTAATCCTTCCAACTTTAAATTAATTCTCTGTTTCTCAGGCCTTATAAAGGTATCACTTTCTTAACTGGCATAAATGGTTTCTGTTGTGGGACTTCAGAACAATTTCCTACAAATCATACTTTAAATATTTCTTTCCTTTTGCGTTAAATCATTCCATTCTCCAGGTGTCTTCCTGGAAAATATAAATGCCTCTGAGTAAGTCAAACTGCCCTTAATCACCCATGGCACAAGTTTATCAACTTGCACACTTTTAGAGTGTTCATTCAGATCAAGTGTTAGGGAATTCTGTGGGCTATATTGGCAATATGAATCAAAATGTCAAAGCATAGACATTTTGGTCTTCCAGTAACATCTATAAAAAATATATAAATAAATGTATGTTTATTGTATTATAATTTGTTTCAATAAAAAAATTATAAACTTGCATGCCCATCAACAGATAACTAACCATTTAAATTATGGTACAAATACACAATGGAGAAATGTTTACATATCATAGAGTTATTATACATACATGGTCACAATACACTTATTAACAAGAGAGGTTGTCCAAAACATATGATTCCATCTATGGATAATATAATGCATGTATGTAAGTGTGTGAACAAAGAGCAAGGACAGAAAGAATTATTACCAATGTCAGCAGGTCTTTTATCTGAGTGACAGGACCTTAGATAACTTTGATCTTCTATAACTTTTATACAGTTTTATATATTGATAAAAGTGCAACAAGGATTAGAACCATGCTATAAAGGATCCTCTAAGTATCTCCAAATGGATTTTATTTCACTTAATAGATTCTATTTAATTTTGTTTATTTATTGCTTCTATCCATTGTTTATAAACATGTATGTATTATTGAGCTTCTATACTGGTTGAATTATGTCCCTATAAAAATTCACAGTATTCATAGTGGCAAAAACAAAAGCCTATTAGATTTGTGTTCTCTACCTAAAACATTCCAACATATTTATCAGTGATATCAGGACATATTTAACTGGTACATTTATTCACAGATTTGAATTATGCATACTTTGCCTCTTACTTAAACATTACTGCCCTTATTAGACCCAATTCTCTAGGGGGGGGGAAATGGAAGAGACCTTGTGTTAGAACTGGAAAGTTACTCCCTTTAGATAAACAGAAGTTGCAGCCCTCCAAGAGCAGACATTCTGAGGAAATTTATTACTTACTAAAGATCCTTGCAACAAGCTGATAACACAAAGTAGACAGCTTCCTCACAAGACGATCAGAACAAGATTCTCCTATATCCCACAGTCCTTTACCCACATTGGCTTATTATTCTTGCCTTCATACTTTTCCTCATTGTTTTAAGATCTGACCCTACCAGTTTCGCCTACTGTGGTTTTCCCTAAGTCTAGGCTTCACTAGAGACACTCATCTCTCTACACCCATGTTTTTTATCTGGGTGATCTCGCTTTGAGTCCCCAGCCCTCAAAAGGACATTTGGCAAGTCTGGAGCCCATTATTGTTTGCCATGATTGGGGGAAAGATGGCTGCACTGGCATCTATTAATTAGGGAGAGACCAAAAACACTGTTAAATATCCTATAAAGCACAGAACAGCTTCTCCACCATAAACACACAGAACAAAGAATTATCTGACTCAAAATATCAGTAATACTGAGGTTGAGAAGCCCATTTCTTGATAGAAGCAGTTTTGGCTGAATGAGAAAGAAAATAGGGGTCTGAAAACAAAGAGAGGTTCCCATACTCCCAGGAAATAACTGATTGTCCCACAACTATGTTAACAAGTAGCCACCAGAACTGATTTTAAACCCACTGATCAATCACTAAAAATCTGTCTCTGTGAATACATTTTTAAAATCCAAACAATCAGTGACAGCTTTTTGGTTTTGGATGTCAATCAGGAATGACTTCTTTCCAATGAATACAGTACTCAAGGCCAACCAATCAATAGTTATCACACATACATAGATGTGAGCAAACCATTTGCACCTCTGTTCCTAAATCCCATGCTACTCAAAACTATATATAAAATTAACAGGTTTCTTTCACTGGGTGGATTGTGCCTGACCAGCACAATTCTGCCTGACTCTAGTAAGCTATAAATTTATCTTTGTCTTAAATGCCAAATAGTGACAAACCCAGAATTGTCAAAGGTTATTGAGAACACCCCTCAATATCTGAGATAGAAAAGCAAATAATGATTTTTTATAATAAAAGAGAGCTATGCTGATCAAGGACAATAGATTGCTGATTTTATTTAGTGATGTGGTGAACAAAGTTTTTCCAATAGGAGATTGTAACTCTAACACAGACAAACCAAGAACAGACAAGAAATAAAGGCCATTAAGACTGGTGAACAGTATGTGCTTACAAATAATGTCTTGGGTTCCCAAACCAAGCAGAAGCTAGGAAAGAGCTGTATGATCAACAATCTGATGATGTTAACGCTGGAATGCAGACTAAACAAAGGAAACCTCTTTCACAAATTGACCAAAATGGGAGAGCTCACATGAAAGACTTTTAGGTCACCCAGGGCAAAGTTTGACCAATTAACTTTTCATGAATTTATCACCAGCCTAACAAACCATTAGCCTTCAGATATGTCTTGCATTAGCACTGAGACTTTTTTGACTTATTTTTCCACTTACTACCTAAGAAAGATACTCTTATACATTATAAAACCCAGGAAACATAAAAAATATATAAAACAAGATTGTACATATACACAGACAACAGCAAAAGTAAATTAAGCAGCAGGAAAATAAATAGATGAATGGTTCAACAATAACAACAACAACAACAAAAACACATAACCAAATGGCATAATTTCAAACCTAAAGGTCTAATGACCTTATATAAAATATTCAGTCTAAGAATTTACCATGTAAAGTAATGCATTTGTCTAAAACTTAGAAAAGGACTGGGCTTAATTATAGAAAGACCATGTAACTTTATGCAAAGTTTCATTTGTTTAGAAACTCAAATAACAAAGTAAATGAGTATTAAAGGCTCAGTGAAGCTGATCAGAACTCAGACAGCTGTTGAGATTAACTCAACCCAAAATACAGAGTCTGAGTCACAGGGTCCAATGAGAACACCTGGTGCTCTGAGCATTCTCTGTAATCCTGCCAGTCTTCAAAACAGTCTCAGTAGAATCTTGTTGATCCTGGTGCACTTCTGACAAAACAGTGCCTAGCAATACTTAAGAAAGAGATGTTGCTCTATCTGTTCCTATAGCAGGAAAATGAAATATTTCACTTTAAGAGCCTTGACCTTTAACCCAGTGTTTCTAAGAAATGGATTTTCTTCTTTCTGGCCACTTTGCTATAGTTACTCAAAGACCACATCATGGAGCTACACAGATTTCAAAGTACATTTTTGGGGAAGTATTTCATAGCTTAATTCATATTAAATGGTAATTATCTGCTGAATAGTTTTAAACATTGGATAGTCATCAATATTTGTTCATCTATCGGTCACCATTTGTCTGTGATTGAATGATGTACTTAGAAAGTTTTAAAATTAATTCTCCATATCATCTTTAATTTGTTGTCAGCTAAGACTCTAAAATAAGTATGCAAGCTTTTTCTCTTTTATTCATATAATAATAGAAAAGTCTGACATTCTGATTTTTTGAAGAAATATATGTGCTAAGAAAAAAGGTCATTTGATACTCTTGAAAATGTTTGCTATAAAAATGACCCAATGGAGTAGAGGAGAAAAAACTAACACCTTAATAAAGTCATTTTTCTAGTACCTATATTTATAGAGTAGTCTATACTATGGGAAGTAATTTCATTTCTAAAATAAAATTTTCTTCCATAATGGCACAAGCTACTTACGCTATTTAAGCCAGTTATTTAAGCCAAACATTTAGATGGTCATCCTTGATTTCCTGATTCACTTCCAATCCAGCAGTTAGTCTGTCCTACCTGACTGCGCTACCCCCAAAATGTAAATCTGTCCTCTCATTTCCACTGCAATGGTTACTTCCCTAATCCTTATCCAGATTATTGTCATAACCAACCACATCCTCTCCGCTATTCTACTCCTGCATTTCTATAATCCAATTTCCAAAGAGCAGTCAAAAAGATAACTTAAAAATGTTGACCAGATCATATAATACTGCAGTCGAATATCCTCCAGTGACTGCCCATCATGTTTAGAACACAATTCAAACTTCTTAAAAAAACCTATGATGTTCCTAATTTGCTGACATAATTTTCTATTTTTCTCTTCATTCAAAATAACACTGCTTGATTGGCTTTCTTTCTCTTCCTGAAAAATATCAAACACTTTTCTCATCGTTTTTGCACCTACCATTTCATCTGATGAACTTGGTTCTTCCACTGCTTAGATGGAACCCACAGTGTATCAAGTCTTACAACAACCATCACCTAACTCGGGGAGGCCATTCCTAGCTATCCATAGTCCTTTCTCATTGTTCAGCATCATGCCATACATATAATCTTTGTAGCCTACTTGCCAAAATATGACATGACCTTCTCCAAGAGTTTATTTATTTTGCTCCTTTATTGCCTTTCTCACCGCTTAGAACACAAGTCCTAAAAATGTTTGTCTGTCTTGTTCATTTACATAACCTCAGTAACAACAACTAAGCTGGAAGATAGTAAGTGCTCAGTAAACATGCAGAGTGCATACGATTATGATTAATTGACTCATGAAATCATGGATGCGAATAGGATAGGTTCGAGGGAGTCAAGAAAATACCTTACGTGTCTGAACTGAGGAGACACAAAGAAATAATGTCTGGATCCCCATTTCTGTCCCTTATTACAGTGTTCTTTCTTGGCCCTCTCAAAAATGATGTTCAGGTTTGGCTCAACATTAATCGTTTAAAATTTTCTCCTTTAAGAGTCATAAGAATTTCTAGATCATTGTTTTCCAATTGTGAAAGAGATTGGTAAGTGCCCTGTAAGCGCATGTGTTTCAAGCTATCTGGTGAAATTCTGAGCTAAAGTAATTTTCAGTGGTAGTTTAATTCAGGAAGCATTTGAAGACTAGCGTGTTCTCTAAGTCCTGGAATTTTAGAGATAGAGAACACCTAAATCTTGAACACTCTTAGAATTTGATTCCAGTCAGTAGTTTATCTCCCCTGATATACTGTTATCTTTCCATTTTTGCATCAGTGAAAACAACTTATCTTTTATTGCAATTATATCACTAACCTATACAATATTTATTTATAATTTTCTTCCCATTCTACCTTCACCAAATGTACTTTGATCTTTAACTTATGTAGAGGTATGTGATATGTGGAGAGCAGCCCAGCAGTAAAGAGACTGAACTTGAAATTAGACAACCATAGGTTCAAATTCTGACTCTACCATTCACTAGCTGTGTGAACTTGAGAAAATTTCATAACCTCTTTGAGCCTCTTTTCTCATTAGTAATACTTATAATATTTCAAAGTACTGTTATGAGAAATCAATTTATAAACAAGGTTCAGTATAGTGCCTAACACACAGTGGAAACAATAGATATAATTTACTTCCTAAATCTTCTCTTGTCTACCCTTGATGGTAACTCACCATAAAAGTTTTGGGAATATTGGAAGGGTATACAGATATAAATTATTAAAATAAAAAGCATAACCTCTGGAGTATAAATGTAGAAAAATAATATACAAATCCTAGCACCTCTAAAATGCTAGGTGTTGTAAATAAATTGAGAGAGGTCATTAACCAAAGAGATTGCAGACTGAAAGTGCACTTTTTTTCAATGCTTAAGAAAGGTTTAGAAGAACTGCCACAGTTAGAGAGATCAGGTGGGTCAAGCATAACACTCACCAGAGAAGACGGCCCCTTCCTTTGTGGTTCAGCTCTAAGAGAAGGATTCAGAACAACGGGCCAGGTCTTTAACTTTCTATTTTGAAAGTTTCAAACTCACAGAAAAGTTACTAAATAGTTCACATAGCATCCTTGTACTGTAGCCTTTACCACTACTTTTAGCATTTTTTTCCAAACTTGTTTTCTCTCTCTCTCCTTCTCCTTTCTGCTTTCCCTGTCTACATACTTTTTTTTTTTCCTGAACCGTTTGAGAGTAAGTTGCAGGCATCTTACCCATGTCCATCTAAACACTTTGGTATAAATTTCCTAACAATAGGACATTTCTTACACAATCACAATGTACTTATCAAAATCAGAAAATTCACACTGATACAATATATTATATAGTCTGTAGATATTATTCCAAGTTCACTAGTTGTCCCAATAATATCCTTTATAAGCAAAAGATAATCCTGGACTACTCAATTCTCATCTTTTAGTCTTCTTTAATCTAAAAAAGTTCCTCACCCTCTCTTGATCTTTCATGTTATTGGTACTCTCAGAGTAGAGGATAGTTATTTTTTGAAGAATGTCCCTCAATTTGGGCTTGTCTGATGGCTCCTCACAATTGAAATGATGAGCTGTGCTTTCTATGCATTCTACTCAAAAACCATTGTCTTCTCTGAGTCTCCTAGATCTATTTGAATCCACATTAGATCTGTTTGAAACCTCTTCTTTCTCTGTACTCTTATTGCACTTTTAGGGTCAATACCATAACATTAGACCTAAATCTTTTCTAATTGAAATAAATTTATCTGAGAAGAGGAGGTGTCTTCTGTACCTGTAATCATATAGCCCTTTATCCATATAGGAAAAGAATAGCCAATTAGACTTTGTGTTAGGAAAAAAATATGAAATCTGTTTCAGAAGCTTCAATTACCTAGTGAAAAATGAATGACAGTCTGTATCACTCCAATGGATCCTCTGAAGCCTCTATTAATATTAATTTCTAAGCTCATCAATGGAAGAAGACAGACTATTTAAATTCATCTTATGCTAGTCATGATTGGCTTAGAAGATTTCAAGGAGACAATGACCCTAAAGTTGGACTGGAATTTATGACAGAAATAAGGAGAAAATGAATTTATTAATGAAATTGGATATCCATAGAACTAGGAGAAGAAATTAGTAATTTACTCAAGTTTTCTTTCATTTGCTTAAAGAAGCGCATTTGTTGTTAAGTCCAGTGTGATAGTGAAGGACAGGGAAGCCTAGAATGCGGCAGTCCATGGGGTCGCAAAGAGCTGGATGTGCCTGAGTGGCTGAACAATAACATGGCTTCTGAAGTGTTACCTGCTTTCCATGATGCCTTTCCATTAGGGAGCAATTAGGACCAGCTGTTCTCCATTCACAGCAGTTTGAGGCCCATGGGAATCCTCATATATTAAGAGTTTAGAGATTTGTTGACTTTAATGTGCCCAACTTTTGCAATGAGAGTTGAAAACAAAGCTATTATAAGGATCCCTTTGTGCACTAAAAGCTTAGAGAATAGAGAAAATACATAGAACCTATAACATCTTAACAAACAAAAGAGTTGCATTTTTCAAAAATATATAAAGAAACCAGAAAACATCAGAGTCCCAGCTGAGGCAATCATTGCACTTTATGGATACTCAGTCTAAAGCATTTAAATTAAACAATTAAAAAGACACTGGGGAAGAAGGTAATGTTCCATTTTGGTACTTTAAACCTGTTGTTTATGTTTCACTGAGTAAGTTCTCAAAATTTTCAACTGTTCCTGCTTAAAGCCAGAGGTGCAAACAATGAGAGCTGCAACAGACTATGAATCAAGACAAACACTCAAATTGCCTTAAAGAAACAGAAATCTCAAAAGTTCAGTGGACTGAGATTGAAAAAAATCATTTAAGCAGTGAGTCCCATGAAACACAAGAAAATTTATGAGAAAATACAGTGATTCCAAAACGGAAATTCAGGAATGCTATTCTTTAAATGATCAATTCAAAATAAGAGAAAAATAATGTCTACTTCTATTTCTTTGGGTTACATTCTTTTCATTAGCCCCACCAAATCCAGAAGCATATTATAAATATTTTCTTATATATAGATTATTGAACCCAGGCACAGAATATTTTTAATCATAATAATAAATTTATGAAGGAAGCAAAATGAAAATGAAATCCAGTTTCTTCAGTAAGACAATGCTTTCTTTTCCAACATATCCAGCATGTCATTAATACCACATAGTATCTGTTAGGCACATGGCCTCAAGGTAGACAATACATAAATAAGTTAAACTGACATGATATCCATTTACTAGAAAACTATAAAAGAAAATAAGCAAGTATGTCAAACTCTACTTTCTATTTATATTCAGTCCTGGTCTGCTTCCACATTCTCTGCCTACCATATGTAGCTATCAAACTAAACGAAAGAAAATATTGTGGAAAAATGTAATAGAATCTTTATAGCACAGATAATCCTGGCTCAGTGTGTTAACTTTGGCTATATATACTAATATTGGATAAATACAGAAAAGATATTAGCTTAAACATCTTAATTCCTTTGACCAGTGAGGAGTGAGTTACAAAAGTCATTCTTGAAAATAATATATAAGAACTTGCACAGGCCATGGACTGTAACTGAGGCTGGGGATACGGCCGTGAACCAGACGGTTAAGGTCCTCACTTATCACTTCTCTCAGATATGACAATAAGGCTAAAAGAAAAATAAACCAGGATAACATTAGAGGAAGTAGTCATGCAAAAGAATAGAAAGTGTTTGGATCATCAGGGAAAGAGTTTTTGAAGAGGTGACATTTAAGCTAAAATCTGATTGATAAGAGGCCCCAGCCATGAAATGATCTTCCAGCAAAGTGTTCTTGGTAAAAATAACAGTAGGTTTAAAGGCTTGGCTAGATGGAGGAAAAGAAAGAAGAGTTCTATAGCTTAATGCAATAAACCCAGACCCCTAATTTCACTGGGACATGCCTCCTGGAGTACAACATGGATATAAGACTGAAACTTGAGACTTGGCCTAGGAAGTCTTACTTGATATCCATGATCTTTTTTTGTAAAACCCTGCCTACTTCTAGACGGTTCATGGGCTGTCTCTGAATCTTGACTCTTAAAATAGTGTCTTTGTAAAAAGTCTGCAGAGATGAATATCAACACTTGGCATGCCATCTGCATAGAGCTAATTATATACACTTTGTTATTTGTCACTATAAGATATTTCAGAATGAAATGTGTGAACCATCTGCCAACAACTTTATTCACATTTCTTGGATCATCAACAAGAAACCTTTTACTTCTTTTCTCCCCGGGGAACAAAAATTGTAATGTGCACAAGGTGAGTAGATGGGAAAAGATTCTAAAAATGGCTTTGGCGTGTACCAGAAAAATAGGAGGTATTTTCAGTAGAATGTCCTAGAATCATATGTATTCATTACTCTACCATGTGTCCTTGATACAGAGTTATATAAACTAAACCTAACTCCCCAAGTGTCGGACAGGCACCAGTGCTTTTGGCAATATTTACATGATTGTTGGGTAAGGAAGAACAAAGAATCCATGAGCTTAAAATAAATTGCAGTTTGTCATTTGATTATGTAAATATGTGGTTGCATGATCTCCAAACTCTCCAAATCACATTTTATGCACAAAGGCAAAACCAGCTTTTGTGTTTTGAAAAGCAGGTGCACAATTATTCCTACAAAGAAAAAGAGTCATTCGCAATGATTTTGCGGGGGGGAGATGATTGAGCAATTACTGACGTACATGCTAATTTCGTTTTACCCTCTGACCATCTTCTGTTTGTAAAATGGTTGGGCTTCTCTCCCTCTTTGATAAGTGAATGAAGCTGCAGAAACAAAGATAAGGAAGTTGGACAATTTATGCCATTGCTAGTGGACATCAACCTGGCACCATTTGTTCAAGCATTTCTCACTGAGTACTTGTCATGGCCCAGCATTTAATAAAATACTCAGGCAAAGTTTAATACCTAACTGACAATGAGTTTTCCAAATACCCCTACAGAAAGCCAGGGATTCAGTATTGCTGCAA
Organism: Cephalophus harveyi; assembly: GCA_006410635.1. Lineage (NCBI taxonomy): Eukaryota > Metazoa > Chordata > Mammalia > Artiodactyla > Bovidae > Cephalophus > Cephalophus harveyi. The sequence goes on from SJYT01008979.1 coordinate 1,053,271, forward strand.
TATGCATAATTTTTAATTCTATTTTCTAACAGTCCATTTGGAAAGAAACTGAGAGGTGAATGCAGAAAATTAAAACAGGCTATGCTTTGATTTAGAAATTCAACACACTGCCTTGCTACTCAAGATTCCCTCAAAGTCAAAAGATTTGTATATTCACTATGATATAAAATTAGAACTTGGATGATTCTAGAAGGCAAAAGAGTGACAGAAATACTTTTCTTCACCACTTAAGCTGCTTTCACTACTTGAGCTCTGAAAATTTTCTAGGATTATAACTATAATTAATACTATAAACAGTCAAATTTCTTTTTCTGAAATTAAAATTTTATAAAGTTGGCTTAAGTGTATACATCTAAACATTTTATAAATAAACACATCTACACATGTATACTATACTTATATCTATATTTTAAGAAGTCGATGAAAAATCTCTAATTGTAGAAAACTATTTTACATAATTCAAAATCATTGAAGTATCAATTACCTTGAAAAATTATCCTATTGAAACTACTTGGGAAATATTCAAGTGTACATAATTTTACTCAAATAATTTGATAGGGCTTCTGATAAACCATTAGAATAGAAACGGTATAAATGAGCATAGCCAAATATTAGAAATAGACTATTATAATATCCTGGAAAAGATGGAAAAATATAACTGGATACTAATTAATTCTAGATTATATTAAAATAAGTAAAATGTCTTGATTTAAAAGGTATAGCCACATGAATCAATATCACTTGGAAAAAAAGGCTCATAGCATATACAATTGTATTCCATCCTTGACCATTCTGCTTATCAAGTCCATGAATGCTTTTGATGAGGAAAGGTAATATGCTCATTATTTGATTATTAAGAGAAACAGAAAAAAGGCCAACACAAAACGTGAATTAAGGTTTACAATGATAGGATGAAACAATAGGCAAAATTTATCAAAAAAGAACATGAATATAGTAAAATGTATTCTGGATTTTATTAAAAGTTGTTGTTTAGTCACCAAGCCGCATCCAGCTCTTTTGCAACCCAATGTACTGTAGCCTGCCAGATTCCTCTGTCCTTGGGATTTCCCAGGCAAGAATAACTAGAGTTGGTTACCATTTCCTTTTCCAAAGGATCTTCCTGACCCAGGGATCAAACCCCCATCTCCTGCATTGGCAGGCAGTTCTTTATCACTGAGCCAACAGAGAAGTCCAGTCTGGATTATATTAAAGTACATTTAATCAAAGTTGTGCAAGCATAAGCATGGGATAGGCTGGAATGTTTGGTATGCCATTTACTCACTTTATACACAGGAACAAGTTGCCTAACCTGTTTGTGTTTCAGTATCTCCATCTGTAAAACAGATTGAGTAAACACAGTATGATCTTTTATAGGGTTCAATGAGTCTAAAGTTTATTCAGACACAGAATCAGGTGGTGATGAATGCTAAATAGTATTGTGCTTGTAAAAAAAAAAAGAAGAAGGGGTGTTTCAGCTGGCATCTCAATGAGAATCAAAAGTGTTAGGAGACTGCTGAAATACTTAATACCCTGCCCAGGGCTTCATTAAAAGAAGTACAATATTAAGACTCAGAAGCCTATGGGAATGTATTCTTGTGCCAACTCAGCCCCTGGTCACCCTCTGCCTTTCTGGAACATCTGCCTTCTGCCGTCTCCTTCTTTGTTTCTCTACAAGCATCGTTGCATATCTTTCTGTCCCTATCTCCCTCTCTATTTCTCTTTCTATGCCACCTTCTTTCTGTCATTTCAGAGGAAACCTCAACATTCTTGAGTTCACCTAAGGGAGAGCCAAGACTAGCTGGTAAGGTTGGAAGTGGGGTGCTAGAATGATACCTTAGTGAAAGGAGACTACTGGGCTCAGGGAGGAGAAGGCATGCTGAGGAGCAAAGTGAGCTGTTTTCAAGTCTAAGGTCACACAGTTTAAGCCAGGGTTTTGCAGCTCAGTAGGGAACAACAGGAAGGAATGGAGACATTACAGAGACGAAGCTACTTGGATTAAAACACTAAGCAATTTTTCACCTAAAACTGTCTAGAATTTAAAGCAGTCTCCTCAAAAAAGGAACCCTGTACAATGTTGGTGGGAAGGTAAAGTGGTGCATCCATTATGGAAAGCACTATAGATGTTTCCTGAAAATTAAAAATAGAGCTATCATATGATCTAGCAATCACACTTCTGGATATATATCTGATGAAAATGAAATCACTGAAAAGATATCTGTACTCCATCATGTTTACTAAAGCATTCACAATAACTAAGAGATGAAAGGGCTTCCACTGTGGTTCAGCTGGTAAAGAATCTGCCTGCAATGCGGAAAAGATGGAAAAAAAAAAAAAAAACCTAAGTGTCCATCAATAGATAAATGGATAAAGAAAGAAATTGTGCAATATGTGACAACATGGATGAAACTTGAGGGCATTATGCTAAATGAAATAAGCCAAACAGAGAAAGACAAATGCTATACAAGCTCACTTAAATGTGGGATCTGAAAGAAGTCAAATTCATAGAAACAAAGAGCAGATTAGTGACTGTCAGAGGCTAAGGGGGTGGGAGAGATGTGGAGATGTTGGTCAAAAGGTAAGAACTTTCATTTATTAGAGAGATCTACTTCCAAGGATCCAATGAACCACATAGTGACTGTTGTTAAAACTATATTAAATGCTTGAAATTTGTTAGAAGACTAAATCTTAAAGTGTTCTTACCAAAAAAAGTTCATTATGTGAGGAAATTAATGCATTAATTAATCTTATGGTGGTAATCATTCTGCAATATATATGTATTAAATCATCACAATGTATACCTTAAACTTACCCAATGTAGTATATCAATAACATCTCAGTAAACTGAGAAAAAATTAGTCTCCTCATGAAGCAGTGAATTTTCTCTCTCTAAAAGTTCAGAAAGGGGCCAGATAGCCTATGATTCCATGACAGCTGGACTTGTATGTCCTGGAAAGGACCTGTCAGTTTAACCATTGTTACAGACAAAACAGATGACTGTATTTGCTATACCGTGGAGGTGCTCCAGGAAAACAAGTAACAAAACAGCAGCATTTTGACCCCAGAAACAGAATAAATTTGGATTGCTCCATTGTATCAAGATATTAAAAACTCTTGTCAAAGTGGAAAATATTATCTGGGAGTGATGTTTTTAATCAGTGTCATTTTATAGTGAATTTATTTCCCAACTGGGTAAAGTAACATGTATATAAACTAAAATGGAATTCATTTTTGTATACATAAATAGGCAACTGATGAGAGGATACAAAAAATAAAATCTACTGATTACATGCTTTCTTTTATGTTCTTCCATTCAGGAAGGCTGTAGTTAAGACATATTTCTACAAAAAATATGAGCCACAGAGGCATTAATAATTATGCGACCACACAGATATGAGAAAAACATGTATGATTAACATACTGCCATTTTCAATATATTTAATGTTACTATTTTGCTAAGCATGTCAAAAAAGAAAAGGGAAAAAAACACTTGAGCTGCTTACCTATAACCCCAGTGCCATTGCCAATGCTATTTAAGGATAATATATATGTAAAAAGGGGGCATATACACTCAGCATTCCAAATATAATTACTTCTGAAACAGATTTCAAAAGAAACTCTCTTGATATATTTGCATATAGATACAATCACCTTGAAATTTTACTACCAACTTGCTAATGAGGATATAAAGATTGCTCATTTTATATGATACCTTAGGAAACAGGATTTTTTTTTTTAACAACATAACATTCATCTTAGAACCTTCTAGTTGATGCAGTTAAAACTGCATTTTTCTCACTTGCCACTTAGAAAACTAAGAGGATGAACATTCCAGGAGAGAAAAACACTTGAGAGCAGAGACATAGCTCTCGGATGCCCCCAAATCCTCTCCCTGTTCCTCTCAAATATCAAGCTACTAGAGAAAGAGTTTCTCAGGAGGAATTGTGAGAAATTAACTTAGAGGCAATGTCTTTGGAGAAGGAACAGACAAAGCGTGAGCAAGGGGATCACGGTAATGCAGAAGAGAAGAGATGGATTTGAACAGGTATCCAACAGGTAAGAGAAAGAGACAGAGACACGAAAACAGGGACAAGAGACAGAGACTCCAAAGGCCGTTTCAGTAGAGAAGAAAGGTCAAACGTCTACCCGCAAAATCTGTTACATTTTCCTGTGCCCAGTGTAAAGGTTATGAGGAATATCTTGAATAGGCCTCAGGAATTAGATATTTTTATTCTGTTCCTGAAGCTCATGGTTTCATTTCTGTTCAGAACAAAAACCAGAACTTTTCAAAGATAATTAATGAAGAAGCCTTTAAGACCTTAGAATTTCATATTATTGCCACAAGCCTGATCCTGCCTCCTCCACACATGATGATCCTGGAATATATCTTTTAGTTCTTTGATCCCAAAGGTCACTTCTGCAAATTCAAACATCAAAGTAAAGGAGAAACTAGTGGATTCTTTTTCTTATTGTAGCAATTATTTCAAACAAGCTCTACTTTGCTGTTTTTTCCTCCCACAATAAGACAGAATAATATACACCAAATCTTCTCCTATGAAAGGAAATCCATTCCTACCATGTGGCAGATTGATAGATTATAAGAGCAAATGATCAAAGCATGCTGGACATCAAGACACATGAATGTGGTCCCCCTCACCACCAAAACATGTGATTGGGGGCAAGTTATTTCCCCTCTCTTGGCCTCTGTTCTGTGCACTGAAAAATAAAAATTCTTAATTCTGTGCTTGCTAATGTTCTTTGTACTTATAAATTTATAGTATTCTGTAGGTAACTCTGTAACAAGCTAATGAAATAATGGTTTTTGAAAAGTAGTCTTCTTATTCAATTATTTGACTTAGCACTTTATATATGTGCATATTTAATGGAATTAATATATATTTAAAGCCAGCATATATTATAATCTTAACATTCTCCTGATGGTTTTTAAAGCACTTAATTTTACTTTGCCTTCATAAGAACACTTACAGCTTAACTGCTCCACTAAAGAGAAAGATATTACAATCTAGTGAAAGAATCATACACCCTCAAACACATGCACACACACTGCAGAGCTATTATTTCTCACCATCAGAATAAATTATTGCCACACAAAGGGAGGGAGAGAGCTGATGTCAACTTAATCAGACAATAACGAAATATATAAGTAGGTATGCAGTAGCAACAGAAAAATAGACTGCCAAATTATGAAAAGTTATTAGCAATTAAAAATATAGTAAAAAGTATTGGCTGTTTTTAAGAATGAAGACTAAGTTTTGTCTTATTCATGAAAAAATGTAGGAAAAAGCAAGTGATTCCTTCAAATAAGTGCATTTTTTTCCACAAATGATCATATTGTAAGGAGTATAATGGCAATAATCTGTGGGGAAATTCCAGTAAAATTCTGGTATTAATTTTTTAATTATGCTCTAGGCTTTTAATTATGAAAATTATAGGCTAACATTGACTTGATATCCACGAAAAACCTGGAGATATCACTAAACATGAAAGTCTATTCAGTCTTAAAAAAGACTATAGTGATCTGTATAAACCACCCAGGTGAGGGCTCATATAAATTAAATTTGCTTCATTTTGTGGAAGATGCATTAACATTTTCAAGTTATCTTATATTACACATAATTTACTTCAGTATCACCTTGGTTCCAATGAGTTTAACATTTTCATCAATGGCCTGAGTGAACACTGTTGTTTGTGGTCAAACATGATAACTATCATAACAGATAAATGAATAAAAGGTAGATACAGTATCAAAAGAATCTAAACACAAAGAATTGAACATGCATTAATGTAAGCTTGTAGTGAGCTCCAAAACAACTGCACCTATACACAGTCAGAGGAGCATTCCTTGAAAGTAGTTTTTTGAAAATTACAGTCAAGAGCAGTTTGAACTGTAGGTTGTTATATATCTACTTACATGTTTTTAGATGATACTGCTTAAAAGAAGTCAGAGAAAATGAGGTCCTCCTTAATAAAATTAAATAAAATACAATACAGTCATCCCTCAGAATCTTTGGGGGATTGGGTCCAGGACCCCAACAGATACCAATATCTACAGATGCTCAAGTACCTCACACAAAATGTCCCAATGGGGTTGATACTCTGTATCCATGGGCACTGATTTTCCACTTGACTTTGGTTAAATCCACAGATGTGGAAACCATGGATACAGAAGGGCAACTGCAATACTCAGTCCTCAAAGTAAAATGAACAGTGAAGATCTATCAAGTATTCAGAGTGCCAGGCAATGTGTTAAGCAGTTTATACACATAATCTCATTTAATTTTCATGTCAATTTCATGAGATAGGGACTGTCCATCTCCATTTAACAACCTAGAAAATAGGCTTAGAGAGGTTAAGTAATATGTCTAATGTCACCTAGCTAGTAAGTCATGACTTAAAGCCACTCTTTATATTCCAATACTCACATTCTTATCACGACAGTATATAACCTCCCTAGTGTGGAGGGTACACAGTTAGAAACCCTGATGTAAGTTTTATATGACTTGTATACAATAGCTGATAAATCAGAATATAATTTTATTTACAGTTAATGAAAGAGAAAATGTGGGTCACTCAATCATGTCCAACTATTTGCAATCCCATGAACTGTAGCCCACCAGGCTCTTCTGTTCATGGGATTCTCCAGGCAAAAATACTGGAGTGGGGTGCCATTTCCTTCTCCAGGGGATATCCCTAACCCAGGGATCAAACCCAGGTCTCTTACATTGCAGACAGATTCTTTACCATTTGAGCCAATATGGCCTCTATATTATCACCTAGAAATGGCTTATATAAAAACTTCCCAATGCTATCATAAAGAATTCATTATCAATTAAATTGAAATGAAAATATTTCTTGGCTCTTATATTTAAAATTAAGTTGAAAAAAAAATGATACAACTTGACCCATAAATTACATTCTAGAACATCTAAATATTGTACATAGGAAATCACAGCATCATTTTGTTAGGTGAATCAGCAACTGAAATCACCTACCCTAGCCAGGCTGGATCGGAGAAGGCAATGGCATCCCACTCCAGTACTCTTGCCTGGAAACTCCCATGGACGGAGGAGCCTGGTGGGCTGCAGTCCATGGGGTCGCTGAGCCAGACACGACTGAGCGACTCCGCTTTCACTTTTCACTTTCATGCATTGGAGAAGGAAATGGCAACCCACTCCAGTGTTCTTGCCTGGAGAATCCCAGGGATGGCGGAGCCCGATGGACTGCCATCTGTGGGGTCGCACAGAGTCGGACACGACTGAAGCAACTTAGCAGCAGCAGCAGCAGCAACCAGGCTGGATAATAACCACTTGCATGAGTAATCTTATAGCAGGAGGTCCTGCCTGGTAAGCAATGAGGAACTAATATGCTACCCATAAACCAGAATTAGGGAAAGGTAAATACGAGAGAGGAGACCCATTGCATACCTCCTGCTGGAATCCATCTTGGCTGAGCAATGAACTCACTCCCAGCAAGGATCTGGAATTAGAATTATTGGCCAGAGACAGCACAGAAACTAACTGCATTGCCATTACACCTGAGACTGTGGGCCTCCTGACAGAGCACCTCTCCAGGATTCCCTTACCCTGCTACCCTGCTGCCCTGCTTACCCTGGCAGCCCTTCCCAATAATGTCTCTTGCTTTGTCAGCATGCATTGCCTTCTCAGACAATTTATTTCTGAGTTTTAGGAAAGAGCCCACTCTTGGTCCCTGGAAATGATTCCCCTTCCCGAAACAATTTCATTAGACCACTGTTGGAGGTCTCAAAACTGATAAGATTAGAGTTGAATTTTAAGCCAATTTTTCACTGCCTTCTTTCATGTTCATCAAGAGACTCTTCAGTTCTGCTTCCCTTTCTGCCATAAAGATGGTGTCATCTGTGTATCTGAGGTTACTGATATTTCTCCCAGCAATCTTGATTCCGACTTTGTTAGCCTTTGCCCTGCTTCATTTTGTACTCCATAGCCAAATTGCCTGTTACTCCAGTTATCCCTTCACTTCCTACTTTTGTATTCCAGTCCCCTATTATGAAAAGGATATCTTTCTTGGTTGTTAGTTATAGAAGGTCTTGTAGGTCTTCATAGAACCGTTCAACTTCAGCTTCTTCAGCATTACTTGTTGGGGCATAGACTTGGTTAACTGTGATATAGAATGGCTTGCCTTGGAAAAGAACAGAGATCATTCTGTCAGTTTTGAGATTGCACCCAAGAACTGCATTTTGGACTCTTGTTGACTATGATGGCTACTCCATTTCTTCTAAGGGATTCATGCCCACCATAGTAGATAGAGAAAGCAAAGAATAAAGAGCCTCTTGATGAAAGTAAAAGAGGAGAGTGAAAAAACTTGTTTAAAACTCAACTTTAGAAAACTAAGATCGTGGCATCCAGTTCCATTCCTTCATGGCAATGGAAACAGTGAGAGACGTTATTGTCTTGGGGTCCAAAATCACTGCAGATGGTGCTTGCAGTCTTGAAATTAAAAAATGCTTGCTCCTTGGAAGAAAAGCTATGACCAACCTAGATAGCATATTAACAAGCATAAACATTTCTTTGCCAACAAAGGTTCATATAGTCAAAGCTATGGTTTTACCAGTAGTCATGTATGGATGTGGGTTGGACTATAAAGAAAGCTGAGTGCTGAAGAATTGATCCTTTTGAAATGTGGTATTAAAGACTCTTGAAAGTCCGTTGGACTCCAGGGAGATCAAAGTAGTCAATCCTAAAGGAAATCAGTCCTGAATATTCATTGTAAGAACTGATGCTGAAGCTGAAACTCCAATACTTCAGCCACCATATGCAAAGAATTGACTCATTGGAAAAGACCCTTATGCTGGCAAGGATTGAGGGAAGGAGGAAAAGAGGACGACAGGGGATGAGATGGTTGGATGGCAGCACCAACTCAATGGACATGAGTTTGAGCAAGCTCCAGGAGTTGGTGATGGACAGCGAAGCCTGGCATGCTTCAGTCTATGGGGTCGCAAAAAGTCATACACAACTGAGTGACTGAACTAAACTGAAGATTAGAATTATTGCAGAAGGTAGACACAGACAATGGAGAAGGCAATGGCACCTCACTCCAGTACTTTTGGCTGGAAAATCCCATGGATGGAGGAGCCTGGTAGGCTGCAGTCCATGGGGTCCCTAGAGTCGGACACGACTGAGCGACTTCACTTTCACTTTTTACTTTCATGCACTGGAGAAGGAAATGGCAACCCACTCCAGTGTTCTTGCCTGGAGAATCCCAGGGACGGGGAAGCCTGGTGGGCTGCCGTCTATGGGGTCGCACAGAGTCGGACACAACTGAGGCAACTTAGCAGCAGCAGCAGAAGACACAGACAAATGCCATTCTAATATTCAAAAAGGATAAAATGGATCTATTTCCAGCGAGGGTGGACCTAAATATACAGACTAACCCTCTGTCCCAGAACCCATGGGTAAATAACAAAGTACAAGAAAATTAGAACATATTTTGAATTTAAAGTTGGCTAAAATTCTACATATCAAACTTATAAGAAATAGTTGAAGCTATATTTCTCAGGAAATTGTAGCCTTAATTTCATACAAGAAATTATGGCAGTGTACTTCTATGACAGTGAACCTCAGGGGCTGTCTCTTATACACATCTGGATAGGACTGAAAAATTAATAAATTATGAATCCATAAAAATGTTAGGAAAGTGATTTAAAAATATATTTAAAAGAAATAACAATAAGAACACAATAAAAAATTAATATACAATAGAAAGAACTGGGAAGCCAGAATTTGGTTTCTTGAAAAGAGTTATAAAAGTAATAAATTCCTAAGGTAAATTTTCAAAAAAGAAATAAGGCAAATGTTTAAAAAATAGCAAATTCAGGAAGAGAAAAGGGAATACCAGCAAAGATTCACTAGACATTCTGTACATATATAATGCATATTATTAAAAATGACATGTCAGTAAATATAAATTTACCAAGATATAAAGAGTCTTATAACTTTGAAAGAAACTGAACACACAGTTTAAAATGTTCCTACAGGGAAAATCAGCCCCAGGAGCCTCAAGGGTTCTACCAAACATTTACAATCAGCTCAACTAGAATATCAAGATACTGTAAGGACATTTTGAGAAGGATAACTTACCAGTCAATCTCACTCAGAAAAATAGATACAAAAGTCTTCACAAAAATACTTGAAAACTAATTCAGAAGTATATAAAAGAGACAACAAAGATACATTTATTTCAAGAATAAAATATCAGAATAATGTTTAAAATCAATCCATGTGGTATGCCATATTAACTAAAAAAATTTTTTAATTATATAATCATCTCAATAGATGCAGATAAAGAACTGAACAAAATTTAACATTCTTTCATTATTATGACTCTTAGCAAACTAGAAATATAAACCTCCCTAATTTAAGGGCTTTCCTCATAGCTCAGTTGGTACAGAATCTGCCTGCAATGCAGGAGACCCTGGTTTGATTCCTGGGTCAGGAAGACCTGCTGAAGAAGGGATAGGCTACCCACTCCAGTATTCTTGGGCTTCCCTTGTGGCTTAGCTGGTAAAGAATCTGCAATGCAGGAGATCTAGATTTGACCCCTGGGTTGGGAAGATCCTGTGCAGAAGGGAAAGGCTACCCACTCTGGTATTCTGGCCTGGTCACAAAGAGTTGGACACGACTGAGTGACTTTTCACACTTTCCTTAATACAATAATGGATAATTACAGGAAACCTATGGTACATAAAGCTGTTTTCATTTAACACTGATAGTTGAAAACTTTTCCATTGAAATTGGGTTCAAGAAAAGTATGTCTGCTATGACCATTCCTAAGCAACCCTGTACTACAGGATCCAACAAGAAAAATTAGCAAGAAATGAAAGTACAAGAATTGGAAATGAATAAGTAAGTAAACTTCCTTTATTATCAGGGGACTTAAGATTATATAAGTAGAAAATCCAAAAGAAAATGCAGAAAAATCTTAGTGACCTATATACACAATTCAACAGTATTTCTATATATAAGCAACAAAAACAAAAAAGAAAAGAAAGAAAATTCTATTTATAGTAGCACAAAAAATATCAAAGTAAAATATGTAAGGTCTCTACACAAAACTCTACAAAACATTGTTGACAGAAATGTAAGAAAACATAAATTAAGATGTAAAATTTTATGATCAAAAGACTTAACATTAAACAATTATCCCTCAAATTGAACTAGAGGCTCAATGTAGTCACACTGAAAGTGGAAATAGATTTTTCATTTTCTTTTTACACTTAACAAGACCTTTCTGCAATTTATATGAAAATGCAAAGATCAAGAATAGCCAGAACTCATAAAAGCAGACACATAGATCAACAAAACAGAATAGAGAGCCTAGAAGTTAATTCACAGCCTGGCCTGTTGCAGTCCATGGGAGTCACAGAGTTGGGCATGACTTAGTAACTAAGCAACAACAAAAGTCAATTAATTTATGACAAAAGTATACCCAGAATATGCAATCAAGAAAGAACAGTCTAAATGGTAGTGGAAAAACTTGACAGCCACATGCAATTATATGACACAAATTTAACTCAAAATGGGCTAAAGATCTGAATATGTAAGACCTGAAATCATAAAACTCCTAGATAAAAACATAGGCAGTAAGCTCCTTGACATAGGTCTTGGTGGTGACTTTTTGGATCTATCTCCAAAAACAAAGACAATAGCAAAACTAAATAAGTGGTACTACAGCAAGCTAAAAAGTTGTTTCATAGCAATAGAAACAATCAACAAAGTAATAAGATAACCTACTGAATGGGAGAACATATTTGTAAATAGTATATCTGATAAGGGGTTAACACTCAAAATATATAAAGAATTCATATAACTCAATAGCAAACAAACCAACTAAAAAATAGGCAAAGAATATATGAAGAGACATTTTTTCAAAGAAGACTTACATATTGCCAACAGGTACATGAAAAGATACTCAGCATCACTAGTCACCAGGGATATGGAAATGAAAACCATGATGAGAAATCACCTACCTCACATCTACTAGAATGTCTACTATCAAAAAGACAAAACTAACAAATGTTGGCACAGTTGTGGATAAAAAGGAATCTTCATGCCCTGTTAATGGAAATGTAAATCTGTATAGCCACAATGGAAGACAGCTTGAGATTCCTCAAAAAAATGAAAATAGAACTAATATATGATCAATGCAGATGGTGACTGCAACCATGAAATTAAAAGATGCTTACTCCTTGGAAGGAAAGTTATGACCAACTTAGATAGCATATTAAAAAGCAGAGATATTACTTTGCCAACAAAGGTCCGTCTAGTCAAGGCTAAGGTTTTTCCAGTAGTCATGTATGGATGTGAGAGTTGGACCGTGAAGAAAGCTGAGCACCAAAGAATTGATGTTTTTGAACTGTGGTGTTGGAGAAGACTCTTGAGAGTCCCTTGGACTGCTGGGATTCTCCAGGCAAGAATACTGGAGTGGGTTGCCATTTCCTTCTCCAGGGGATCTTCCCGACCCAGGGATCGAAACTAGGTCTCCCACATTGGAGGCAGACGCTTTAACCTCTGAGGCACCAGGGAAGCCCCTGAACTGAATATATAATCCAAAAATTCCACTTCCGTATATTTATCCAAAGAACACAAAAACACTAAATTGAAGAGACATATGCACTCTTAGGTTCATTTACAGTAGAGAAGATATGGTATATATACACAATAGAATATTACTTACCCATAAAAAGAATGAAATTGTGCCTTTTGCAACAACACAGATGATCTGGAGGTGAAATAAGTCAGACATGAAGAGACAAAACCTGTTTTGCATGTTTGTTAACTTCTACCACTTTCTCAAATCTTCTTCAGAATTAAATCTATTGCATATGCTGTTAGGTTGAAGCATGTAAAGAATATCCAGCCTCCCTCATAACTAGAAAAGATTGGATCAGATACCTTCTGAGAGGTTCTTAGGGACTCACACAACTTTGGGAAACACCGGTCAAGAAAATTTTAAAATAAAGTGACTGCTGCTGCTGCTGCTGCTAAGTCGCTTCAGTTGTGTCTGACTCTGTGTGACCCCATAGATGGCAGCCCACCAGGCTCTGCACCAGGGAAGCCCCTGAACTGAATATATAATCCAAAAATTCCACTTCCGTATATTTATCCAAAGAACACAAAAACACTAAATTGAAGAGACATATGCACTCTTAGGTTCATTTACAGTAGAGAAGATATGGTATATATACACAATAGAATATTACTTACCCATAAAAAGAATGAAATTGTGCCTTTTGCAACAACACAGATGATCTGGAGGTGAAATAAGTCAGACATGAAGAGACAAAACCTGTTTTGCATGTTTGTTAACTTCTACCACTTTCTCAAATCTTCTTCAGAATTAAATCTATTGCATATGCTGTTAGGTTGAAGCATGTAAAGAATATCCAGCCTCCCTCATAACTAGAAAAGATTGGATCAGATACCTTCTGAGAGGTTCTTAGGGACTCACACAACTTTGGGAAACACCGGTCAAGAAAATTTTAAAATAAAGTGACTGCTGCTGCTGCTGCTGCTAAGTCGCTTCAGTTGTGTCTGACTCTGTGTGACCCCATAGATGGCAGCCCACCAGGCTCCTGCATCCCTGGGATTCTCCAGGCAAGAACACTGGAGTGGGTTGTCATTTCCTTCTCCAATGCATGAAAGTGAAAAGTGAAAGTGAAGTCGCTCAGTCGTGTCCAACCCTTAGCGACCCCATGGACTGAAGCCTACCACCAGGCTCCTCCACCCATGGGGTTTTCCAGGCATGAGTACTGAGTGGGTTGCCATTGCCTTCTCCGACTAAGAAGTGATAATCTGGTCTATTTACTATAAAATAGCAATAAACAAAAAAATAGACCAATGAAACAAAATTAAGATTCTACAACAGATATATAGATAAATGGAACCTCTACTAACAGATCACAAAAGTGAACTATAAAGCCACAAGGAAAGGATGATCTTTAATAAATGATGCTGGGATAATTAGACATCCATGTAAGAAGAAAACAAACTTTACTCCTCCTTTCTACCATATAAAAAATCAACTCCCAGTGGATTTTAACTAAAACAATCACACTTTTAGAGGAATAGAGAAGAATATCATAAAATCCTTGGGGAAAGAAAATATTTTAAGTTTCTTTTTAACAGAAAAATCAAAAGTACTAACCATAGATTTAAAGACTGGTATTTTGACTACATTGAAATTATTTTTTTCTACAAGTATCAAGAATTTGAAGGCAAGTCATAGAAATAAATTGGAGTTTGCCATCAGATCAATAAAGGAAGTATAAATGCAGAATATAGGCACCACACAATAGGATATATTCAAATGATCCACCATCAAATGAAAAATTTGTCCTCTTCGTTAATCATTATTAATGACTTCCCTGTAGATAAAATGGTAAAGAACCTTTCTGTGATGCAGGAGATCAGGGTTCAATTCCTGGATTGGGAAGTTCCTTTGAAGAAGGGAATGGCAATCCACTCCAGTATTCTCGCCTGGAGAATTCTGTGGACAGAGAAGGCTGGTGAGCTACACTCTGTAGGGTCGCAAAGAGTCAGACACAACACACATATACAGTCGTGTCCAACTCTTTGTGACCCCATGGACCACAGCATGCCAGGCTTCCCTGTCCATCACCAACTCCTGAGGCTTGCTTAAACTCATGTTCATCAAGTTGGTGATGCCATCCAACCATCTCATCCTCTGTCATCTTCTTCTCCTCCTGCCCTCAATCCTTCCCAGCATCAGGGTCTTTTCCAATGAGTCAGTTCTTTGCATCAGGTGGACAAAGTATTAGTTTCAGCTTCAGCATCAGTCCTTCCAATGAATATTCAGGACTGATTTCCTTTGGGATTGACTGGTTTGATCTCCTTGCAGTCCAAGGGACTCTCATTAATCATCAGAGAAAGGCAAATTAAAACCATAGTGATATCTCACATACACCCACCAGAATATCCAATATTAAAAAGACTGACAATGTATGTGCTTGCAAGGTTGAGGAGAAATAGGTACACTCATCAAGTTTGGTGTTATTTATAGAAGCTGAAGCCACTCACCCTCTATGACTTAGCAATTTCATTCCTGTGTATTGACTCCACCAAAATTCATTCATATACACCAAGAGATAAAGAATTTTCATAGCAGCCTCATTATTAACAGTCAAAAGCTGGACTCAACCTAAATGTCCAGGTACAACTGACTGGATGATTTAATTATCTTCATTCAATAGAACACTATAACAGTAGTAAGAATGCATAGACAATGCTTTTATGTAAAAACAAGGATAAATCTCACAAACATGATGTTGAACAAAAAAGCCGTATGCAGAAAAAAAAAAAAAAAAACACTTCTTGGAAGATCTTATGCATCTAATATTTTATAGTAAAAGTGGTTTTTAAAAAGGAAAACATTGTTATGTAATAACATTTATAATCACACCTGTTACAGAAGCCTTTCTAAGTGCCCAATATGTATTATCTTATTTACTGTTGAAAACCTCCATATAACAGATGATTAAAAGACAAAAGTTAAATATTACCACAATCACAATTGACAGAGCAAAAAATAAACACAGTTCTGATTCTGGAGCTTTTAGAATAGTCTGCCTTACATGCATTTAATCTTGTGAAGTTGCAAGGAAGGAACTATTATTTCTATCTTCTATAAGAAAAATGAGCCCTGAAGAAGTTCAATCATGTGCCCAGGGTCACAGAGCTAGGAGAAGCCTATTACACTGCCTCCTTTTAGTAAGACAAATAGGCATCTTTTTTATTTTTTACTGTACACAAGTTTACTGAAATATAGTAGCATCCTTGCTTACTAATTTGGCGCATAAAACATGCTCTACTGAGCCATATGACCTGCTGCTGCTGCTGCTAAGTCACTTCAGTCGTGTCCGACTCTGTGCGACCCCATAGACGGCAGCCCACCAGGCTCCCTCGTCCCTGGGATTCTCCAGACAAGAACACTGGAGTGGGTTGCCATTTCCTTCTCCAATGCGTGAAAGGGAAAAGTGTAAGTGAAGTCGCTCAGTCTTGTCTGACCCTCAGCGACCCCATGGACTGCAGCCCTCCAGGCTCCTCCGTCCATGGGATTCTCCAGGCAAGAATACTGGAGTGGGGTGCCATTGCCTTCTCCAGCCATATGACCTGTTTATCCCAAAATATAATGTGATTTCCCATTTCCTAAATAAGACTTGAGAAACAACACACTTTTGTTTTTGGCTTTCCATATATGTAATATGTATGTAATATGTAACTAATGATTTTACTTCTATGACAGTGAACCTCAGGGGCCTAAGCAGGACTAGTTTTGAAACCAATTTGAAACAAAAGTGCAAAACAGCTAAACAGAGAAACAGTAAATGCTGCTTCTTAGATATAGTTGGCTAATTCCTTTCTGTTCCTTGTATCTTTTTTAAAATTTTTATTGGAGTATACTTGATTTACAATGTTGTGTTAGTTTCTGCTAGACAGAAAAATGAATCAGTTATACATATATCCACTCCTTTTTAGATTCCTTCCCCGTGTAGGTCAAGAAAGAGTATTGAGAAGAGTTCCCTGCTATACAGTAGCTCCCTGTTAGTATTTATCACAAACTGCAATTATGAAAGTACAAGAAATCACATAAGGAAGATCAAGGTGATTGAGAGAAAAACACTAGGGAGAGAAAAAGTGGAAAAGGGTTAATAAAAAGGCAAAAATGAAGAGAAAAAAATAAGTTTAATGAGAGAAAATAAGATTTTAAAACAGAATTTCCATTTCTTGATGTCTTGAATAGGAAAAGGAAGGAGGGAAGAAAGAGAGAAATGGAAGGGATAAGGGAGGGAGGGAGGGAGGAGAAAGATCCTTCCACCCTAGCAATCATTCCACCCTGCCACAGAAAGGATGGTAACAGGAATTTCCATTCTGAATTCTGCCAGTTTGTGGAATCAGATCAAACTCTCAATGATTCCCAGCATTTAATCACCATTCTTCTCTAACTTTCTCAGCCTGAATTGAAAAAATGACATCCCACATTCAGCATGATGGTACAATATAATGCTGCCTTCCAGCAAGTTGCCTTGTAATTTGGGTGAATGACAACTGGCTCACCCAGTAAAATAATGTGATGTCTATTGGTGACCTAAAGGCTTCAAAGCAACATTCACTTGTTCCCCTGCTCTGAAAATAAATAGTTTACCACAAATTTATTATTTCGGAAGGACCTAACTATCACTATTTGAGTCACCACAGTCCAGGGTAGTTGTTAATACTGGCATCATAATACTTGGTGTCAGCTTTCAAAACAAAATGAATCTCATCAGCATCTCTTATCATCTTCCTTTTGAGCTCCTTTAATTGCACTAACAGTCTCTTAATGTGGCATAACAGCCTAAAAGGAATGCTTAGTTTAGCCAACAATTTCCTGCAGACTCTTATTCCAAGAAACTTCCTACTGTCATTGGCGTTTGTCTTGTTTTCAAACTTCATCCTGTGTCATTTGTAAATATGCATTCCCAAAGGAAAAGATGAAATTCAAATCTTATATTTTTGTGAGGAAGACAAGAAGCGCAACTGTTTTCTGAAACCTATAGAATAGTAGAAATACCATCTCTTTGTCATCTGAGAAGATATTCCCAATCTTTTCCAAGGGAACCGCAGCAAAGGAGAAATTAAAATTCTTTACTATCCCGAATTATGTTTTAAAACTTATAAAAGGTCTGAAATAGGGAGTGGATACTTTGGAAAAAATTAAGCCCATGGGTATTATGAAACTGAAAAGAATAACATTAAGTGATATATAAGGTAGTGATTTGAACTGTTGTGTCGGAGAAAACTCTTGAGAGTCTCTTGGACTGCAAGGAGATCCAACCAGTCCATCCTAAAGGAAATTAGTCCTGAATATTCACTGGAAGCAGTGGTGCTGAAGCTGAAACTCCAATCCTTTGGCTACCTGATGTGAAGAGCTGACTTATTTGAAAAGACCCTGATGCTTGGAAAGATTGAAGGTGGGAGGAGAAGGGGACAACAGAAGACGAGATGGTTGGATGGCATCACCAATTCAATGGACATGAATTTGAGTAAACTCCAGGAGTTTGGTGACAGACAGGGAGGCCTGGTGTGCTGCAGTCTATGGGGTCATAAAGAGTTGGACACGACTGAGCGACTGAACTGAACTGAAGGTAGTGATTATTTTACAAATATTTTCTTCCTTCTCTCTGCCCTCAAAAGTTTCTGTATTGCTTCTGTATAATTTAGATAAAGTTATTTACATTTTGAGCTACAATTATACAAATGCTATCAACTAGGAGTCAGTTTAACTGGTGAATAATACATTCTCTATCTGAAGTAAGCTATCAGAAAAACTCATATACAAGTTAGTATCATCTGTTGATGGAAAAGAAGAGCATTTAGTAACTCTTATGAAGTAGAAAATCACCACCTGTAGAATTAGAAATTACAGTACACCTAGAATTCTTTGTGTCTATCACAAGAAAAGGACTCAAATGGTTTTCCTGTGTCTACTTACATTAAAATAGAAAATGGAATTGGATTCCATTGAAGAACAATTTCATGTACCATTTAGGGCCTATTTACATGGATATGTATTCAGCGAGGGATATCTCTCTCTCTTAGTATAACTGGCAGCCAAATCAAGGGAGAAAGGAACAACTATATTTTCCTGGATTCATCATCTGACTTAAAGTATTAAATTAGGCAGCGTGGGACAGGGAGAACCAGAATTAGACCCATCAGTACAATAGACTAGAATATCCTTAGCCAAGGGTGATTCTGCCCACCAGGGGATAATTAGCAATATCTGCAGACATTATTGATCATCACAGTTGGAGGTTTCCATGGAAACTAGTGGATAGAGGCCAAGGATACTGCTAACATCCTAAAATACACAGGATATTATCCCCCACCATGAAGAATTATCTGTCCCTGAATATCAATAGCATCAAGGTTAAGAAATCCAGGCCTAGGGAAATACCCATGAGTATAAATGATAGGCAGATGAAAAGTTAAAGTTAGAAACACAATACATTAAGTTCAATGAGATTTCATTATTGGTCAAAGCATATAAAAACTAACTGGGCTATAGTTTATTTCTGGATTTGCATGTTATTTCTATATTAAAGTATATCTTGAAGTCAGTGCTTCTTAATTCATCATGCCATTTTAAGATTTTAAATATTGCTCTGATAAAATACCAAAATCTTGACCTAGAAAAAAAATTAATTGATATATCTTATCAAAAATAAAACTTCTCATCAAAAGACACTATTAACAAAAGGACATTATTAAGAAAATTAAAGTATAACTCATAAACTAAAAGAAAATATTAACAAAACATATGTCTTATAAAGAACTTTATCCAGAGTAAAGAACTCTCAAAATTCAACAAGAGAAAAAATTCTATTCCAAGTCTACAAAAGATGTGAAAAGACAGTTCACCAAAGAAGATATATAGATATCAAATAAGCACATGAAAAGATGTCAATATCTTTAGTAACCAGGGAAAAGAAAATTAAGATCATAATGTGATACCACTTGACACCATTTACAATGTCTAAAATCAAAAGACTGACCCTATCCAGTGCTGGAGAGGATGTGGAGCAATTAGAACTTTTACATGTTGTTACTGGGAAATCCCAACCACTTTGGAAAACAATTTGCTATGTACCTACACAAATACCTGG
Organism: Cephalophus harveyi; assembly: GCA_006410635.1. Classification (NCBI taxonomy): domain Eukaryota; kingdom Metazoa; phylum Chordata; class Mammalia; order Artiodactyla; family Bovidae; genus Cephalophus; species Cephalophus harveyi. The sequence continues at coordinate 1,072,991 of SJYT01008979.1, forward strand.
ACAGAGATATACATAGAATATTTATTTACAAAAGTAAAAAAATCTAGAAACCACCCAAATGTCCATCAAAAAGTGAATGTAAAAAGTAAAATTATAGCATATTTATATAATGGAATACTCCTCAGCAATAGAAGGGGTTGATGAACACACAAGGATAAATCTCAAATTAATTTTGCTGAGTAAATAAGACAGAAAATTACATACTGTATGATTCCATTTACACAAAAACCCATATAATGCAAATGAATCTATAATAACAGAAAGAAGAATCTATCTTTCAGAAATGGTTTCTTTCAGAAATGGTTCTCAGTGGAAACCAATGAGCAGTAGGACATTTAAGGGAGGATAAAAGAATTATTGGTACCAAGAGCCATAAGGAAACCTTTGAGGGTAATGGGTATGTTTACTATCTTGACTATGGTAAAAATTTCATGGATTTAAAGGTCAAAAGTGGGAAAAAAAAAAAAAATACTCTCAAGAGTCTTCTCCAACACCACAGTTCAAAAGCATCAATTCTTCGGCGCTCAGCCTTCTTCACAGTCCAACTCTCACATCCATACATGACCACAGGAAAAACCATAGCCTTGACTAGACGTACCTTAGTTGGCTAAGTAATGTTTCTGCTTTTGAATATGCTATCTAGGTTGGTCATAACTTTTCTTCCAAGGAGTAAGCATCTTTTAATTTCATGGCTGCAGTAACCATCTGCAGTGATTTTGGAGGCCAAAAAAATAAAGTCTGACACTGTACCCACTGTTTCCCCATCTATTTCTCATGAAGTGATGGGACCGGATGCCATGATCTTCGTTTTCTGAATGCTGAGCTTTAAGCCAACTTTTTCACTCTCCTCTTTCACTTTCATCAAGAGGCTTTTTGGTTCCTCTTCACTTTCTGCCATAAGGGTGGTGTGTACTGTATATCAATTATACCTCAATAAAGTTATTTTAAAAATAAAAAAGAATATTTTCCTGCAAAAGACACATCAAAGCCTTCATTGTTTATTGTTTTGAGATTTTAAAAATAAAACCTTATTTTTAAGATAGAACCTTATTTGACCATTCCTTAACTACAATATGGTAGCAAAAGCCCTTGATCAACAAGCCCAATGAAAGTCCTAAGTAAAACTGTGAAAGTCCAGATTGAAATAACCTAGTTTTTATGTAATAACCAAATAGAAGTAAGAAGTGAAGTTGCTAGGTCATGTATGACTCTTTGCAATCCCATTGATTGTAGCATACAAGGCTCCTCCATCCATGGCATTTTCCTGGCAAGAGTACTGGGGTGGGTTGCCATTTTCTTTTCCAGAGGATTTTCCCAACCCAGGGATTGAACCCAGGTCTCCCACATTGCAGGCAGATGCTTTACCCTCTGAGCCACCAGGGAAGCTTGATAACCAGATAGGACTTCTACAAAAAGATTCATGCTGCATATTAGAATATCACTCTACTAGTAGTCCTTAATATGTGAGTTTCAAAACCAATGAACAAATAGTTACTGAAAACAAACACAAGTCATTCTAGTTTGAGCCACTGTTTCACTCTTCAAGAATTCTCAAAATGTTTAGAGAAATAAAACTACATATTTATATTATATATGTACATATATAAAAACATATAACTATATAGTTCACATATAATAAAATTATATATATATATGAATAAACTTGTAAAGATTAAGGGAAAATTTGAACAGAAAATAATTTCAATGGAATTTTTATAAGGTATTTCCATGGATTTAGATAATAAGAAATCTATATTAAGAAAATGAGGGCTAACTGAGATATATCATCAATCAATTCAACATATATTTGTTGTGTGTCCACTAGATAAATGCTGGAAATACAGCAGGAATTAGAACAGTCTCATGGAGCCATGTTTTATGAATTTTATATTCAAGGGGGAACAGTGGGCAGCATAAATTTAAAAAGTAAAACTAAAACTATATATGCGATCAGATGGTAACAAATACTAAGAAAGAAAACAGAGCCAAGAAGAATAGTTGAATGTCACACTTTTAAATAGTAGGTAGGCATCCTAGTAATGCCTAAAATTAAAGGATAATTTTAAAGCAAAGACTTGAAAGAGGTAAGAGAATACAGAGAATAATATGGATAACCAAGAAAAGCACTTCAGAAAAGTAGTCAGTTCCCTCTGAAGGTAAGATCAGAGAGGTAATGTTCAGATCCTGTATGGCCTTACAAAGACTTGGACTTTTACTGTGTATGAAATGAAACCCTTTTAAGGCTTTGAGTCCAGGAATGATGTGATGTGGCTTTTTTTTTTTAAAGATCATCCTAATTATTTTATGAGGGTGGGAGAGGGAAAAACCAGGAAGGAGTTAAGAGGCAATTTCAAAAATCTAGGCAAGAGATGACAGTTGTGGCAGACAACCCCTGGGTGACTTTCAATGATCCTTGCCTCCTGGTGTCTACACCCTTGGACAATCACCTCCTCTGTGTATGAGACCTGTTTGTTTCTAACCAATAGAAAATGGTCAAGATAATGGGATGCCATTACCATGATTACCTTAAGACTTCATTTTGCTTGCAAAGCCAGAGGAGAGATTTCCTCTTACTAGCTTACTTCCACAAGGTATGTTCGAGAAGCACTTGGATCAGAAATCAACAGAAGGTTTTGAATCACTAATGGAAGCCCCCTGCAAGAAACTGAAGCTTTGGTTATGCAGCCACAAGGAAATAGGTTTTGACAATCACCTATCAGTACTTTGAAGCTAACCTTTCCCCAGTCACGCCTCGGATGAGATTGCCAATTAGACCAACATCTGGACCGGACCCTGAGGAAGTACAACTTCCAAACCAGAGAACACAGTAAAACTACACCCAGACTTCTGACCTACAAACGGTGAGATAATAAATGCATTAATATATTAATATGTTGCTTTAAGCTGTGAGTGTATGGCCATTTGTTATGTAGCACAGCAAACTAGTACAACAGCAGTTCAGGTTAGGGTGATAGAGGTGGTTAAAGAGTATCACAGCTGTAAGAATTAGCACTGAAAGTATTAGAGGCAGTAAGATTTAATAACTATTACAGCAACCAAAGTTAGGAAAGACTCCAAGGTTTATTGCTTAGATCTCAGAAAGAAACCGGAGAAGGCAATGGCACCCCACTCCAGTACTCTTGCCTAGAAAATTCCATGGATGGAGAAGCTTGGTAGGCTGCACTCCATGGGGTTGCTAAGAGTCAGAGATGACTGAGCAACTTCACTTTCACTTTTCACTTTCATGAACCGGAGAAGGAAATGCAACCCACTCCAGTATTCTTGCCTGGAGAATCCCAGGGACGGGGGAGCCTGGTGGGCTGCCGTCTATGGGGTCACACAGAGCTGGACGTGACTGAAGCAACTTAGCAGCAGCAGCAGCAGAAAAGTCCATTTTCTGAAATGGAGAGAAGTGTAGAAAGAGCAAGTTTGGAGGAGATGGAATCACATGTTTATTTCAGGATGATTTAATTTTGAGACAATAAGTAGGGAGTAGTAAATTGCATACAGGAACTGGAGCTCAGTGCAAATAAGAGGCCAGCAATGTACTTTTGGGATTAGTCAGTGTACACGTGGTGTGTACAGTCATGAGACCAATGACATCTCAAAGGTGTGGCAGAGACAGATTCTGCAAGACAGAAATCTAATAGGAGAAAAAGATGTCACTTAAAAACAGGTACAGAAGCTTAGGGGAAGAAATGATTCAAAGAGATTGACTATTAGTGACTTAAAGGCAGTCAGCATATTTCATTCACTTGTTACATCTTCAAGAACTTAGCATGGTATCTGGAAACCAGAAGATCTAAAAAATGACAGGTGTTAATGAGCAAAACACATAAACGGGGCAAAGGGAAATTGTTGCTAGTGGGAGATGGGAAGTTGGAGTAACAGATTTACATTAGTGATTTCCCCTCAGAGATGTCTGACCCTAAAAATAGCATGCATATTCTCATTCAGAGCATGACAGAATTCCTCTGAAACTGAAGCAGGAACCTGATAGATACCCTGGCTAGGAACAAGTAGCTACCTTAAGTTCAAAACACAGCTATAGGAGAAAAAGACTACTATTGTGGTTTGCTGTTGCTTAGTCACCAAGTCTTGTCCGACTCTTTTGTGACCCCAAGGACTATAACCCGATGGGCTCCTCCATCCATGGGATTTACCAGGCAAGAATACTGAAGTAGGTTGCCATTTCCTTCTCCATGGGATTCTCCCAACCCAGGGTTCAAACCCAAGTCTCCTGCATTGCTGGCAGATTCACCACCACTGAGTCATCTGGGAACCTGACAACTATAGTTCAGTCACTCAGTCGTGTCCGACTCTTTGCGACCCCATGAATCGCAGCACGCCAGGCCTCGCTGTCCATCACCAACTCCCGGAGTTCACTCAGACTCACGTCCATCGAGTCCGTGATGCCATCCAGCCATCTCATCCTCGGTCGTCCCCTTCTCCTCCTGCCCCCAGTCCCTCCCAGCATCAGAGTCTTTTCCAGTGAGTCAGCTCTTTGCATGAGGTGGCCAAAGTACTGGAGTTTCAGCCTCAGCATCAGTCCTTCCAATGAACACCCAGGACTAGTCTCCTTTAGGATGGACTGGTTGGATCTTCTTGCAGTTCAAGGGACTCGCAAGAGTCTTCTCCAGCACCACAGTTCAAAAGCATCAATTCTTCGGCCCTCAGCTTTGTTCACAGTCCAACTCTCACAACCATACATGACCAATGGGAAAACCATAGCCTTGACTAGATGGACCATTGTTGGCAAAGTAATATCTCTGCTTTTTAATATGCTGTCTAGGTTGCCTCCTGCAATTCTTTTTGGCCCAAGGAGAAGAGTGGGGAGTAGATTCATAGTTCAAAGATAGAAGACAGAGTGCTCAGGTCAACTAATAGGCCTCCAGACATTTTTTAATTCTCTATTAGAACCTTTTCTTACTTTAAGATGCTTTTCTTCAACAGCTCTAAGCATTGTGTGTTTTCAATACTGAGACAGAAATAGTGTTTTAAAAGAAAAACACTTTAAGGTGTCTTTTCAGTACTGCATCAGAGGTATTGTGGAAGATAAAAAGAAAAATATCTACCTGCAAGAAACTACTAGAGAATCAGGAGCCAGATTATATTCATACTTTGAAGATGTTCTTAAAGTTCAAAGAAACAATAATATCTTAATACTGCTCTAAATAATTAAGAAGCAAAAGTTTTCACACTTCTAACAGATTGTCCTGCTGCACTATTATATACCTTACCAAATACATACATGTCTATATATATGTAAGTTATTAAATGTAGATTTTGATTAAAATCACTGAAATACCTGGTAAGTAAACACCAGGAGTTGTATTAATTATCTGTTATGAGCTCAGCACTTTCATCTATACTAGAGACTATTAAGTGGCAGGGTATGGAATTGAATACCTGTAAGCCTCTAGACCTGTTGCCTCAGGCCCAGTGCTCTTTCCCTTTCACTCCACATGTGAAAGGATTGACTAATTTATACGCTCACACTCTTCACTTCAGATAAATGCTATAAAAATTAAAAATAAGTCACCCTGACACATGGCAATTTTGCAGAAGCTCTGGAAGTTCTTCCAAGTGTTGCTATGAGATAAATTATATATCAAAATAATTTTCTGTCAGAGACAGAAAATTTCTTGCTACTTGGATGGAGGTAATAACTTAGTAGGTTCTTTCCACCTCTAATTTATTTTTGGCATGAGATTTGACATTTTGTCTCAGTAAGATTCTATTTCTAAGGGGAATTTTCAATAGATAAAGTTAATTTCAGTCATTTTGAACTTTTAGCAAGTCTGGGAGACTTGTATAAAAGGACTAACACTATCAACAAATGAGGCAAGAAATTTTATATTTTAGCTTGGATTTTTTAAAGCACATGAAAAGGCAAATCAGTTTTTATATTACAAAGAACACTCAGAGTTTAAATGTCTATCAAGTGTATCCCCAAAAAAAGAAAAAGCAAAAATATAGATTTTTTTTTCTTTCAATTAAACACAGATTAAAATATGCTCCCATTAAGAAATTGAGTAAGTTCAAAGATTTAGAAACATACTAATTCAAACAAATTACCACTGTGTTGTCCCTCCTTTGGACAGGACCTCAGCTGTGATCATAAGACACCTCCAGATGAAAGACAAGTCAGGCAAAAGTCTATGACTTTATTATCCCAATATCTAAACTTTGTAAATACACAGTGCTTTCACTAAATTGTTTTACCTTTTCAGCTAGACACTGGGCTCTATATGCACACAGATACAAAGTACATTTAAGCTTAAGGAGATCTAAGCAGACTAACTCATGCATACTTCTATTCAGTATCACTAACGTGATTATGGTACCTAATTATATTCTCAGAGCTAAAACAAAATATAATGTTCCCTATCTAAAATAAGGAATTTTAAAATAAAAGGAATTACAGTTTGTAACTTTGTTCATCCCTACTTAAGAATGGCAAAACTAAATTATTAAATGGTATTGGATAGCATCACTGACTCAATGGACATGAGTTTGACCAAACTCCAGGAAATGGTGAAGGACAGGGAAGACTGGAATGCTGCAGTCCATGGGTCTCAAAGAGTCAGACCTGACTAAGTGGCTGAACAACAACAACAAATGTGTGTGGTAAATACTTATTTTCACTTAATATCCACAAAAATCTTATAAACTAGGGATTTTCATTCTGATTTTAAAGATGACAGATGAAGGTAGAAAGATGAAAACTATCTTATTCAGTAAGTTCATTCATAAAGATGAAAACTGAGTTTACCCAGTTCTGACTACAACAACAATGACCTTTTAATAGCTAAGTACTTAAATTACTCCAATGCTTAAAATAATAAACTAATATATTACTTTAAGCATTAGAGGATACCCAGGAAGTTGAGACTCATAATTTTGGTTTTAACCAAAGTTCAAGTAGTACTTTGGTAGTCTTGTTCTCATGCAATGAGGGAGGAAAAAATATATTTTCAAGATATATATATCAGTAAACCTTCCAAGTTCTGGAGCTCCTACTTTCCCTCTTGTTCTCAACTTCTCTGTATTCTTGTAGTGTTCTCTCACTTCAAAGAAGATCCTAAGAAATGGTTGTTGGATCCAAATTGACCCTGTTCTTACCAGAGGATTCCCCTCTAAATCTGAATTCAAAATGAAGCCACCTAGGTTAAAAAATGCAATTGTATGTTCTTGCCAAACAGAAGAGCAAAATCTACAACTATTTTAATATCCTAATTATTCTTCTATAAGGTATTTTACCAATCTGCCTCAAATATTCAGATTTCCGCTTCAGTTTTATTATGGATCACAAAAAGAGACGAAGTTGACTTTCATATATTTCCGTAGTATGTTTCTTTCATATCCAAGATGGGCCTATTCACATGCTGCAGAAATGGAGTAATACAGAGATTTTACTTGAAGTAAAGGAAAAGTTTAATTAGCGTCTTATATAAAGATACGCTTTGTGTAACACCTTCAATAGCTTTGAAGTGAAGTGAAGTGAAAGTCACTCAGTCATGTCCAACTCTTTGTGACCCCATGGACTATACAGTCCATGAAATTCTCCAGGCCAGAATACTGAAGTGGGCACCCATTCCCTTCTCCAGGAGATCTTCCCAACCCAGGGATATAACCCAGGTCTCCCTCATTGCAGGCAGATTCTTTACCAGCTGAGCCACCAGGGAAGCCCGAGAATACTGGAGTGGGCAGTCTATCCCTTCTCCAGGGGATCTTCCTGACCCAGGAATTGAATTGGGGATTAAAGCTTTACCTCACAGGTTAAGGTATTACCTGTGAAATTCACGTATTGATATAGGTCTCATTTTTCCCGAATACTTTAACAAAAGTTGGCAAAGATTACTCAAAGATTACATCATCAGAGCTAACCAGGGTGAGGGAAGAAATTGTAATGTTGGTGGGGACAGAGTTATTGCACTAGCTCAGATCCTGGAGCCACGGAAATAAATGTGAATTCATCAGTGTTCCTTCAGGAATAAAGAGAGAGAGAGAGAGAAACAGAAAGAATCTGAAAGAGTTCTTTTATTTCATTGCTTGCTATTTTTCTGCCTTTGACCACAACCTCCAAGTCACAAGTAACATTAGAAGAAAAGAAAAGTCTAGATGGAGGAAAAGCAAGTGGGAAGACATGATGAAAAGAGGACAAGGTTTGGCAATGTCTTCAAGAGGTTAAAAAAGGGTCATAATTTGGGACTAGAAGCATAAATTGAGAATATTAGTTACTTTTGTGCAAGTAATATTATAAATAAATATGAATTTATATGCTCAGATTTACCAGATAAAATTTGCCTTTGGAATTCCAAACAGAACAGGGTTCCCTTATAATGGGCTTACAGGTTTCAGCCTTCTCCCTGATGATTTTACATTTTCTACAATCCCAAAGAGAAGAGGTACTTTTTCATCACTATTACAAGAAGGATAATCATTTTTAATTTCTTTTCCCATGCTCTTAATCAGCTTCCTTGAGTTCCTCTCCACATGGAGAAAAGAGATTTAACACTTCCTCTTACTGGGTGACAACAATAGAAACCATACAGAAAGGCAAAACTTAGCATTTTAACTTGTACACTGTGGATTGGCTTTAGATATCACATTGAGAAATGAAAGTCTTAAGCAAGAGAGCAAAATGTTCATAATTTAAAATGAAACATCCTTCTTTAAGGATTTTGCAGGTGGCGCTAGTGCTAAAGAACCCATCTGCCAATATAGGAGACATGAGACAGTAGGTTCCACCCCTGCGTTGAGAAGATTCCCTGGAAGAGGGCATGGCAACCCACTCCAGTGATCTTGCCTAGAGAATCCCATGGACAGAAGAGCTTGGCAATCTGCAGTGCATGGGGTCGCAGAGTTGAACATGACTGACACAACTTAGCATGCACGCTTATTTCTTTAAATGTGTTACCTGAAAGATTTTGATGATAACACAGTTCAACGGTTTTAAATAAAAACTAAGATGTTCACTTAAACACATAGTCCATCTGTCTAAAAACTGGAGAAATATTTGGTCATTCATCATTTTAATTGGATTTTTTTGTATGTGGAGGCTTGGGCGCCCCAGATAGTTTTTGCATTTTTTAAAGCAGAACACAGCTTCTTCTTTCTTCAATATGACATTTTACTGTCCCTTCCTCCCTTCCACCCTCTCTGATCTCTAAATTCCTCACTTCTAATTGCTTTGGTCTGAAAGTGTAACATAGAGAAAAAGGAAGGATTTGAAGTCTAGCAGTAAGAATTCTCAAGTCAAAGGTTTTTATGGGTAAAGCTTAAAAGATTTTTAAAGATACATATACTACATCCTAAATAATTGCTCTTTTTAATTATTTATAACTATTTTAATAAAAATAATATTAAATGTCAGTGAACTTCTTAGATAATGAAAGAGAGATCAACTTTAGGTCAGGAAACCTATCAGCATGATTTCTTCCAAAACTATGCAAAATGTCTCATAAGAAATTGCCATAATGCCCACGACTGCTATATCAACAGCAACCTCTGCTGCTGCTGCTAAGTCACTTCAGTTGTGTCCGACTCTGTGCTACCCCATAGACGGCAGCCCACCAGGCTCCCCCATCCCTGGGATTCTCCAGGTAAGAACACTGGAGTGGGTTGCCATTTCCTTCTCCAGTGCATGAAAGTGAAAAGTGAAAGTGAAGTCGCTCAGTCGTGTCCGACTCTTAGCGACCCCATGGGCTGCAGCCCACCAGGCTCCTCCGTCCATGGGAGTTTCCAGGCAAGAGTACAGCAACCACTGGTGCCTGTATTTAAATAGGAGGCACAGTCCTCCATTAAAAAAAAAAAAAAAAGACCACTGACTTACTCTATAGGTCTTAAAACATTATACTATTGCATAGTAAGTATTTATCCTGAAGTTCTTACCAAATCTAAAATCTGCACCATGTTTTTGAGTGCTACTCAATTAGGATGTGTTTTCAGATAAAAGACAGAAAAACAGATACATGGTGGAAGGATTTAGCCATAGCTAATATTAAATATATAGGTTCATGTTTTTACACCAACAAAAAGCAACAATAATTGTCAGTTCCAAAGTTGTTTGCAAAGGGATAGAGTGATAATTTATTTTTTCCTATCAAAGAAAAAATATTAAAAACATCTCACTAAAGGAGATTAGCAGAAAAATCAGTTCTAATTTATCTGTCAAGAATATTCTGTAGGTATACAAAAGGCTTCCCTTGTGGCTCAGCTGGTAAAGAATCTGCCTGCAAGGCGGGAGCCCTGGGCTATATCCCTGGGTTGGGAAGATCCCCTGGAAAAGAGAAAGGCTACCCATGCCGGTATTCTGGCCTAGAGAACTCCATGGACTGTATAGTCCATGGGGTTGGACATGACTGAGCAACTTTCACTTTCCATAAAAACAGAATTATAATGTTCTTTTAGTGGTAGACCTGACATTATGAGCACATAGATATTGACTGTTAATGATGCAAATAACTGATAGACTTACACAGTGATGCTTCCATATTTGTTAACAATAGATTATTTATCCAAGTATTGGTATCCTTTTAGTAAAATTCTCACAATTCTATAAAGAATTCAATTAAAAGTAGAGAAAACACACCAAAATACTCTAGATTAAATGAAAGCTCATGGAGAAAAAAAAACTATATATATATATATATACACACACACACTATATATACACATACAAATGTATGTGTATGTGTGTATATATATATATATATACCCATACAAATATACATATAGGAACATAGACATAAGAACATATTCATCCATAATGCTTATTACATTGTCGTACTTCAAGGAGGTAAGGAATACATGAAGGAGATATTTTTAAAAAAAGAAAAGTAAAATCAGAAATTAAAATCAGAAAGTAGTAAGCAAATATGAAAGTCATGTTGCTCTGAAGACAAGTGTCAGTAACAGCACTGCAATAAGACTTTTAGTCTTGGCAAAGAGTAAAAAGGTAGAGCTGAATTCAAGATTGTTGAATTAAGCCAAGACTCTGGAAGAAAACTAAAGATTTGCTGCTGCCAGGTTAAACAAATGCAAATTATTAGGATCCAGATAATCATGATGGTGTGATCACTCACCTATAGCAGACATCTTGGAATGTGATTTCAAGTGGGCCTTAGAAAGCATCACTGCAAACAAAGCTAGTGGAGGTGATGGAATTCCAGTTGAGCTATTTCAAATCCTAAAAGATGATGCTGTGAAAGTGCTGCACTCAATCTGCCAGCAAATTTGGAATACTCAGCAGTGGCCACAGGACTGGAAAAGGTCAGTCTTCATTCCAATCCCAAAGAAAGCCACTGCCAAAGAATCCTCAAACTACCACACAATTGCAATCATCTCACATGCTAGTAAGGTAATACTCAAAATTCTCTAAGCCAGGCTTCAGCAGTACGTGAACTGTGAACTTCCAGATGTTCAGGCTGGTTTTAGAAAAGGTAGAGGAACAAGAGAATAATTGCCAGCATCTGTTGTATCATAGAAAAAGCAAGAGAGTTCCAGGAAAACATCTACTTCTGCTTTATTGACTATGCCAAAGCCTTTGATTGTGTGGATCACAACAAACTGTGGAAAATTCTGAAAGAGATGGGAATACCAGACCACCTGACCTGCCTCTTAAGATATCTGTATGCAGATCAAGAAGCAACAGTTAGAACTGGACATGCAACAACAGACTGGTTCCAAATTAGGAAAGGAGTATGTCAAGGCTGTATATTGTCACCCTGCTTATTTAACTTCTATGCAGAATACATCATGAGAAACGCTAGGCTGGAAGAAGCACAAGCTGGCAACAAGATTGCTGGGAGAAATATCAACAACCTCAGGTATGCAGATGACACCACCCTTATGGCAGAAAGTGAAGAACTAAAGAGCTTCTTGATGAAAGTAAAAGAAGAGAGTGAAAAAGTTGGCTTAAAACTCAACATTCAGAAAACTAATATCATGTCATCTGGTCCCATCACTTCATGTCGAATAGATGGGGAAACAGTGGAAACAATGACAGACTTTATTTATGGGGGCTCCAAAATCACTGCAGATGGTGACTGCAGCCATGAAATTAAAAGATGCTTCCTTCTTGGAAGAAAAGCTATGATCAACCTAGATAGCATATTAAAAAGCAGAGACATTACTTTGCCAACAAATGTCCATCTAGTCAAAGCTTTGGTTTTTCCAGTAGTCATGTATGGATATGAGAGTTGGACTATAAAGAAAGCTGAATGCTGAAGAATTGATGCATTTGAAGTGTGGTGTTGGAGAAGATTCTTGAGAGTCCCTTGGATAGCAAGGAAATCCAACCAGTCCATCCTAGAGAAAATCAGTCCTGAATATTCACTGGAAGGACTGATGATGAAGCTGAAACTCCAGTACTTTGGCCACCTGATGCAAAAACTGACTCATTGAAAAGACCCTGATGCTGAGAATGGTTAACAGTGGAAGGAGAAGGGGATGACAGAGGGTGAGATGGTTGGATGGCATCATCAACTCAATGGACATGAGTTTGGGTAAACTCCAGAAGTTGGTGATGGACAGGGAGGCCTGGTGTGCCGTGGTCCATGGGGTCGCAAAGAGTCAGACATGACTGAGTGACTGAACTGAACTGAATATGGCTATTGCCTTGATTACAGTAGTGAACAAACGCATCAAACTGTATACATTAAATATGTGCAGTTTATTGTACATCAGGTGACTTTAATACATCTGCCCTAAAAAAGAAATTTAAAAATGGTTTAAATAAAAATATTCATTGATAGATTAAATAACAGAATAAGCAAAACTGAAAAGATGAATTCAGAGACATCATTGAAGAAATTATTTCATATGTAGCACAGACAGAAATGCAGATGGAAAATTTGAAAGAGAAGTTAAATATTGAGAATAGAAAGAAAACAGCTAATACTTATTTAGTCACCCATTCTATAAACATTCAATAAGGTTCCATTAAGCATCAAGTGTGGTTCGATGCACGATACAGGATGCTTGGGTCTGGTGCACTGGGATGACCCAGAGGGATGGTATGGGGAGGTAGGTGGGAGCGGGGTTCAGGATGGGGAACACATGTACACCCGTGGTGGATTCATGCTGATGTATGGCAAAACCAATACAATATCGTAAAGTAAAAAAAAAAAAAAGCATCACATGTATATTAGGCACTTTCTACTCCCTGAAGGAAAAAGATGAGGGAAAAAAGATCCAAAGCAAGTAGGTGGTAGATAATAGTTATGTAGTAGATAGTAGTTATGTGGTATCCATGATACTGGATATGTACTAGATATGTAGTAGATAGTAGTTATGGTGAGTGTTATGAAAAAATAATGAAAGAAGGAAGATAGAGTCAGAGTCCCATAGGTGAGAAGAGAAATGACATTTAAAGCATCACTGCTGCACATTTTCTAGAGCTAAAGAAAGAAATGAATCCAAGGTACAGAAATAACCTACATTAAGCAGAATACATAAAAATAAATGTGTACGTAGCTACTGTGCTGTGAAACCAGAAACTCTATAAGAATATCATTAAAGTAGTCAGAAAGTATTTTTATCCACAAAATAAAAATAACCAAACTGACAGATTTCTCAGTAGTGAAAATGGAAGTCTCAAAACATATATTCATTTATTCAAGAAGTACTTACTATTTACTATGCGTTTTTTTAAGTTAATTTTTATTCAAGTATAGTTAGTTGTTTTATAATGTTGTGTTAGTTTCTCCAGTACAACAAAGTGAATCAGTTATACATATATCCACTGTTATATCCACTGTTTTTTTTTTAGATTCTTTTTCCATAGAAATCATTACAGAGTACTGAGTATAGTTCCCTATGCTACTGTTTTATGTTTAATATAGTAAACAAAATAAACAAAAACTTCTGCCTTCATAGTACTCTCATTTTAATGGTTGGAGGCTGACAGTAAGCAAAATAATAAATAGAATATACATTAGAAATAAGTGATATGTTGTGGGCGGGGGTGGAGGGTGGGGTGGGCAAGACAATAACTGTGGGAAATAGGAAAGGATGTTTGGAAGAGTTACAATTTTAAACAGAAGTCCAGAAAAGCCTCAGTAAGAAGGAAACCTCAGATCAAAGCCCTAAAATGAGGGAGTGAGAGCTTGGAATTTGGAGCAAAAGTGTTTCATTAAGTTTATCGCCCTGAGGAGTACATGATTGTTATGCTTCAAAATTAAAGGATGACAGTGTTCCTGGAGTAAAAAGAGAAAAAAAGAAAATTAGTTATATATGAGGTCAAAGACAGGGAGTCTTGTATAAGAACTTGCAGTCCAGCTTTAGGACTTTGTCTTTAACTCTGAGTGATAGATGAAGCAACTGGAGAGTTTTAAATAGAGAAGTGATAGAATAGAGCTGAATGGTGGCCTCCCAAGGGTACATCTGAGCCCTACTTTCTATGACTTGAGACTATTACCCTATAAAGTAAATAAATCTAGAGCTGAAAAAAATCTAACAGCACAAAGATTGGGAGGGGATGAATGAAATTATACTATTTAAGTTGGCTAGATTAGACATCAAGTAGTATATATTAATTTAAAATAAGTCATGATACTGTTAGAGTGACTTCTTAAAAAATATGAAAGGGTATAGCCAAAAGATAACACTATTTTCAATACTCCATATTCAATGTTGAATACTAAATTCAATAGGTTATTTGGCTAACCCTAGGGAATGAAAGAACCATTGAGATAAACAGAAAATAAATAGAAAAACTAGATTTAAATATAACTGCTGCTACTGCTGCTGCTGCTAAGTCGCTTCAGTCGTGTCCGACTCTGTGCGACCCCATAGATAGCAGCCCACCAGGCTCCCCGATCCCTGGGATTCTCCAGGCAAGAATACTGGAGTGGGTTTCCATTTATTAAAAATTTTATCAAATGATAACTAGTCTAAGTACCCCCTTAAAATTATCAGACTAAAGAAAAAACAAGCTTTTTAAAGGTAAATACAAAAGACATTGAAAATAAAATGTTGGGGAAAGATATCCTGTGTATACCTGATCTCTCTTCACACTAGGTATGCAGTTATAGCAAAAGATCCATGCCTCAAAAATGTATTAAATAGACAACTGGTTTTATCTTATATTGTCAGGGTGTATGCAAAAGATAGCAAGCTCCTTAATTCTGAGTAGAGGATATTAGCATTTACCTTTCTTGCAACTAGAGAGGAGTAATATTTGGAACCATACTCTCGATCTGCAGAGTTAAATTTGGTAAATCAGCTTTTGTTGTTAATGTTTAGTCATTAAGTCCGTCTCTTTTGCAACCCTATGGATGCTAGCCCGCCAGTCTCCTCTGTCCATGGAATTTCCCAGGCAAGAATACTGGAGTGGACTGCCACTTCCTTCTCCAGGGAAACTTCCCAGTCCAGAGACTGAACCAGTGTTTTCTGCATTGGCAGGTGAATTCTTTTCACCACTCAGCCACCAAGTTGGCTTTTAATCACTTGCTTATATTTACAGTAAGAAATTGTGATCCATTGGCCCTCCCCGATGTTTGTTCCAAGACTTACTTTCCTATTAGATAAATCTGGGCTGGGTTTTTTTAACTGTTCCTGTTCCCTGTTTGTTTGTTTGTTTTTTAAACACCCAACATTATATGTAGCCCTTTGTGGTGACCCAGGAATGAAAATTTTTGATTACCAGTCAGCATCTAAATGAGAGGGAAAAACTTAGAGGCAGAAATATCTATTGTAAAATTGTGTAAGACACGGTGAAAAGACCAGTGATTGTTTTCTGCATCATACTGTCTTTACCTACAAATTAAATAATAAATATTAAATGTGAACAAGTCCCTGGTTCTTGGATAGCAATATTCATTTTAGAGTCAAATAAAATTGGAGATTATCAATCTTGTTGACTAAATTGTACCCCCCCACCCCACCAAATTCATATGCTAAAAGTCTCAGAATGTGACTGTATTTGGATATAAGATTTTTAAAGAAATAATTAAGTTAAAGTGAGGTCAACAGTGAGGGATATAATCCAAAATGACTGGTGTCTTATTAAAAAAATAAAATAAAAAACAGAGGCAGACAGAAAGAAGACCATCTGAGGACACATTATAAAGGTAGCCACTGCTATATTTAAAAATGGATAACCAACAAGGGGGCTTCCCATGTGGCTCAGTGGTAAAGGATCTGTCTCGAATGCAGGAGACACCGATTTGATCCCTGGGTTGGGAAGATTCCATGAAGAAGGGAATGGAAGCTCACTCCAGTATTCTTGTCTGGAAAATCCTTTGGAGAGAGGAGCCTGGCAGATTATAGCCCAAGGGGGTCACAAAAGAGTCGGACATGACTTAGCAACTAAGCAACAACAACCAACAAGGAAATACTATCTAGTACAGGTTTCTTTGCTCAATGTTATATGGCAGCCTGGATGGGAGGGAGGGGAGTCTGGGGGAGAATGGATGCATGTATATGTATGGCTGAATCCCTTTGCTGTCCACCTGAAACTACCACCATGATGTGAATCAGTTATGCTCCAATATAAAATAAAAAGTTAAAAAAGAAAAGGTTCAAGAGGGAGGGGGTATAGGTATACCTAAGGCTGATTCATGCTGAGGTTTGACAGAAAACAACAAAATTCTGTAAGGCAATTATCCTTCAATTAAAATAAATAAACTTTAAAAAAGAAAAAAAATTGAGTCAAGCCATTTAAGGCTTCAATGTTAAAAAATAAAGTTTTAAAATTCTTAAAGAGAAAAAAAATAGATTACCATCCACAAGCTGAGAGAAGCCTCAGAAAATATCCAACTCTGCTGAGAAGGCAATGGCACCCACTCCAGTACTCTTGCCTGGAAAATCCCATGGATGGAGGAGCTTGGTAGGCTGCAGTCCATGGGGTCGCTCAGGGTCAGACATGACTGAGCAAATTTACTTTCACTTTCATGTATTGGAGAAGGAAATGGCAGCCCACTCTGGTGTTCTTGCCTGGAGAATCCCAGGGACGGGGGAGTCTGGTGGGCTGCCGTCTATGGGGCCACACAGAGTTGGAGAGAACTGAAGTGACTTAGCAGCAGCAGCAGCTGAAACCTTGGTTTTGGACTTCTAGCCTCCAGATCGGAGAAGGCAATGGCATCCCACTCCAGTACTCTTGCCTTGAAACTCCCATGGACGGAGGAGCCTGGTAGGCTGCGGTCCATGGGGTCGCTGAGTCAGACATGACTGAGCGACTTCACTTTCACTTTTCACTTTCATGCATTGGAGAAGGAAATGGCAACCCACTCCAGTGTTCTTGCCTGGAGAATCCCAGGGATGGTGGAGCCCAATGGGCTGCCATCTGTGGGGTCGCACAGAGTCGGACACGACTGAAGCGACTTAGCAGCAGCAGCAGCAGCCTCCAGATCTATGATAAAGTAAATTTCTGTTGTTTAAGCCACCCAGTCTATAATACTTTGTAATGGCAGCCTGAGCAGACCAATACAATCCCATCTTCTAGTTGCTTGGTGCTGCTGTTGAGAGCCCAAAGGACTAGTCAAGATAACAAAGCAACTTAGAAGAGCTGGGCTAGAATCCATGTCTCCCAGAAACCAGTCTCATTTTAAAATAAAAATCAAAATATAGGACACAGAAAAACAAAAAAAACAGATGATCTGCAGAATAGCAGAAGAGAAAGATCGTTGATAGTGAAACACCTGAAGATACTCCTAGTGATCTACAGAGCACCATGTGAAAATCAGTGCATATCAATGCTATGTTACACAAGGCAGTCCCAGGGAGGTTTGCCACGTAAGTTGGTTTCAAACTTTCCCTTTTGACCTTAGACAATAAGTCAACCATGACTATAAACACACATTAAAAGATACATACTTCATGTAGATAGTGACACAGATATAGAGGTTTAATTATTAATATTTGAAGATATAAAAACAACCAACAGAAACTGAAAAGTATTCTAAGTATGCCACAAAATGGAGGAAAAAAGTATAGTTAGACACTTTTCTATCTGATAGACAGTATCATTTCAGTTCAGTTCAGGTCACTCGCTCAGTCGTATCCCACTCTTTGCAACCCCATGAGTCACAGCACGCCAGGCCTCCCTGTCCATTACCAACTCCCGGAGTTTGCTCAAACTCACGTCCATCAAGTCGGTGATGCCATCCAGCCATCCCATCCTCTGTTGTCCCCTTCTCCTCCTGCCCCTAATCCCTCCCAGCATCAGGGTCTTTTCCAATGAGTCAACTCTTCGAATGAGGTGGCCAAAGTATTGGAGTTTCAGCTTCAGCATCACTCCTTCCAATGAACACCCAGGGCTGATCTCCTTTAGGATGGACTGGTTGGATCTCCTTGCAGTCCAAGGGACTCAAGAGTCTTCTCCAACACCACAGTTCAAAAGCATCAATTCTTCAGTTCTCAGCCTTCTTCACAGTCCAACTCTCACATCCATACATGACCACTGGAAAAATCATAGCCTTGGCTAGACGAACCTTTATTGGCAAAGTAATATCTCTGTTTTTCAATATACTATCTAAGTTGGTCATAACTTTCCTTCCAAGGAGTAAGCGTCTTTTAATTTCATGGCTGAAATCACCATCTGTAGTGATTTTGGAGCCCAGAAAAATAAAGTCTGACCCTGTTTCCACTGTTTCCCATCTATTTCCCATGAAGTGATGGGATCAGATGCCATGATCCTCATTTTCTGAATATTGAGCTTTAGGCCAACTTTTTCACTCTTCTCTTTCACTTTCATCAAGAAGCTTTTTAGTTCCTCTTCACTTTCTGCTATAAGGGTAGTGTTATCTGCATATCTCAGGTTATTGATATTTCTCTTAGCAATCTTGATTCTAGCTTGTGCTTCTTCCAGCCCAGCATTTCTCATGATGTACTCTGCATATAAGTTAAATAAGCAGGGTGACAATATACAGCCTTGATGTACTCCTTTTCCTATTTGGAACCAGTCTGTTGTTCCGTTTCTGGTTCTAACTGTTGCTTCCTGACCTGCAGATAAGTTTCTCAAAAGGCAGGTCAGGTGGTCTGGTATTCCCATCTCTCTCAGAATTTTCCACAGTTTATTGTGATCCACACAGTCAAAGGCTTTGGCATAGTCAATAAAGCAGAAATAGATGTTTTTCTGGAACTCTCTTGCTTTTTCCATGATCCAGTGAATGTTGGAAATTTGATCTCTGGTTCCTCTGCCTTTTCTAAAACCAGCTTGAACATCTGGAAGTTCACAGTTCATGTATTGCTGAAGCCTTGGAGAATTTTGAGCATTACTTTACTAGCGTGTGAGATGAGTGCAATTGTGTTGTAGTTTGAGCATTCTTTGGCATTGCCTTTCTTTGGGATTGGAATGAAAACTGCCCTTTCCCAGTCCTGTGGCCACTGCTGAGTTTTCCAAATTTGTTGGCATATTGTGTGCAGTAAAGCTAAATCTTTGGCATATTAAGAAGTTTAATGTCTAAATACAGAAATACATATATAAATGCTTACTGATGAGAAGAAAATGACCACCAAAGGAAACTAGAAACAGCTATAAATCAGTGGCTCTGAAGCTCTCAGATTAGAATTGGGAACTCATGAAGCAGATTATATATCTATTATAAGCATTCTTAGAGCATTTAGTGCGCATGAATATGTTTGTTGTGGGGAATGGTTTGTGACGTGTGTATAACTCTCTCTTTAAAAGAAAAAACTTGTGAAAAGAAAGCTTTCATGGAGTACACCTTTTTCTATATCTACCAAAGGGAATAGTGAAGTCCGCTATACAATATAGTGCTGCTGCTGCTGCTGCTGCTGCTAAGTCACTTCAGTCGTGTCCGACTCTGTGCGACTCCATAGACAGCCTCCCACCAGGCTCCCCCATCCCTGGGATTCTCCAGGCAAAAACCCAAAAAAATGGGTTGCCATTTCCTTCTCCAATGCATGAAAGTGAAAAGGGAAGTGAAGCCACTCAGTCGTGTGTGACTCTAAGCGACCCCATGGACTGCAGCCTACCAGGCTCCTCCCATGGGATTTTCCAGGCAAGAGTACTGGAGTGGGGTGCCATTGCCTTCTAGTGTATACAAAATAATATAGTCCAGTATACAATATAGTGTATAAAACATTGTATACAATAGTATACAAAACAGTGAAGTCCAGTATACAATAGTATACAAGAAAAAATATAATTCAAAAAAGTAAACAAGATCAAATAATAGGACAAAAATCATGTATCTGTCTCACGCTTACTTCTCTTCAGATACAGAGGTCATCAACCCCTTCCCAACGTTCCCTAAGATCTCCTAGAGTGTCACTTCAGCCATGTGGGGACAAAGTCAAATCAAATCTATCCTCTGCTGTCACCTTCATACTCCTTTCCTCCTCCTGCCTGCCAAAAAAAGAAAAAAATTTATAGACACAAATGAGGCACTTTATATACTAGAATGGAATTTGTCTAGCCTCTGAAGCAGAAGATGTTAAGTTTCTACAAAATTTCATTTTAGTGCTAGAAATTCAATTCCAGACCATGATATCATTTATTTTACTTCCCTGGGCTGTTGAAGAATCGAAACAAAGTGGTATTTTGTTTTCCCCTTAAATATGAAGGTTAAAAAAAGGAATTGGCAATTTTGCTATCCAAAAAGCAAGTCATAAAGAATATATTATACATCGTAAGATAACCTGTCAATCTATCTCACCTTTCATGATATTAAGATCAACCAAGAAAGACTTCTTAAAAATTACATGCCAAAGCGCAATATACAATAACAGAACTTTGATAAATTTTCTGTCATAAATTGATAGACTAGAAAGTACCTTTTTATTACATTTGTTTGTCTAGAATAACTTCTGTACACAATAGAAATATAGTTACTATGTTTCTGTGTCAAAATCTCAGCTGAAGACCATAACTATGTTTGCCAAAACAATGTATAACACATAAAGCCGGTACATCTTTTATTCATAAGCAACCTTCTTCAAATAATATTGAAAGAAAAATAGCTAGGTTATTTTCAGGCTAGGATACTAAGAGAGTAATGAATCTATTATGCCCTTGTAACAAAATTAGAGCTGTCAATATGCAGTGAAAGCTTGGTTCATAACAAAAGACCACAGAACATGTTTCTATCTGGCCTTGATACATGAGAAAAACATGATATGCATTGTCCTGTCATAATCCACTCTATTACAGCTGTCTGAGAGTGCATTTTCCCTGGGGCATTTCCATTTGGTTCTCCTCTTTCTGAAGCACTGCCAATGTTGTCAAACTATTTCAAAGGTTTCACTCTATTACTTTCAAAGCCACCAAGACAATGTGATCCAGAGCAATTTAGCAATGCCTCTAACTCACCTGGAAATGTTAGCCATGGAGTGTGTTTCTGCAGTGATGAGTTCTCTTAAGATATCACACTTTATAAATGTTTAACTCACTAAGAAAAAGTCCTACCATAAGAGCTGTCTGAATAGGTATCGTCACAGGGAAGGCAAGTAGCAAGAACTGAGAGACGCAAACACTATGCAAACAGTCCCAGCAACAAGAGGGACCACCCATTCCTGAAGGTTTCAGTTGCTCACTTAGACACAAATTCTAAAATTGTTTGGAGTAGAAACATTGTCCCCAGTCTCTGGGTTGAAAAATGCCCACTAACTGCCTTCAAGCAACACAACTAGATCTTTTCTGGGACTTTCTGAGTAAAAGAACAAAATTTTCAGACATTCCAAAAATTACTTCCCCTTCTTATTTAGCAGTCACTCTTCTATAAACATGACTATTTTTATGTTATGCTTTATGTTATGTGGGGACATCCTCCCCACCTTCCATTACCATCATTTTGTATGTATTTTGATTCAAACAGGCAGCTAATACCTGACTAATTATGCATCTGTGATCTGGAGACACGGGCTGTGGAACAGGCATTCCTTCAGGATTCAGGAAATAACCAACTGGGTCACACCACTATATTCTTACTCATAAAAACTAGAAACCAATTATATAGTTTCTTATTTTTTTTCTGCAGCAAAGATCCTATCAGAATAATTGCACAGGGCTTCAATAGACTGTTTTTTTTCCAGAAAAAATTTCTCTAACCCACCACTCAATCACTGAAGAAAACACTCTTAATTTGTTATTAGATAAGAAAGTGCAAGGGACTTTTAACTTATCAGATAAAAAGTTTAATGTAGGCTATAGTTGCAGGCTCAGAAAACATGACAATATTCTTTAAGAGAGATTTATTACCTTTTTGAGTTAGTTCCATTGATTTTTCATGGCTATATACCTATGTTTCCTGCTGTACCACAACATCTATTTTCTATTTGGATTCTTATATTTTCCATCTGCCTACTACTAACTCAAGTCTTTAATAAATTTTTAAATGGTTTTAAGGGTGACCTTAGCCGACCATGCCTCTGTTTCTTTCAAGTAATCTCCAGAGACAGAGGCCAAGGTTGGTTTCTCTACTTCTAACACAAATAGGAAAATAAATTGCAGGTTAAGCTACAAACAATGTTAGATGTTGTACTTCTACCTCTAAAACAATACAATAATATTGATACAGTTGATTTTTAATACCATTGAATAACTTGATTTCAAAAGTTGGAGAATAGTGTACATGGATAAGGCGATGGCATCCCACTCCAGTACTCTTGCCTGGAAAATCCCATGGATGGAGGAGCCTGGTAGGCTGCAGTCCATGGGGGTCACAAAGAGTCAGACACGACTGAGCAACTTCACTTTCACTTTCCACTTTCATGCCTTGGAGAAGGAAATGCCAACCCACTCCAGTGTTCTTGCCTGGAGAATCCCAGGGACGGGGGAGCCTGGTGGGCTGCTGTCTATGGGGTCACACAGAGTCAGACACGACTGAAGTGACTTAGCAGCAGCAGCAGTACATGGATAAAAACTGAATTTGTGAGACTTTTTAAAATCTTTCTAATCTAAGGAAATGACAAACACAGCTTAGAGAGTAACACTAAGTAAGTGGTTATTAAACACTACTAAATAATGATGATTTCATCTGACATTTTTAATGAAATATTTGCTCATAAAAGAGAATAATTCTAGCTATTACAAAGCCTAATCCAAAGTTGAGACCACCTAAAATAAGAGTGTAAAAATGTGTGCATGGTCACAGAATAATGACTATTCATGTGAAAAGAGATGACCTGAAAACCCTGTGAGAAGTGCCTGTTTAATTGACAAAGGACTAAAAATGATCATATTTAGCAATAATTGTCCATCCAAAGAGACCTTAGTACTTATCTCACTGACTCTTACACCCAAAATACTACCCCCATCACTACCAAACTTACTGTGGTCACTGGTTCTGTTTGAAAACTTTCCAAGAAAAAGGAGGTTACTCCTTGTCATTAGTCCATCCAATTTAGGCAACTGAATTCTTTTTCACCCCAACTATATATAAGCAATGAGTTGACTGCATTTATTTTACTTTTGATCTCTAAAGAGTTACAGTTAACTAAGTGCCATGAGACATTTTCATTAGCACTCAAACCAGCCAGTCTCTTGGATCTAATTTTAGAAACTAGCTTGAAAGTTTGCCTTGTTCTCCATGTTATTTTAGGCCAATATTAAAATAAGTTTACAATATGCTTTTATTGTGAAATGCTTAATAGCACACAGAAAAACCTAAAACAATAAATGCTTATGCACCAACTAACTTTTCATAGTTTTCATGTTTGGCCATGTTTATTTTAAATATTAAAACAAAGCAAATCAGAACAACATAAATCAAACAACAACCAACAATTTCACAACATGGTTGAATCATCCTGTGTGATCCTCCCAGAACCTAACTCTTATCCTTTTTCCCAAGAACTTACCACCATACTGAATTTGCCTCAAATCACTTCTCTACATTTTATAGTTTTGCTCATTGCTCATATGTATATATCCTATAAACAATATAGAAATATTTAATACATTTTAAGTTCTGCATAAATGATATCAGTCTCTCAGTAGACATATAGGTAGATAGGTAGGCAGATAGACATACATACACGATTGACCCTGGAACAACTGGGGTTTGAGCTGCACAGGTGCACTCTTATGTGGATTTTTGTCAATAGTAAACACTGTGGTACTACACAATCTTCTGTTGGTTAAATCCAGGGCTATGAAACCACAGATATGGAGTCACCTTGGGTACAGAGGGTCTACTATAAGTTATATGGGGCTTCCCAGGTGGTGCTAGTGGTGAAGAATACACCTACCAATACAGGCAGACATAACAGACTCAGGTTCAATCCCTGGGTCAGGAAGATACCCTTGAGGAAGGCATGACAACCCATTCCAGTATTCTTGCCTAGAGAATTCCATGGACAGAGGAGCCTTGTGGGCTATGGCCCATAGGGTCTCAAAGATTAAAAACATGACTGAAGTGACTTAGCACACACTACAAGTTATATGCAGATTTTCCACTGCTCAGAGGATTGGCAGTCTATGTTGTTCAAGAGTCAACTAAACATATGTCATATTCTAAAGCTTGCTTTATTCTATTTAACTTCTCAGATTTGTCTGGGTTGATACATATAGCTCCAGTCAATTCATTTTAACTTCTGAATAACCAAAATAAAAAATTAAATACTGCAAAAATGTGTGTGCTTGAGCACATGTGGAAGAGTTTCTCTAGGGTATAAACCTAAACATGAAATTACTTGGCTATAGTAAAAAGGAGCACTGTAAGGGGATTAAACCAATTTAGACACACACCAGTAGCCTACTCCTCCACTATCTTGACAACAGTTGGTATTTTAAGACTTGATACTTTATGCCAATCTGATGGGAATTCTATTTCATTGTTGTTTTATTTGCATTTCTCTAATTACCAGCAAGGCTAAAGTGTCTTTGCTTATAGTGTTTGACTATCTAGCTTTCTTTGTCCATGAATTGCTTTTTTGTGTACTTTTTTTTCTTCTGAGTTACCGGTCTCTCTTTTTTTAACTTTATATATTCTGATATAAATCATTCAAGTCTCTCTAATGTGTGACTGTTATTTATAGCTATATAGATATTTTTATAGCACTAATGCAATCAAATTTGTGAATATTACACTTTATGGTTTGTGCCTACTTTGTCGAGTCTAAACAAATTTCCCTCTTTCCACAGGGTCATAAAAATAACATACATTTTCTTTTAAAAGTTTTAAAATTCTGGCTTTCACATTTCTGTTTTTCATCTTCCTGGGTCATATCCTTATGTCTATGGATAAAACTTGATGTTATTTTTTATCCACAGAGATAAGCTTTGTCCCAGTACCATTTATTAACTGCTCTAGTCTTTTCCCCTTGATTTATAATGTCATCTCTGTCATTTGTCATATTTTGTATTTTAATGGTTCATTTCAGGATTCTCTGTTCTTTTCCATCATTCGATATACTCTCTGAAATAATGCTGCATTTCCCCCCACACTATTTTAATCGCTCTAATTTATAATTAGCCTTCGTGTCTTGTAGGGAAGCACTATTACCATATGCCTCTCTGCAATGGTTAATTTTATGTGTCAACTTGACTGGGCCAAGAGGTGACCAGATTGAACATTATTTCTGCTGTATCTAGGAGAGTGTTTGTTTCACAATGAGATAAGGATCTGAATCGATGGATTTACTAAAGTAGTTCACCTCCCCAGGGTGAGTAGGTACCATCCAATCTGCTGAGGGCCTGAATATAAGAAAAGATAGAGGAAAAAGAAATTTGCCCCTTTTACTTCTTGTTTGCCTGTTTGAACTAAAATATGAGTCTCATCCCCCCTGGATTGGAATTTATACCATCAACTCCCCTGATTCTTAGACCTTTGAACTTGTACTGAAACTGAACCACTGGCTTTCCTGAGTCTCCAGCTTGCACATGGCAGATCACGGGATTTCTCAGCCACCATAATTGCATAACCCAATTCCTTGTAACAAATCTCTTCCTATGAATACATCCTATTGGTTCTGTTTCTCTGGAGAACTCTAATACTCTTCTCTTCAAAACTGCCTTAATTATACTTGACTTTATG
The DNA here is from genome assembly GCA_006410635.1 of Cephalophus harveyi. NCBI lineage: Eukaryota > Metazoa > Chordata > Mammalia > Artiodactyla > Bovidae > Cephalophus > Cephalophus harveyi. The sequence continues at coordinate 1,098,940 of SJYT01008979.1, forward strand.
CTCTTCAATGACCATTTTAGTGACCAGTTTGTCAAGGAAAGTTTCTATTAGGATTTAAATAGAAGCTGAATTAAATATATAGATTAAGTGATATTTTTCACATTAAGTAACCACATACATGGCAACTTTATATCTTTTCATTTAATCAGATTTTTAAAACCTTCTTCAATAGTATCTTATATTTTTCTCAATAAGATCCTTAAGCACTTTTGTTAAATTTATTTCTGGTTACTTAGTTTTTAGCTCTATGGGCACTTGAAAAGAATATATATCTTTAAAAATGGCATATATAATTTTAAATATATTTTAGATCAGGCCCACTAGTTTTCTTATTTAAACATTCTAAATCCTTCTAAATTTTTCCCCTCAGCTTCAAAGAGGTGTGATTAAATCTCCCACCATGACTGTATATTTTTCAAATTTGCCTGTGTTCTGTCTATGAGGACCAGAACTTTTGGTTCTGTGTTCACTTTTCCTCCCCAGTAACCAGAATGGTGCCAAGTATATAACTTTTTCATATTCTTGGTGGATTAATTTTGATTAATATATAGTAACTCTATTTACTCTTCTCTGTGATTTTTGCCTTAAATTTTATCTTTTCTAATATTAATTTTGACACAGCAGCTTTCTTTTAATTCACATTTGTCTGATAAATTCTTTTTTATCCCTTTATGTTCAAATATTCGGCATGGTTTTGCTCTAGGTCTGTCTGTTGTTAGTATCATTATGATGTTGTTATTCAGTCACCCAGTCAAATCTGACTCTTTGTGACCCCGTGGACTGCAGCATGGCAAGACTCCCTGTCCCTCACCACCTCCCGAAGTTTGCCCAAGCTCATGCCCATTGCATGGTGATGCCATCCAGCCATCTCATCCTCTGATGCCCCCTTCTCCTTCTGCTCTCAATCTTTCCCAGCATCAGGGACTTTTGGCTGTTCACATCAGGTGACCAAAATGCTAGAACTTCAGCTTCAGCATCAGTCCTTCCAGTGAGTACTCAGAGTTGATTTCCTTAAAACTGACTGGTTTGAACTTGCTGTCCAAGGGAATTTCAGAAGTCCTCTCCAGCACCACAGTTCGAAGCCATCAGTTCTTTGGTGCTCTGCCTTCTTCATGGTCCAGTTCTCACAACTGTATGCGACCACTGGGAAGACCAAGCCTCGACTATATGGACATTTGTCGGCAGTGTGGTGTCTCTGCTTTTCAACACACTGTCTAGGTTTGTTATAGTTTTCCAGCCAAGAAGCAATCATCTTCTGATTTCATGGCTGCACTCACCATCTGCAGTGATTTTAGAGCCCAAGAAGAAGAAATCTGTAACAACTTCCACCTCTTCTCCAATTTGCCATGAAGTAATGGGGCCAGGTGCCCCATTACTAACATCATGGGGCCATGATCTTGGTTTTTTTAAATACTTACTTTAAAGCTGGCTTTTTCACTTTCTTCCTTCACCCTCATTAAGAGGGTCTTTACTTTCTCTTCTCTTTCTGCCATTAGAGTGGTATCATCCACATATCTGAGGTTGTTGATGTTTCTCCCACCTATCTTGATTCCTGCCTGTAACGCATCCAGCCCAGCATTTCTCATGATGTGCTCAGAGTATAGGTTAAACAAACAGGGTGACAGCAGACTGCCCAGTTGTACTCCTTTCTCAATCCTGAACCAGTTGTTCCATACAGTGTCCTAACTATTGTTTCTTGACACACATACAGCTTTCTCAGGAGACAGGTAAGACAATCTGGTATTCATTTCCATTCAGTCGCTCAGTCATGTCCAACTCTTGAGCCCTCATGGACTGCAGCTCACCAAGCCCCCCTGTCCATCACAAACTCCTGGAGATTACTCAAACTCAAGTCCATTGACTCAGTGATGCCATCCAACCACCTCATCCTCTATTGTCCCCTTCTCCCCTCACCTAGAGTCTTTCTAGGCATCACGGTCTTTTCAAATAAGTCAGTTCTTCACATCAGGTGGCCAAAGTATTGGAGTTTCAGCTTCATCATCAGTCCTTCCAATGAATATCAGGACTGATTTCCTTTAGGATGGACTGGTTGGGTCTCCTTGCTGTCTGAAGTACTCTCAAGAGTCTTCTCCAACACCACACTTCAAAAGCATCATTTCTTGGCACTCAGGTTTCTTTATAGTCCAACTCTCACATCCATATATGACTACTGGAAAAACCATAGCTTTGACTAGACAGACATTTGCTGGCAAAGTAATGTCTCTGCTTTTGAATATGCTGTTTATGTTGGTCATAACCTTTCTGCCAAGGAGCAAGCATCTTTTAATTTCATGGCTGCAGTCACCATCTGAAGTCATTTTGGAGCCCCCCAAAATAAAGTCTGTCACTGTTTCCACTGATTCCCCATCTATTTGACATGAAGTGATGAGACCAGATGACATTATCCTAGTTTTCTGAATGTTGAGTTTTAAGTCAACATTTTCACTCTCTTCTTTCACTTTCATCAAGAGGCTCTTTAGCTCCTCTTAGCTTTCTGCCATAAGCGAGATATCATCTGCATATCTGAGGTTATTGATAATTCTCCCAGGATTCTTGATCCCAGCTTGTGCTTCATCCAGCCCAGCATTTCTCATGAAGTACTCTGCATATAAGTTAAATAAGCAGGGTGACAATATACAGCCTTGACGTACTCCTTTTCCTATTTGGAACCAGTCTGCTGTTCCATGTCCAGCTCTAACTGTTGCTTCCTAACCCGCATACAGATTTCTCAGGAGGCAGGTCAGGTGGTCTGGTATTCCCATATTTTGAAGAATTTTCCACAATTTGTTGTAATCCACACAGTCAAAGGCTCTGGCATAGTCAATAAAGCAGAAGTAGATATTTTCCTGGAACTCTCTTACTTTTTTGATGACCAAACAGATGCTGGCAATTTGATCTCTGGTTCCTCTGCCTTTTCTAAAACCAGCTTGAACATCTGGAATTTCACAGTTCACATGCTGTTGAAGCCTGGTTTGGAGAATTTTGAGCATTATTTTGCTAGCATGTAAGATAAGTGCATTTATGTGGTAGTTTGAGCATTCTTTGTTGGGATTGGGATGAAAACTAATCTTTTCCAGTCCTGTGGCCACTACCAAGTTTTCCTGGCGTATTTGCTGGCATATTGAGTGCAGCACTTGCACAGCATCATATTTTTAGGATTTGAAATAGCTCTACTGGAATTCCATCATCTCCACTAGCTTTGTTTGTAGTGATGCTTCCTAAGGCCCAGTGATTTCGCATTCCAGGTTGTCTGGCTCTATGTGAGTAATCACACCATTGTTATTATCTGGGTCACGAAGTTCTTTTTTGCATAGTTCTATTGTGTATTCTTGCCACCTCTTCTTACTATCTTCTGCTTCTGTTAGGTCCATACCATTCCTGTCGTTTATTGTGCCCATCTTTGCATGAAATGTTCCCTTGCTATCTTTAATTTTCTTGAAGAGATCTCTAGTATTTCCCATTTTATTGTTTTCCTCTATTTCTTTGCATTGGTCACTGAGGAAGTCTTTCTTATCTCTCCTTCCTATTTTTTGGAACTCTGCATTCAAATGGGTATATCTCTCCTTTTCTCCTTTGCCTTTCGCTTCTCTTTTCTCAGCTATTTGTAAGACTTCCTCAGACAACCATTTTGCCTTTTTACATTTCTTTTTCTTAGCAATGGTCTTGATCACCATCCCCTGTACAATGTCAGGAACTTCTGTGCATAGTTCTTCAGGCACTCCGTCTATCAGATCTAATCCCTTGAAGCTACTTGTTACTTCCATTGTATATTCCTAAGGGATTTGATTTAGGTCATACCTGAATGGTCTAGTGATTTTCCTTACTTTCTTCAGTTTAAGTCTGAATTTGGCAATAAAAAGTTCATGATCTGAGCCATAGTCAGCTCCTGGTCTTGTTTTTGCTGACTATATAGGGCTTCTCCATCTTTGGCTGCAAATGTAATCAATCTGATTTCTGTATTGACCATCTGGTGATGTCCATGTGTAGAGTCTTCTCTTGTGCTGTTGGAAGAGAATGTTTGCTATAACCAGTGTGTTCACTTGGCAAAACTCTATTAGCCTTTGCCCTGCTTCATTCTGTACTCCAAGGCCAAATTTTCCTGTTATTCCAGGTATTTCTTCACTTCCTGCTTTTACATTCCATTCCCTTATGATAAAATGGATATCTTTTGGGGTGTTAGTTCTAGAAGGTCTTGTAGGTCTTCATAGAACCGTTCAACTTCAGCTTCTTCAGCATTACTGGTCATGGCATAGATTTGGATTTACCGTGATATTTAATGGTTTACCTTGGAAACGAACAGAGATCATTTTGGATTCTTCTGCTGACTATGATGGTTACTTCATTTCTTCTAAGGAATTCTTGCCCACAGTAGTAGATATAATGGTCATCTGAGTTAAATTCACCCATTCCAGTCCATTTTAGTTCGCTGATTCCTAAAATTTTGACGTTCACTCTTGCCATCTCCTGTTTGACCACTTCCAATTTGCCTTGATTCGTGGACCTAACATTCCAGGTTCCTACGCAATATTTTCTCTTTACAGCATCGACCTTGCTTCTATTACCAGTCACATCCACAACTGGGTGTTGTTTTGCTTTGGCTCTGTCTCTTCATTCTTTCTGGAGTTATTTCTCTACTGATCCTCAGTAGCATATTGGGCAACTATTGACCCAGGGATTTCATTTTTCAGTGTCCTATCTTTTTGCCTTTTCATACTGTTACTAGGGTTCTCAAGGCAAGTATACTGAAGTGGTTTGCCATTCCCTTCACCAGTGGACCACATTTTTTCAGAATTCTTCACTCTGACTTGCTGTATTGGGTGGCCCTACATAGCAGGGCTCATAGTTTCATTGAGTTAGACAAGGCTGTGGTCCATGTGATCAGACTGGTTAGTTTTCTGTGATTGTGGTTTTTAGTCCGTCTGCCCTCTGATGGAGAAAGATAAGAGGCTTATGGATGCTTCCTGATGGGAGAGACTGACTGAGGGGGAAACTGGGTCTTGTTCTGATGGGCGGGGCCATGCTCAGTAAATCTTTAATCCAATTTTCTGTTGAAGGATGGAGCTGGGTTCAGTTCAGTTCAGTTCAGTTCATTTCAGTGGCTCAGTCGTGTCCGACTCTTTGCGACCCCATGAATCGTAGCATGCCGGCCTCCCTGTCCATCACCAACTCCCAGAGTTCACTCAAACTCATGTCCATTGAGTCGGTGATGCCATCCAGCCATCTCATCCTCGGTCGTCCCCTTCTCCTCCTGCCCCCAATCCTTCCCAGCATCAGGGTATTTTCCAATGAGTCAACTCTTTACATGAGGTGGCCAAAGTATTGAAGTTTCAGCTTTAGCATCAGTCCTTCCAGTGAACACCCAGGACTGATCTCTTTGCAGTCCAAGGGGCTGTGTTCCCTCCCTGTTATTTGACTTAAGGCCAAACTATGATGGAGGTAATGAAGGTGACAGTGACCTCCTTCAAAAGGTCCCATGCAGGCACTGCTACACCCAATACGCCCAACCCTGCAGCAGGCCACTGCCGACCCACAGCTCCGACCCTCCTGGGCAAGTCTGGGTCAGTCTCTTGTGGGGTCACTGCTCCTTTCTCCCAGTCCTGGTGTGGGCAAGGTTCTGTTTGTGCCCTCCCAGAGTCTGCTTCCCTAGTCCTGTGTAAATTCTTGCATCTCTATGGCGGGTTAATTGTGACCATCTCCAAGAGGGCTTATGCCACACCCAGGTCTACTGCACCCAGAGCCCCTGCCCCCGCAGTAGTCCACTGCTGACCTGTACCTCCTCAGGAGACACCCAAACACAGTTCTGTCTCAATCTGTGTGAGGTCTCTGTGTCTTGGTGTGCACAAGGTATGTCTGAGCCCTCTGAGCGTCTCTGGCGGGTATGGGGTTTGATTCTAAACGTGATATCAACCCTCCTACCATCTTGCTAGGGCTTCCCTTTGCCCTTGGACTTAGGATATCTCCTCAACATTGCTCCAGCACTGTGCAGCCACTGCTTCATCTTGCAGGCTTCTCTGCCCCTGGACATGGGGTATCACCTGACAGTCGCTCCAGCCCCATGCACCCACCACTCCAGAGGTGGTATATCCATCTCTTTAAGAGCTTTCCACAGTTTGTTATGATCCACACAGTCAAAGGCTTTAGTGTAGTCAATTAAACAGAGGTAGCTGGGTTTTTTTTTGTTTTTTTTGGAATTCCCTTGCTTTCTCTGTGATACAGGGAATGTTGGCAATTTTATCCTTGGCTCCCCTATCTTTTCTAAACCCAGCACTTAGACATCTGGAGGTTGTCAGTTTGCATGATGCTAAATAAAGCTTAGCATGCTAGACTTTAAGCATGACCTTACTAGCGTGGAAGATGACTGCCACTACCCAATGGTTTGAACAGTCTTTAATATTGCCCTTCTTAGGAACTGGGATGAAGATTGACTTTTTCCAGTCCTGTGGCCACTACTGGGTCTTCCAGATTTGCTGACATATTGAGTGCAACACTGTGATATCATCATCTTTTAGGGTTTTGAGTAGCTCTAATGGAATCCCACCACATCCACTAGCTTTACTGACAGCAGCGCTTCCTAAGGCTCTCTTGACTTCACACTCCAGAATATCTGGCTCTGGGTGATTGACCACTCCATCTTGGTTATCCAGTTCATTAAGATTTTTTTGCACAATTCTTCCATGTATTCTTTCCATCTCTTCTTGGTCTCTTTTGCTTCTACTAGGTCTCTATCATTTGTCTTTTATTGTCCCCATTTTTGAGCCAAAAGTTCCCTTGATAGTTCTAATTTTCCCGAAGAGATCTCTAGTCTTTCCCCTTCAGTTGTTTTCCCCTATTTTATGTATTGTTCATTGAAGAAGGCATTCTTGTCTCTTGCTTTTCTTTGGAACTCTGTATTTAGTTGGGTGTACCTTTCCCTTTCTCCCTTGCTTTTCACTTCTCCTCTTTCTTCAGCTATTTGTAAAGCCTCCTCAGATAACCACTTTGCCTTCTTGCTTTTCTTTTTCTTTGGGATGGTTTATTTGCTGCCTCCTTTACAATATTACGGACTTCCATCCATGGTTCAGGTACACTGTTTACTAGATCTAATCCCTTGAATCTATTCATTACCTCTACTGCATATTCATAGCAGATTTGATTTAAGTTACACCTGACTGGTCTAGTGCTGTTCCCTGCTTTCTTTAGTGGAAGCCTGACTTTTGCTATGAGAAGCTGATGATTTGAGCCACAATCAGCTCCAGGTCTTGTTTTTGCTGTCTGTATACAGTTTCTCCATCTTCGGTCACAAAGAATGTAATCAATTTGATTTCAGTATTAACCATTTGGTGATGTCCATGTGTAAAGTCATCTCTTGTGTTGTTGAAAAAGGGTGTTTGCTATGACCAGTGCATTCTCTTGGCAGAATTCAGTTAGCCTTTGCCCTGCTTCATTTTGTACTCCAAGTATCATCATAAGGCAGGATATTTGAATATATGATAATGTGTTGAGATTTATCACACTGACTTCTATCATCCTAATTTTCTTCTATGTATTAATCTGTCTTTTGGTTTTATTCTCCCTTTTTATTTCCTTTATTGGAATTGATAAAGTGTTATATTTTCCCTTTGCTGGTATGTGTCATAGATTATATATCTATTCTTTCAGTAATTAACATTGCTAATTTTTTATTGTGGTTTAAAAAAACAGTGAAATTGACCATCTTAACTATTTTAGATGTACATAGTTCAGTGGCATAAAGCACATTCACGTTGTTAGGCAACCACTACCACGATTCATCTCCAGAATTATGTTGTCTTGCAAAACTGCGACTCTACACCTATTAAACCATAGCCATCCATCCTCTCTCCTTCCAGCCCCTGGCAACCACCATTCTACTTTCTGCCTTTGTGAATTTGACTACTCTAGGCAACTCTTATAAGTAGAATCACAGAATTTATCATTTTGTGATTGGCTTATTTCCTTTAGTAAAATATCTTCAAGGTTCATCCATATTGTAGCATGTGTCAGAATTTATTTCCTTTTTAAAGATAAATAATATTCCACTGACTGTATATCCCACGTTTTGCTTATCCATTCATCTGTAAATGAACATTTGAATTGTGTCCACCTTTTATTTATTGTACATAATGCTGTTATGACTTTGAGTGTGTAAATATATCTAAGACTCTCTTTCAATTGTTTTTAGATATATACCCAGAAGTGAAATCACTGGATCACATGGCAAGTGTGTTTTTAGTTTGTAAAGGAACCTCCATCCTGCTTTACATAGCAGCTGCACCAGCTAAGGTTCCCACCAAAAGGGCACAAGTGTCCCAATTTCTCCATGTCCTTTCTGACTGTTGATTTTTTAATAGTAGCCATGGGTGTAACTGTCCTTATATTTGTAACACACTGAACTATAAATTATTATACCAAAGCAAAGGTTATGCTAAATTTCCATCTCATCCCAAATATGTCTCAAATTTACAGTTCCATTCCCCACTTAAAATTATCCTCCTGTCTCTAATTCTTGTCCAGTGGTTTACGTTTATCTTTTTAAATGTTGTTTTGTAGTCAGTACACATTTTACATGGTTTTAACTTCTGTGCTAAAAACTTTTCTCCTGAAGTATTTAATCATTTTTAACATTTAAAAACTCAACTTATATAGGCCTGGGGGGAAAACTCCTGATTGCTAAACAATTTTAGGCTGAATATCATCTGATTGTATCACTTTGAAACCATTGTTCTACTATTTTCTAGTATATAATTGTGTAGAGAAGTCAGCTCTCCACTGAAATGTTATTCCTTTGAGGGAAACCTATCTTGTCTTACTGGTTTTTCAGATGTTCTGTTGATATTCAAATACCTGTATTATTTCATCTCTGTATCATTACTATAAAAGAAAAAGTTTGAGCTAGTTACTCCTAGTGAATTCAATGATCAGTCACTTAAAAAGAAAAACAGTATGGCAAATATTGTATCTAAGACAGGAATTCTTCAAGGCCTTTTTGTCTAGCATCTCTTCCATTTTCTGCAATTCTTGAAAATAAGCAATGGTGGCTAATTAGTAAAATTAGCATGAGATTCTCTTCTTATTGTTTATATACTATAGTCTCACAATAATCTTCCAAGTTGTAGATTTGTTGTATTCATCCTTTCAGTGTCAAGATTCAGGGATTTATTTCTGGAAATTTGTACATTTTATCTCTTCAAATATTTATGTTCTATAGTTCTTGCCATTTTCCTGTAAAGCTCCTTTAGGTCTATGTTGGAACTTTTAAGTCTCCCTTTTATATCTACTAACTACTCATTCATATTCTTTGTCTCAGTGTGCTAGTTTGAATGACTTTCTTACCATCATGTTCTGGTTCAAAAACTCACTCACCAGGTATAATCTAGAGTTCATCTAATTTGTTCCATTTAAAAATATTTTAATGACTATATTTTTCATTATTAATGTTCCTTTTACCATCTGTCCTTCCTTGATTTATGCTTATATATTTTATAACATTATGCTCTTTCATAAAACATTGTCTTAAGTATTCTAGACAAATATTTAAAATCCCTTGTGCTACTGTTCTTATGGTTAGTTTCTTTGGGAATAAATCCATGTTTTGAGTGTTGATGGGCTGTCTTTTGTGATTACAATTACTTAGGCTTTTTTGAATTTTGGTTTGAGTGCTCATTTTGAATATTTAGTTTTTGTTTCTGTTATTATTTTGTCTTTCCATCGTTCTCTGTGTTCTTCCTTCTACATTGAAAGGTTTTGCAGTTGTCACTTTCCAAACCCTCAGTACTGTGATGGAAATGTGAGGACTCATGCCCATTGTGGTGTTGATAAAATTACAGATTCAATTAGTGGTCCAGGGCGCAGCTTAGTTCAGACCTGGTTGGGAGATTATGTAGGACCATGCAAATCTCTAGTTCAGCTGCTTGCTTACATCCAATACCCCATATAATGGCAAGGTTTTATTTTTTCCTCAGTTTATTTTCATAAGCTTCTTGAACAGTTCCTGGATACAATCAAGGAGTCTTCTTCAGGGTCCTATCACCCATGAAGTACTTAAATTTCTTTTGTCCCTAAAGGGTTGAATGAAACCACAACTTTCTGCTGAGGTCAAGGGCCAGAAATTGTGTAGTCCATCTACAGTCATCATTTTTTTTTTGTTTCATCCAGATCCATGGAGATTATTTTTCTTTGTTTATGATTTTGTTTTGTTTTGTATTTTAGCATAGCAGTGTAATTTTTATTTTGCCTTGTCATAGTTTATCTATGTGTCTGAAACAGAGAATATGAATTACAGCTTAACTCATGGTCCTATCTTGACCAGAAATCCATATTATGATAATTTTGAAAGGTGACCCCACCCTCCTACCTATTATATTTTTCTAAGTTTTATATGCATGTAAAATTCCTTGAATAGAGTTCTGTTGCCAGTTACAAATTTCCCAAACTAGGATATTGTCATACCCATATTTATTATACTTGTTACTGAAAACAGTATAAAAAACTGCCAAATGTTCTGCTGAGATTCAAATACCTGTATCATTTACTATAAAAAGAAAAGTTTGACCTAGTTACTCTTAGTGAATTTAATGATCAGTTTTCTAAAATTTGCTTGGGGGAGATACCAACTTTATTAGTCCACTTAAAAAGGAAAACAGTACGGCAAATACTGTATCTAAGCCAGGAATTCTGCAAGGCCCTATTTGTTAGCACCTCTCCCACTTTCTCCAATTCTTGAAAATTAAAAACAGTGGCTGCTTTTCCATCTCTGCATCTTTGTTCAACCTCCATCCCCAAAGTATTCCCTTGGTTCTGAAGAACTGACTTGATTCAAAACAGCAAGTAACCCACAGTTATCTGGCTGGAGCTTCCATTTTCCCTTACTTATGCTTACTTACACTCTACTTGTCAGTTTGTAATTTATTTTCCTTGATAAAGAAGAACAAAGGATAACAGAGACTGAGTGGTTAAACTTTCTAACATCTCTACAGGGCTTCTCTGGTGGCTAAATGCTAAAGAATCTGCCTGCCAATGCAGGAGCCATGAGTTTGATCCTGGGTCAGGAAGAGTCCCTGGAAAAGGAAATGGAAACCCACTCCAGTATTCTTGCCTAGGAAATCCCATGGACTGAGGAGCCTGGAGGGTTACATCCATGGGGTCACAAAAAAGTTAGACAGGACTTAACAACAAAACTTCTCTGCACAATAGAGCATCTTCCTCCACTGATATCCTTATTCTTTCCTTAATTCCCTTTCTTGTTTCCACTAGATTCAAAGTATCCTAATCATACCTCTGAAATGTTATCCCTTTTATTACTTTTATGCCTATATTTTTATAAACACGTGCTCCCTCAATAACTTCTAATAGTTTTAAAGTAGTTTATATTTATAGAGAATGGCTTATCTCTTTATAAAATATTTGAGCTTTGGATTTTAAAAATATCTTTAACAGCATGATCAAATGACTAAAGTCTCTGATTTCATATACATAATCCTTTGATAATGTCAAGGGTATCTATCCGGTAGTAGTAATAGCCATATCAATATCTAACTTCATGAGCACTCACCATGTATCAGTGAATTTCACCAAACACTTTACATGAATTATCTCATGAAATCCTTAAAATAGTCCTAAAGTAGCACACTGGATTAAATAGTGGGCCCCCAAAATTCATGTCTACCTTGAATCTCAGAATGTGACCTCTCAGAGTTCTGGGAGCAAGTCGAAATTCAAGGCATTGGCAGTTTCATGCTCTATGAAGACTCCAGGGGAAGAAATCTTCTCATCTCTGGAAGCTTCCTAGCCAGGAGCCTGGTGGTTGATGGAAATCCTTGACCTCCTTGGCTTTTGGACTCCTCACTCCAGTATCTGCCTTTGTTTTCATGTGGCATCCTCTCTGTGTGTTTTCTCTTTTTATTAGGGTGCCAGTCATAGGATTAGGGCCCATCCTTATCCAGTATGACCTCATCTTCAATAATTATGCCTGTAAAGCTTTATACAGGCAGCAAAGACAGGACCAGGAGCTGACTGTGGCTCAGATCATGAACTCCTTATTGCCAAAATCACTCCTGAATAACAGAAAGTAGGGCAAACCACTAGACCATTCAGGTATGACCTAAATCAAATCCCTTACAACTATACAGTGGAAGTAACAAACAACTTCAAGGGATTAGACCTAATAGACAGAATTCCTGAAGAACTATGGACAGAAGTTCATGACATTGTACATGGGGTAGTGATCAAGACCATCACCAAGAAAAAGAATCACAAAAAGGCAAAATGGTTGTCTGAGGAGGCCTTACAAATAGCTGTGAAAAGAAGACAGGTGAAAGGCAAAGGAGAAAAGGAAAGATATACCTATTTGAATGCAGAGTTCCAAAGAATAGGAAGGAGAGATAAGAAAGCCTTCCTCAGTGACCAATGAAAGGAAATAGAGGAAAAGATTAGAATGGGAAATACTAGAGATCTCTTAGCAGCAGCAGCAGAGATCTCTTCAAAAATTAGAGATAGCAAGAGAACATTTCATGCAAAGATGGGCACAATAAAGGACAGAAATGGTATGGACCTAAAAGAAGCAGAAGATATTAAGAAGAGGTAGCAAGAATACAGAGAACTATACAAAAAAGATCTCCATGACCGAGATAATCACGATGGTATGATCACTCACCTAGAGTCAGACATCCTGGAGTCCAAAGTCAAGTGGGCCTTAGGAAGCATCACTGAAAACAAAACCAGTGGAGGTGATGGAATTCCAATTGAGTTATTTCAAATCCGAAAAGATGATGCTGTGAAAGTGCTGCACTCACTATGCCAACAAATCTGGAAAACTCAGCAGTGGCCACAGGACTGGAAAAGGTCAGTTTTCATTCCAATCCCAAAGAAAGGCAATGCTAAGAATGCTCAAACTACCGCACAATTGCACTCATCTCACACGCTACCAAAGTAATGATCAAAATTCTCCAAGCCAGGCTTCAATAGCATATGAACCATGAACTTCCAGACGTTCAAGCTGGATTTTGAAAAGGCAGAGGAACCAGAGATCAAATTGCCAACACCCGTTGGATCATTGAAAAAGCAAGAAAGTTCCAGAAAAGCATCTATTTATGGATGGATGGAATTAAATGAAGACAGTACTTTATTAACTATGCCAAAGCCTTTGACTGTATGGATCACAACAAACTGTGGCAAGTTCTGAAAGAGATTGAAATACCAGGCCACCTGACCTACCTCCTGAGAAATCTGTATGCAGGTCAAGAAGCAATAGCTAGACATGGAACAACAGACTGGTTCCAAATCAGGAAAGGAGTAAGTCAAGGCTGTATATTGTCACCCTGCTTATTTAACTGATATGCAGAGTACATCATGAGAAACACTGGGCTGGATGAAGCATAGGTTGGAACCAAGATTGCCAGGAGAAATATCAATAACCTGAGATAAGCAGATGACACCACCCTTATGGCAGAAAGTGAAGAACTAAAGAGCCTCTTGATGAACGTGAAAGAGGAGAGAGAAAAAGTTGGCTTAAAGCTCAACATTCAGAAAACTAAGATCATGGCATCTGGTCCCATCACTTCATGGGAAATAGATGGGGAAATAGTGGAAACAGTGACAGACTTTATTTTTTTGGGCTCCAAAATCACTGCAGATAGTGACTGCAGCCTTGAAAAGACGCTTGCTCCTTGAAAGAAAAGTTATGACCAACATACATAGCTTATTAAAAAACAGAGACATTAGTTGCCAACAAAGGTCCATCTAGTCACAGCTATGGTTTTTCCAGTAGTCATATACAGATGTGAGAGTTGGACTATAAAGAAAGCTGAGCACTGAAGAATTGTTGCTTTTGAACTGTCATGTTTGAGAAGACTCTTGAGAGTCCCTTGGAAAGCAAAAAGATCCAACCAGTCCATCCTAAAGGAAATCAGTCTTGAATATTCATTGGAAGGACTAATGCTGTAGCTGAAATTCCAGTACTTTGGCCACCTGATGCAAAGAACTGACTCATTGGAAAAGACCCTGATGCTGGTAAAGATTGAAGGCAGGAGGTGAAGGGGACAACAGAGGATGAGATGGTTGGATGGCATCACCCACTTAATGGACATGAGTTGGTGACGTACAGGGAGGCCTGGCATACTGCAGTCCATAAGGTCACAAAGAGTCAGACATGACTGAGCAACTGAACTGAACTGAACTGATGTTTGAGAAAGAGATGTGTGTGTATGAATGCATATCTTTGTACATATATAAACACAGATATACAAACACATGCATTCTTCAGATCACCATGAAGGTGTATAGATATGAGTTCTATGAAAGCTCAGAAGTAGACAAAGCATTGCAGGGTAGTCTCATCAATTATTTTTCTTATCAAGGAGGTAAAACTTGAATCTTAGGTTTTGATGGAATTAAATGAAGGCAGTACAAATTGGAGTGCTGGGGATAAAGTGAATGAACATATTAGAAGGTGGAATGTTGCAGCTGTTAAACCATTCGGGCTTAGCATAGAATCCAGAAGAGTATTAAAGCAAGGATAGGGTTGGGAATGCAGATGTAGGGGGATGATGGAATATCACATACACTAGGACAGGAAGTGGGCCTTCATTGTAAAGGCGAAAATTGTAAAGTGAGTGTAAAAGTGTTTTGCTTTAATGAAATACTTAATGAAAATTCTCCATTTGGAAGATTAATCCAAAAACTACATAAAAATGTGACCTTTGGGAAACAGTGTTAGTGGGAGAGAAACTTTTAGAGAACAAAGCAATAATCTAAGTATGAGAAAGTAAAGGCATAGATATGATTGGTAGCAAAGGAAAGAAAATGGTAAGATAAGATTCAAGAATGTTGCAAGGAGATAAGAGGAATTAATTCCTGATTGACTTGGATAGTGGGGAACTAAAGAGAAAGGGAAAAAGGAGGCAGAAGAATTAAATTGCTGTTCAATACTTAAAAGTAAAGAGAGAAAAATGAGATTAGAACAAAAATTGTTATTTTAACAAATCCAATTTACCCCTATCCATGATCATTATAATTATCATATTCTATCTTGAAAATGGATTGACTCAAATTTCTTCTACTACAACTGCTTGATTACACACTGTGGTCTTTTTCCTACATTTACATAAAATAGTAAAAGTTATAGACCTTTGAAATTATAGTTAGATGTAATAATTTTGGAATTACAGTCCCAAATCATTACATTTGGAGTTAGATATAAACACATAACACATTTTTCTAGGAAAATAATAGTAATTGGGTTAGCTAAACAAATAAAACTGTGTTGGTTTTTTTGTTTAAAGGCTACCTAGTCTACTGATAAATTTACCTAACTTATTTGTAATAAAAAATGAGACTGGTATTCACAATCAGCCTAGTCAACTGATCTTTAATGTGTATAACATGGAAAATCAGGAAAGCATTAACCAGATTTCAGAGAGAAAGTTTTATGTAGTCAGCAAAATACAAAATGTCTTATGTCATATAATGTTCCTTTTTTCCAAAGCCATGAAAAAAAAAACAGGTTCATTCAACTTCCAAGCACAGAGTTAACACATAAAAAGTAAAATACAGTTTCACTGCAAATGTGCTACAAAATTTTTCATTTTTTACAAAATAATGCCAATCAGTTCAGTTAAGCCACTCAGTTGTGTCCAACTCTTTGTGACCCCATGAATCGCAGCACGCCAGGCCTCCCTGTCCATCACCAACTCCCAGAGTTCACCCAAACTCCTGTCCATCGAGTCGGTGATGCCATCCAGCCATCTCGTCCTCTG
>SJYT01008979.1:1116068-1134774 GCA_006410635.1 Cephalophus harveyi
CTATTTGTAAGGCCTCCCCAGACAGCCATTTTGCTTTTTTGCATTTCTTTTCCATGGGGATGGTCTTGATCCCTGTCTCCCGTACAATGTCACGAACCTCATTCCATAGTTCTTCAGGCACTCTATCTATCAGATCTAGGCCCTTAAATCTATTCCTCACTTCCACTGTATAATCATAAGGGATTTGATTTAGGTCATACCTGAATGGTCTAGTGGTTTTCCCTACTTTCTTCAATTTAAGTCTGCATTTGGCAATAAGGAGTTCATGATCTGAGCCACAGTCAGGGGCAGCAGCCAGGAGGAGCTACCCATGCCCGAGGTCAGGGGCAGCGGCCAAGAGGAGCAACCCCATGTCCAGGGAGCTGTGGTTGCATGGGTGCAGGAGGGCTGAGAGGAGTTACTCCACGTTCAAGGTCAGGAGGGGTGGCTATGAGGAGACAACCCTCATCCAAGGTAAGGAGCAGTGGCTGAACTTTGCTAGAGCAGCCCTGAAGAGATACCCCACGTCCAAGGTAAGAGAAACCCAAGTAAGATGGCAGGTGTTGCAAGAGGCATCAGAGGGCAGACACACAAACCATACTCACAGAAAACTAGTCAATCTAATCACACTAGGACCACAGCCTTGTCTAACTCAATGAAACTAAGCCAAGCCCACGGGGCAACCCAAGATGGGCAGGTCATGGTGGAGAGGTCTGACAGAATGTGGTCCACTTGAGAAGGGAATGGCAAACCACTTCAGTATTCTTGCCTTGAGAACCCCATGAACAGTATGAAAAGGCAAAATGATAGGATACTGAAAGAGGAACTCCCCAGGTCAGTAGGTGCCCAATATGATACTGGAGATCAGTGGAGAAATAACTCCAGAAAGAATGAAGGGATGGACCCAAAGCAAAAACAATACCCAGCTGTGGATATGACTGGTGATAGAAGCAAGGTCCACTGCTGTAAAGAGCAATCAATATTTCATAGGAACCTGGAATGTTAGATCCCTGAATCAAGGCAAATTGGAAGTAGTCAAACAGGAGACGGCAAGAGTGAACGTCAACATTCTANAATAAGTCCAGAAAGAATGAAGGGATGGAGCCAAAGCGAAAACAATACCCAGTTGTGCATGTGACTGGTGATAGAAGCAAGATCCGATGCTGTAAAGAGCAATACTGCATAGGAACCTGGAATGTCAGGTCCATGAATCAAGGCAAATTGGAAGTGGTCAAACAGGAGACGGCAAGAGTGAACGTCAACATTCTAGGAATCAGCGAACTAAAATGGACTGGAATGGGTGAATTTAATTCAGATAACCATTATATCTACTACTGCGGGCAGGAATCCCTCAGAAGAAATGGAGTAGCCATCATCACCCACAAAAGAGTCCAAAATGCAGTACTTGGATGCAATCTCAAGAACGACAGATTGATCTCAGTTCATTTCCAAGACAAGCCATTCAATATCACAGTAATCCAAGTCTATGCCCTAACCAGTAATGCTGAAGAAGCTGAAGTTGAACGGTTCTATGAAGACCTACAAGACCCTTTAGAACTAACACCCAAAAAAGATGTCCTTTTCATTCTAGGGGACTGGAATGCAAAAGTAGGAAGTCAAGAAACACCTTGGGTAACAGGCAATTTGGCCTTGGAATATGGAATGAAGCAGGGCAAAGGCTAATAGAGTGTTGCCAAAAAGAACGCTCTGATCATAGCAAACACCCTCTTCCAACAACACAAGAGAAGACTCTACTCATGGACATCACCAGATGGTCAACACCAAAATCAGACTGATTATATTCTTTGCAGCCAAATTATGCCAAAGCTGCATCCAAATGCCTAACTGAACTTGACTGGGTGGAAAACAATAATTACTAACACATTTCATTTACATAAGAATAAATGGTTCCTTAGTTTTTCTTCCCTAAAGTACTAAGGATAGAGACCACTCTGACTTACAGCTATACGGAACGTTTATGGACCTCATCATTCACGCCAGCATGATGGAGTGGAAAGTATGACACATCAACCCCACACTAAAAGGCTCTCACTAGATGGCTTTGTGATTCAAATACCCTTCACATCACAAAAGAATGTATAATTCCCTTTCCCTTCTTATCACCACAACAATATCTTAGGGCTTTGTCTAATATCTAGCATCAACAGGTAAGGCAACCACCAAGCTAATGTGGCTTTACCTCATTAGAGGAAAGGTGAAAAATCCAAAATCCAATTCTAATTATGAATCTACACAGTTTTAAGATGAAAGATTAGAAGGTGACACTGTTTATTGTCTTTAATGACATAGTGTTGAGAGACTTCTTGCATATATCTCTATAAGTTCATCTCCATCTCATTTGTGTTTCTGCTCCACATGTACTGCCCCTCCAACATACCTATATATCCTGCCATAGTACTAAGAATGCTAAAATGGTATTTGATGTATCTCCCCACTTAGAAGCATGCTTACTATACCAAGAACATTTTAGCTTTCTCCTAGATACAGATGTCTCTGTATTATTGCAACCTAGACTATTTGATAAGTTGGTATCACACACTGGAAGTGGAAACTATTATCATTATGTCAGTTTGTATTCTATTTGAGGATGCGAGTGTGTTGCTCTAATCAAACAAAACTGCCCTAACAAAAATTTTCCACAGAGTAAAGAACTTCACTTGTGGAGTTTATTCCTCTTCTTAATCTTCAAAATCTCTTAGAACTGATAAGTATTTATTTCAACAACTGTACTGCAAGCCCAAATGTTTTAGATTGGGCTCCAGTATCATATCTCAAAGTATATTTATATTATCCATAATATCAAGCACAGTGTTAAATGCACACTGGAATCCGAGGAAATAGTTACTGATTTAAAACAGGAAATTATTTTATTTTTTTAGTCTGATTGAGAGGTGATCTAGTATTGCCCAAACCAGAGAAAATACTTCATAGCTTCTAAACCGGGACATTTTTGGGAAAGAATTTGAAGATAATTTCCATATCATCCTGATAAACCAACCATCCTCTCTACACTTTATAATTTAGAATTTCATAGCAATAGTTTAATTTCAAATACCAACCTAAATGACAGCCCCATCATTCAAATTCTGAGGGCAGATGGCTGACCTTCTTGTCAGACTGGGAGAGAGAGCTCTGCATTTGTTCAATTTGTAAAGGTCTCCATTAAACAGATCCTTTATTAAGGGACCTGTTGCTCTAAAATAAAAACTTAAGTGCTGTCAAAATATTTTATGTTCCAATTATGGTTTTAGTTATAAAAGTATAAGCATTCAATTGAATTTTGAAAATAATCACTCTTCCATGTACACTCCCCACCTTCTACAAATCCATTTTGAAAAGTAATCTCTCTGAAAGCCAAGTCAAAATTAGAGATGTCATAGCCATAAAAAAGCCCTCGTAACAAGTTCAGTGTCTTGATTTCTAAAACTTTTAGAAGTTGTAAGTTAAGTTAAAATCTATTAAAGAAGTAAAAATGAAGCAATAGAAGAGAATGGACTTTTGAGTCAGACACAACTGGACTTTGTTCATGGCCTATTTACTCACTAACTCTAAACTTTGAGGCAATTTACACTGGGCTCTGTTTTTCTTCTGGATGAAATATGAGGCAATTGGTTTTCCTTTATAGGTGGTTGTGTGAAGTGATGTAATAATACATATACAGTGGCCATACAGGACCCGACACGCAATGTCTACCCAACAAATGATAGCATGCCCAACTTCAGAGGGGGGGGATGGAGTGGGAGCATGAAGCAAAGAGGGGAAAGTGTGAGGAGAAAGCATTTTTACCAAGGGCACAGCTGCCTTTCTTAAAGAAAAGGCATGGGTTACAAGCTCAGAACTGAGGAGCTCAGTACCTGGTTAATAATCAGAGGGGACTTGAGTGAGTGAGTGAGTGAATGCAGGAAGGCGCAAAAAATAACTAAAAGACGAAGAAATGAAAAATAAAGAGAGGCAAAAAAGAAGAGCTACTCAGTAGCTCTGACTGTGCTGAGTATACCCATACACATGTGAAATAATTAAAGTACAAACTACAAACCACTGGGACAGTGTCACCACCATGGGTAAATGTTAGCAAATAGAAACCAGATCAATTATAATTTGAAAGACTGACCTGCATAAATGTGCTTCTAACAATGCCTAAGAAATATTTACCAAACTAAAACAACTTGCCCACATTCACATGAATGTGAGTTTAGGCAGCTGGCTGTGCATTTGAGTGTCAGAACGCATGGGCCCTCACCATGGAGGCAAGTGTGCTTCAGTTGTTGGTTCCCCATTCCAAGCCCCAATGAAAAGACATAAGGTCTTTGGTGCCTACACCCTGGTTTTATTTAATCTATTTTCTCCCAGTTAAAAATTATCATTTGGGAGCCTGTATGCTTTTTATCTTAACCAAATGACATAAATTTGAAGAAAACAAAAACAGATCATCCAATAGTGAACTGCAAAAGGTGCACTCAAAACAGAGTGGTTTAAGTAGAAACAAAGGAAAAGAGAATAACTTGCATTTCTTAGAACCTCAAGTTGTTAAGACCATACATTCTCAATTTCTGCACTGCCTTTAAGCAATGAAGTTTATATGGAAGTTGATTATGTTTTGAGGCACTGGAATTTAAATTGATTCTTATAATCTCAGAATATAGAAACACTTATGACTTAAGCAACAGCTGCAACTTGTAGATGACTTCCAAATGAGCTAAATACAGAGAGTTGGGGAAAATAAATTATGAATATATGTAAATATAGACAATTTAGCTTATCAGTTTTTTCAATATTTGATTTTTCTAAAATTTTTTCTTTAGTTGTATCTCACATTTAATGAATCATTTCTAATTTTCTGAGGTGCTTGCCATTACATTGGTCTACTTTATGCTGTTTCATAATGGGCATGAGAAAATATTCTATTTTATCAGTATTAATTAGACCCAACATCTTGTTAAGATAATACCCTCATCCACTTTATTAGGGATGAAGTCATTATTTTGACACTGTTTTAGGCTAACTCATTTTCTTCTAGACCCACATGGAAATACATTTATAGAAAAATGACAATTCATATATAGATACTAAGAAAACTTCAGAGTAGGTTTTGTAGACTAATTTATGGATTCTCTAACAAGTTTCTTAACTAATATAAGTGTAAAATATGTAATCCAGACTATTCAGTTCATTATTGATCTATTCCTTTAGACCATTGCCAGAATGCTGTCTTTTAGAGTCTTTAGATTTGAGATCTTGGTTTTACTCTCAATTTATTTATTTCCCAAAACTTCTGTGAACTGGTTGAGCCATGCCCTGGCTAGATCCTGGTGCCACAGATCTTGCCATCAGGAACTTACAGTCAAGGAAGATAGAAAAGTAAAGAAGGAAATAACTTATGTTTGCAACAACAGACATCTGAATACAGAGAGGAAACAGAGAAGAGAATGCTTAGCTGGAGATATCTATCTATAGGAACATGTTAGAATGGCTTTGGAAAGGCATTCGTTGTTGAGCTGAATATCAAAAGATATATAGGTACCTCCTACTATGTAATGATTGGAGAAGGAAATGGCAACCCACTCCAGTGTTCTTGCCTGGAGAATCCCAAGGATGGGGGAATCTGGTGGGCTTCCATCTATGGGGTCGCAGAGTCAGACACGACTGTAATGAATGGGGAGAATGGGAAAGATGTACCAGAATGAGCTGTACGACAAAAAACAAAATTGGAAAATTTCAAGTAGATGTATCTGCCTTTGGGATGAAATGCCAGAAGAACATGACACAGTGGAAATCTGGAAATAGCAAACAAGATAAAGCCATGGATGGCCTTCTCTGATGCCCTAAAAAGTCTGGAGTCTTGAAGGGGAATAAAACATCACATTACTTATTTTTCAAAATCTCTCTCTCTCTAGTGGTAGTGGAGAATTTGGATCCAGGAGGTACTAGGCTGCATGCAGGAAGATTGGCAATACAATATTGAATAATGCAAGTAAGAAAAGATAAAGGACTTGAAATGAAGCCCTAGTTGAAGGAATGTGAAGGGGAAACAGATAAGAGAAAGCTAAAGAAAGGACATCTAGGATAAAACCCAGGTTCAGAGATTAGCAGTTTGGGTGGAGGCTTAGGACACTCACAAAACCTGAGAAAAATAAAACAGAACTATCAGTGTGAAAGATAATCTTCAGGTTTTGACTTCTTGAATCTAGGTACCCCTAGAATATCCAGACAATTTGCCTATAGACAATTAGATATATGAAAGTAACACCAAATTTTCATGCATCTGAATATTTTAAATTTTTTCTGTGATGATATATCTCTGGGAAGTAGAGAAGGTTAGGAACCTGTTAGGAAGGTTCTTCAAGTTCATACTTAAATAATACAAAGTCAAATATAAAAGGAACCTGCTGAGAGAGAAAAATTACAATGTCTAGAAAGCAACTTATCTTGTCCACCAGAAAGAAAACAGAGGCCCTGGAAAGAATGAGATTTTAGAGTCAGCTTGAGGTCCAATTGAGTCAAATCTCAGCTCAGTTTTTACAAGCTATATGAGTATGTGCGTGCTAAGTCAGGGAGTCATGTCTGACTCTTTGCTACCCCATGGATTGTACCCCAGCAGGCTCCTCTGTCCGTGGGATTGCTATATGAGCTTGGGCAATTTATACAGCCTCAATTTGTAGAGTAAGGGTGGTATAATATCAAACTTAGGTTTGTTGAAATAAATATTTCAAATCACTTGCATAAAGTACTGGCACAAAGCCTCCCCCTTTCTAAAAATACTATCTAACTTTAATCATTGTTGATGAGTTCACTATTTCTGTTCAGTAGTTTGCATCCTGATGGTGGTTGCTTGTGAGACACACACATCTTTCAAACAGTCTCTGGAATGCTCACAACCCTGGAAGGCAAAGGTTGAGATGAGTGATAAGAGGAGGTAGCTGACAGATGGCTTTGATCTCACTGTTTCTACTTTTGAGCTGTTTGTAGGACTCCAATTGTTTTATTTAAAGTGGGAATGATTTGCTCCTTGACACCACCCAAAAACTTTATGAATTTGCACTATCATCTTCATTTTTCTTCCTTACGCAAATAAAAACATTATTTCAGAGGTTTATGTGGTTTTCTTAAATTTTCCTAATTAGGGATTTTATCATTCCTCCTCTGTTACATGCAAGGTGGGAACCATTTCAAACAGGACTGTGCACAGAGCTAGCCCAAACATCTCTTCCCCCCTACAAAAAAAAAAAGTTTTAAAGGGGGATTATTTGTTGGAGAAAGGAAAATGAGACTCAGAAGCTCAACTTGAATAAGCCCATAATTTAAGAGCCACACTGTCCCTCTGAGACCACAAAAAGCACAAACTCTGGCTCTTAGAGCAATCCTGCTGCTCAGCCTTGGCATCCTCTCCTCTAGTTGGATGTGTCCTTCTTGGAAAACAAATGTAGAAAACAGAAGGATCTTTATCTGCCTTCCATGCTTGCTCCTAAAGAGATGCAGAAGTGTGTAACATACAGAGCGTCATATACTCTCATACACATCTATTTTAATCATTTAAATTTTACTGCTGAGTAGTAATTCACTGATGGATGTATCACAATTTGTTTCATCAATTCACTCATTGAAGGACAAGTCACTTCCAGTTTTTGGCTATTACAAATTAAGATGCTATGAATATTTGCATATACACGGACAGTGCTGAGTTGTTTTTTTGTTTTGTTTTGTTTTCCTTTGAGTAAATATCTAAGAATGGAATGGCTAGATTATACAATAAGTGCATGTTTAAATATTTAAGACATTGTCAAATAGTTTTCCAGAGTGTTTGTACAGTTTTCATTACCACCAGCAGTGCAAGAGAGTTCTATTTTCTCCACATCCTTGCCAAAACTTACTTTGGCCAGTTAATTTAATTTTTGCCAATTTTAGAGCATATTTGTACCCCATTGTGATTTTATATAACCCTAATGAGTAAAGATGTTGAGTATTTCTTTGTGTTCTGATTTGCTACCAGTATATATTCTTTGGTGAAATGTATGATTAAATCTTTTGCCCATTAAAAAATAAACATATAGAATGTCAGATGGAGTTCAAAGATGACACTTGCATGGTTTTCTGTCAATCTTTAAAGCCTTAGTTCCAGTAAATCTATGTTGTATATGATCACACCACTGGTTTATCTAGCCCCTTGAATTTCTTTATAACAAAATGATTTGCAAGTAACTGTCTAGGAGGAATTAAGTGAATCAGATATTAATGTAAGACTGAAAAATGAGGATAATTTCTACTCTACAAATCCCTGCTTAATATAATCATGATGCAAAAGTAAACAATAAACCGGTTTTTATTTCTGTAGGGGATGATTTTATGGCTCTGGATTCTAGAACCTACTCCCTGGAGTTCTGAGAAACCAGTTCAGCCCTCATCACTCTCACTTGCAGGAACACTTGAGGAAACACTTCTGAAGCTTAGAGACCTTTTCTAAATGATGATCTGTCATCCGCTTATAAGAAACATCACTTTTGAGGACACCAAAAGAAGTTCCAGAGAAAGCATATGGACATCAGGAAATTATGTTGCCTTTTGATCATGAACAAGTCATCTGCAAGTGTCTCCTGAGACCCAAGATTGGCCCAGGACTTCATTTTCGAAGAGAATTGATGGGGCATTAAAGCCAAAAGCATCTGGGACCAACCAGACAACCCAATCAGCTTATCTTTGCAGGAACTATGACAGAGACCAAATGTAACTCCAAAAAGTATCAAAGCAATTGCCTGTGGATTCTGCCAATAGAGGAAAATGCTGCCAGTGAAAAAGAGCATTCCGGGCTTAGCAGCTGGAGTTTCAAACTGCTTTTTAAAAATGAGCAAAAATAGAAGTACAAAGAACTGATGGTCAGCAACAGTTTGGGAAGCCTAAAATGAAAACATTCAATAAACTGTGTTTGTAAGTCACACCATAAATCTTCCATTGCCTGACTGGCTATTTCTCACCCAACAGAAATGCTTCTGTGTTAGACAGCACATCCTATTCAGTTTCTCCATTTTCTTCTGATATGTTTTCTTTAAGAGTCAAAGGAAGACAGTGATTAGGAAAAAGGGGCATGTGCTAGAAGCTTTAGTGACATTGCCTCCTTTACTTCTGCTTTTACCTCAAGAAGAAAATTCAGTGATCTGAATTTTCAGATTCAGAGAACATTTTGAAACAGGAAAATCTTGACACTCATGGTTGAAGAATTCAAAGCCTCTCAGAATCACAGTCTCAGAAAAGACCTTTGAGATCCCCCAATAACATTTCCAATTCAAGGCAAAGTTCACCAGCCTCTTCTTGCACATGTGTAGAAATGGGTAACCCCCTGGTTATAAGGGTATTCATACCATCACTGCATAGCCCTTATTATTAGAAATCTTTCCTCAGATATCTCCCATAAAACTCCAGGTACCCCTTTAAACTCTGATATCTGATAAGTTCAAAGCCAAGAGAGCTATTCATTTCACATTATGCCCCTCATTTCAGTTATTAGGTGACAAGAACTATGGCTTCCCAATTATTCTTCTTGACAAACTCCCAACTTACACAATTAAGCCTGGGGTAACTCTTAATCTTTAACATCTTCATCAATTCCCTTTCCATATTTGAGGATCGTTTGAGCTTCTCTGGTAGCTCAGATGGTAAAGAAACTGCCTGCAGTGCAGGCGATCTGGATGAGAATGGCAACCCACTCCAGTATTCTTGAATGGAGAATTCCAGGGACAGAGGAGCCTGGTGGGTTACAGTCCATAGGGTTGCAAAGAATCAGACATGACTGAGCCACTCACACACACACACACACACACACACACACACACACACAAGCATAAGAGCATAAGGGCTTTCCTGCTCAGATGGTAATGAATCTGCCTGCAATTCAGGAGACCTGGGTTTGATCCCTGGGGTCAGAAAGATCCCCCTTGAGAAAGGAATGGTTACCCACTCCAGTATTCTTACCTGGAGAATTCCATGGACAGAGGAGCTTGGTGGGCTACAGTCTACCTGTCCATGGGATCGCAAAGAGTCAAACATGACTGAGCAACTAACACTTACACATACTTTCAGGCATTAGAGCTGGTGGCTCAGCACTAATGAATCTATCTGCAATGTAGGAGACGTAGGTTCAATCCCTGGGTTGGGAAGATTTCCTGGAGGAGAAAATGCCAACCCATTCCAGTATTCTTGCCTGGGAAATCCCATGGACAGAGGAGCTTTGCAGACTTCAGTCCATGGAGTTGCAAAGAGTCAGACACGATTTAGCTACTAAATAGCAGCAGCTGTAGCAGACATAAGAGATGCTCAGATGACTGAATATAATAAAGATGATGAAAAAGTTCAGGAGTAGTCTGCTAAGGTTGATTTTGTCCATTGTTAGGTTGACTCTGTCTAGAGGTATTATGTTGGTAAGCCTGACATGTGCCCTAAATCTACTAGAATGAATCAATCTGCTATGCAAGCTTGAAAGCATTCTTTGGTCCTCTCTAGACTCACTCATAGGCTTCTTCCCATCCCCTCAACACTCTAAATTTGCCTGAAGCTCAACTTGTATCCAATATCACACTAGGCACACACTGTGCTCACTCGCAGCCCATTTTTCACCTCATTCTAACCCTGATCCAATCTTAACTCAACTTCACTCTTGCCCCACATCAGAAAGGCTGTTCCAGGAGCCATCAGTTCCTGCAATATCCTTAAATTTAAGCAAACAATATGTCTTTTTATATCAATACATGTGTACATTTGATCTTTTATTTGTAATCCAACTGGAATGGCCCAATACACAATCATAAGGCATCTGGAAGTGAATTCAGTATTCCAGATGTAGCAGGATCAGCACAGAGAACAAAGGGAATATTACTGCCCTTGATCAAGACACAATACATTATGAATATAACCGAAGTTTCAATTAGCTTTCTGAGCAGTGATAACATATGCATGCTGAATCTACAATCAACTGAAATGAGGAAGTCTTTTTCGCAATAGCATATTAAAACACAACCTACCAGTGAGTCTGTGATAAATAATATTAGCTGATGGCAATGTAAATACTTAAGAGTAATGTTATAGACCAAAGATAAATTTACATAAAAATAGAACATACCTTTTTTTAACCATGTTTATCATTTCAGGGTTAACCAATTCAGTCTACTGTTTCCTAAACACCCCTCACTTATCCAATAATCGTTACTTCACTTCTGCACATAAGATTTTGATTCTTATTAAATTGCTTGAGAAGAATAGCACATTAAGTTGTCAAGCATAGCCAGGAGAGGAAGCTTTGATAGAGAATGAAAGAGAAGCATAATGGAGAAAAATAAATATCTAGAGTCGGACACGACTGAAGCGACTTAGCAGCAGCAGCAGAGTAAAATGAGCAGAAGCGCTATGGAACAGGAGACTGAGAGCACTAAGGAAAGCTTCACTGGCCACCAGTGCTTATGAAAGTTAATGCTTCTGATGACCAGGGTAATACCTCTATCTAAGACTCCTGAGTTCCCAGGGAAGCATATGTCAATTTCCACATTCTTGAAAGAACAATCTACTTCTCCACTGGTGAAAGCTTCAGAAACATGCCCGTCTCTCTCTATTGTAGTTTCTTGGGTTTTTTGGAACACAACAAATATGAACAATATAGGTTCATCAACTTATTATTCATTAATTACTTCATTAATTTTCAAGATCTTGTTTTATTCAGATTAGTTTTTATTAGCTTCTAATGTGGAAAAGACTTAAGGATGGAGGATTAAAGGCAAAGGAGTTTTGAGGACTAATATTCAGTGCCTTAGAGTTCTTAATCAAGGCAAAATTTAAAATTGGAAGTATTCAGTGTTACTGGTTAATATATTCATACTCCTGATTTATCAAGCAACAGAAGCCTAATGTATCAGCTTGGACTGATTTTATAGTGGAGACATTTTGCAGAAATAATCTCTCAATGGCCTAGTCTAACTTCTTTTTTAATAGCCTTAGTTTGATTGTCACATTGCAAATCCCTAATAACTATCATGTAGCTCATTCTGTCAATAGAATCCTTTAGATTAATACCTGGTTCCAGGAATTAGATCTTATCACAATAATAAACCCAGGAGGGGCACTGCCTCATCATTATGAGAAGAATTCAGAAAGAAAATGCCTGTGTTGTACATATAATTTTATGAATGAGATGTGAATATATATATATATATGCACAACTTCTAACAGGGTTCATTATAATTGCAGTGGTAAAAATGGAGAGGTCAATCTGCTCTATTTCCTGTTATCTGGGAGCACTGCTCAGACTGCTGTGAAGGCTCACTTCCTGATTACATGTGGATACTAAGAATTGAGCCATGTGTCTACATCAAGCATGATGTGATGTGACATGATGAGAGAGGCTGACCCCGTGATTTGACATAATGCTGAGACCATCACTCAGAGATGCACTCAATGATACATACATGCTTTCTGCATTCCACGACCCAGTCAGCAACAGAGCAAAGTCAAATGTCACTGAGCTTTATAGGCTCTGTGATAAATAAACAAGGAAGGGGAGGAGAATGGTGTAAGAATAAATTACTCAAAGCTTAACACATAGAAAACCACCCAATGAAGAAGCAACCATGTAAATTAGCAGGAAAGGAAAATGACTGGTGACATAAAGTCTGCAGAATGGCTAGCATGAATGACAATAGTATGTGTCACTGCAACTCTACGCCTTCCTTCCTGCTATTCTTCAATGGCATAGTACTTGTAAAAAGCATGCTTTTATACAAAGAGAATATTTGTAGAAACTTGGAGTGCTATACCTGGGACTTTCCTAGCCCATGGATTCCTAGGAGATTTAAGGTGCCTTAAATAACAGATTTCAAGAGTTTTCATTTCAGATCTGCTTGCAGATTGGCTTCCATTAAGGGCCCAGTCTTGATTATTATAATTTACCCTCAGTGCTATACTTTGATGAAAGAAAGCCCTGAATTCATTGGGTGGTACATCTTACTGCCTTAGTGACACAGATGTCTTCTCCCAAGCCAAGAAATTTTCATGGGAATCAGAATTATAGCCCAGCTCAGCAAAGATGAGTAATGAAGAGGTCTATGTTTTGAGAGCGAATGAATTGATTCAATTTTCCCAGTATGATCTACCTCTCAAGGACTTTAGAAAGCACCAGTCAAAACAATCACAGATAGAAGAGATGATTTTTTTTTCTGTGAAGTCCACTCAGAAGTGTGTCAAGACCAATCCACAGATGACAGTTTAATAAGAACAGTCGTTTGTTCCCCCAGTGAAATTTTTGTTCACCTCACATTAACTATATTATTTATTCTTCTTGTCCTTTGAAGTTTCTAGAATATCCCTTCTGTACTTGATTTTTCATGCTTCTTACTTCCCAGGAGTTTGAAAGTGAATTTCCCTCCTTTGGGCCATGTTTTCATGGGATTCTGGCAAATGGGGATAGGTGTATCAGTCCCTTATTAAGCAGAATTTTTTTACCTCGAGGATTTCAGATATAATCAATTGGCCTATTGATAGCAGTTTCCAGTCATTTAGAACAAGCCGATAAAAAAATTCATCTGCACTTTCATTTTATATAAATACAATAGTCTATTTAGGGTGTCTTCAAGTGGCTCAGATGGTAAAGAATCCGCCTGCCATGTGGGAGATCTGAGTTTGATCCCTGGGTTGGGAAGATCCCCTGGAGAAGAGAAAGGCTACCCACCCCAGTATTCTGGCCTGGAGAATTCCATGGGCTATATAGTCCATGGGGTCACAAAGAGTTGGACACAACTGAGCGACTTTTACTTTCACAACTTTATAAAGTTCAGAAATCAACCACAGGATCATATTCTAGGACCATGCATCCAAGGATCATATCATTGTTCTCTGGTTGAAAAGTCCTACTCCAAATTCCTTGAAGAGTACCAAGGGGCATGATAGTCACAGCAGCTACCAAAGACACAGCTAATCATACTTCAAACAGAGCTGAGTGATTCTGCCATGTGAAGTAATAACACTGAAACTTGTTTTTACTTCTAAGGTTAAATATATTCTTGTAATAAAGAGAGGAGAATAAATAGATCCAATTGATTTCTTTATATTAATTACATGTGATTATTTCTTTTGGAAAAGTACTTTAAACTTGTTTCATTGATCAAGTCTCTTAGAAAACAAATACACAAAGTAGCCTTTTCTGTGTGCTGCCTACAATAATGAAATACAAAAACTCACAGTAGATAAACAATCAAATCTTTAAAATACTTTGAAATCAAAATACAAATGTCTCCGATCTTCCTCTTGGATCACAAATTTTAAGACAGACCATTCTTCCATAAGAATCAGAACCCGCCTGATAAGTGCAGTTGGTAAATGTTTCCAAAATAGGAAAACAAATGAAAGATGACAACAAATGTAAAATTAGAGGCATCCTCTTGAATTGTGAAAGCGTTCCTTTTAGCTTAAGAATTACTGACATCTCAAGCTATTGCAGTGACAATCCATTGCAGTCTACCTTGATCATCCTCTTCACATGAATAGTATTTTCATTTTAAAAGTCATGTGTGCACAGCAAGCCCATGGAAAACTCAGTAATGTGCATGACCTTAAAGGGAAAATGACAACTTTTCATTTTCTCTTCAGTGGTTCTATTGAAAATAAAGTGTGTTCAATGAGTCATTGGACTTTTGATACTAGTTGGAGAGTGACTTGTGCCAAAACTGGTGAAATGTGCTGTTGCTGCTAAGTCGCTTCAGTTGTGTCCCACTCTGTGCGACCCCATAGACGGCAGCCCACCAGGCTCCCCTGTCTCTGGGATTCTCCCGGCGAGAATACTGGAGTGGGTTTCCATTTCCTTCTCCAATGCATGAAAGTGAAAAGTGAAAGTGAAGTTGCTCAGTCGTGTCTGACTCTTCGCGACCCCATGGACTGCAGCCTACCAGGCCCCTCCGTCCATGGGATTTTCCAGGCAAGAGTACTGGAGTGGGGTGCCATTGCCTTCTCCTCTGGTGAAATATATCTTCCATTAACTCCCAAAGTGCTTTGTAAGAAACAAATTTGATTTAAAAATCATGTTTATATACCACCTAGTAGTAAGGGTAAGATGTCTCTACAGTCCCTTGGATTTCCAGGTGTCTGTAAAACATTTTTCTTCTAGGAAGAAGGTAACTGTGGTAATGCAATACTCATAAATGGGACCAAAGGGTTGAATGAAAGTAGTTAATACTTTATTTATTAATAGCAATAGCATTTACATGCATCAGGAATTGTGCTGAGCACGTAATACATGATCAATCACTTCTCTCAACGATATGAAGTGGGTAGTATAATACCTACTATGAAAAAAAGTGTGAAAGTGTTAGTCACTCAGTCATATCCAATTCTTTGTGACTCCATGGACTGTAGCCCACGAGGTTCCTCTGTCCATGGACTTCTCCAGGCAAGAATAGTGGAATGGGTTGCCATTTCCTTGTCCAGGGGATCTTCTGAACCCAGGGATTGAACTCAGTTCTCCTGCATTGCAGGCAAATGCTTTACCATATGAGGCACCAATGAAGCCTGATACATATATAGATATAGATATAAACACACACACACATATATACACTAAAGTTAAAACTATGGTTCTTCAGTTCAGTTCAGTCGCTCAGTCGTGTCTGACTCTTTGCGACCCCATGAATCGCAGCACGCCAGGCCTCCCTGTTCATCACCATCTCTCAGAGTTCACTCAGACTCACATCCATCGAGTCCGTGATGCCATCCAGCCATCTCATCCTCGGTCGTCCCCTTCTCCTCCTGCCCCCAATCCCTCCCAGCATCAGAGTCTTTTCCAATGAGTCAACTCTTCGCATGAGGTGGCCAAAGTACTGGTTCACGTATTGCTGAAGCCTGGCTTGGAGGATTTTGAGCATTACTTTACTAGCATGTGAGATGAGTGCAATTGTGCGGTAGTTGGAGCATTCTTTTGCATTGCCTTTATAAGAAATATAATCAGACGGTAATTAGGAGAGCTGATTGGGATTTTTCTGCAAAACCATTTCTTTAGACTAGAACATTTTGTCCCCAGGGAATAAAAACATTAAGTATTACTTAAGTGGTAATTATGAGACCGCGGTTTGAATCCAGTTTTACTGATAGTTGGGAGACACTGGGCAACTGTGCCTGAAACTTCATTCCTCATCCATCAAGTATAAAGCATAATAATACCTACATCATAGAAATACAGATCAAATAACTTAATACACTTAAAAATCCTGGATGAACAACCAAGAACATGCAAGTATTTCCAGCTACGATTTTTATGGACCCTCATTTTGTCACTTACAAACTGAGACAATTAAGACTGTTTTGGCAATGATTCTATGACATTCTACCTTGTGACCTGGCAGTTTCTTTATTTCTGTCCTGCTCTGAGTGGCTTGTGGCCCCCATGCTTAACCCAGAGGTGAGCCAAAGAAGACACTGACTCTTTAACAAATTACTAACACCAGCTCAGGTTCAACAAACAGAAATGGCATGAAGCAAATCAAGGTCATTGTACCAGCACTGAACACCTGTCCCCAGAAATAGCTATAACATTACTCCCTTTATTTATTTATTCAGCAAATCTCATTTTGTACATACATGTTCCAGCATTACTCATGGGGTGGGAAAAAACCCTCCAGTTTCATCTAGTTTACATTATGGGAGGAAAAAAACGACACTAAAAAAATAAAGAATATGATCTCAGATAATGAAAAGTGCTACAAATAAATTTTAAAAGAAACAGAGTAAAGAGAACGATTAGGCCTATGTTCAAACACTAAAATAAACAAGGCCTATCATAGAAGGTAAAATTTGAAACAAAAATTAAAGGGAGTGATCAGTTCAGTTCAGTCACTCAATTGTGTCCAACTCTTTGCAACCCCATGAATTGCAGCACGCCAGGCCTCCCTGTCCATCACTAACTCCTGGAGTTCACCCAAACTCATGTCCATAGAGTCAGTGATGCCATCCAGCCATCTCATCCTCTGTTGTCCCCTTCTCCTCCTGCCCCCAATCCCTCCCAGCATCAGGGTCTTTTCCAATGAGTCAACTCTTTGCACGAGGTGGCCAAAGTATTGGAGTTTCAGCCTCAGCATCAGCCCTTCCAATGAACACCCAGGACTGGTCTTTTTTAGGATAGAAGAGAGCAATAGAACCATTTAAAAATCAAAGGTAAACATTTGGAGCAGAGGAAATAGCAAGCCCAAAGCCCAGATATGTGAATAAGACCAGCAAGTTCAAGGAACAGCAGGAAAACAGTGTAGCTGGAGTGGAAGAGGTGGAAAGGAGGTCAGAAGACAATTGCTTTGATAGACAAGGACCAGTTCTTACAGCGCCTTATAGACCAAATTTCATGCTTAAACTGGGCATTTTATTTTTACTGTTATTTTGCCATGAAACAGAAGTTTGAGCACAGAAGTAGCATCAAATGGTTTCTATTTTTAAAAGTCAAGTGGCTGTTGTATGGGAGACTCCTGCAAAAGTCCAGATGACAAATGGTGGTTTGAACCAGAGTGGTCATATTATTCAATGGTTGGTTTGGGGATATGATTCAGGAAGTAGTATTGACAGGACCTGATAAAGTGTTGGCCATAGAGTGAGAGTAAATGAGAAGAATCAAAGAACAATTCCAGGATTACCACTTATTAAGATGGTACAGAGAAGGACAAAGAGCTGAAGAGGATACTGTTCACATACCTGTACCACTTCATTTGTGCTCCATTTCTCATGATGTTAGCTCAAATTTGCCTCAGGGTTTTTTTCTTACACATTTATCTGATGTGAAGTGAAGTTGCTCAGTCATGTCAGACTCTTTACAACTCCATGGACTGTAGCCTACTAGGCCCCTTCGTACATGGAATTTTCCAGGCAAGAGTACTGGGGTGGGTTGTCATTTCCTTCAGGGCATCTTCCCGACCCAGGATGGGCTTTCTCAAATTTCCCACTTCTCAAGGCAGGTCTAATTTTATATTTTTCCCATATAAAGTTATGATCAAAGTTCAGGTTGAGAGGGAAGAGACAGCACAGAAAAAATTCAGCCTGTGGGTACAGAAACAGTCATTGTTTCTCAATATATAAAAAGCACTCTCAAACTTGACCAAACAGGACGGTCAAAAGAAATGAACTGAGTACTATATGCTTTACTCTGTTCTGGGTATCATAGGACATTTAATAAAAGTATTAAACACTAATTGCTGTTAAGAAATTAAAATTCAGTTTTACTGTACAAACTGTATGTACAGTACAGTTGCAAACAAAATAAAAACTTGCAATCACATGATTATGGCTTTAAAAGTACAAGAATTTAGTGTAGAAAAGTTTGCTCGTTCTTGTCTGACAGTATACAGTACAATGACTGGCATACAGTATTCCCAATAATTTTTTAAAACATCAGTAAATTAATTAGTTGATTCATTAATAGAACCAAACTAGTTGGGACTGACACTATTTAAGAGGAGGACTTTTAAAAATTGAATTTATTCAGTGTTATTCTGTGCAAAATAATGTGAAAATGTATAAAATAAGCCAGTTACTAGAATAATGCAGAGGTCCAAAGAAAAGCATCATGCTATTTAATTAAAGAAACAATACATAAGAATGTCTTTTGCTGTCTCTATCCATACACCACTTCATTTACATGTAAAGGTCTATCTTTTCTATTCTATTCATCTCCTCTTGTAAGATAGATTTTCCATGAAAGGAGAAAAGC
>SJYT01008979.1:1142410-1166061 GCA_006410635.1 Cephalophus harveyi
CATAGCCTTGACTAGACGGACCTTAGTCGGCAAAGCAATGTCTCTGCTTTTGAATATGCTATCTAGGTTGCCCTTACTCTCCTTTAAAAGAAAAATTTTATAATATAGCATAATCAGTAACAAAGATAAGATGAATTTAAAGATTTGTATGCTAATAACCTGAGATTGCTCTTTAATTATCCAGAGCTCTCAAAACAATCACTATGCTTCAGTGTTCCACTTTGTTTTTTAATGAGTACATATCAAGAAAGCATTATATGTATCTAGATGATTCCATGAAGTTTGTTCCATTAATGTGTCAAATACTTTCTGGCCCTTATCTAAAATTAATCTCTAATGGAATTTAGAGTCTTTAAATTACTTCTGTTCTTCGAAAACTATAAATCATGTTCCCAGAAGTTGACCAATAAGAGGAATTATGGGCTGCAGTTTTGAGAAGCAGATACAAAAGGCAGGAGTAGCATAATCTTTTCTTGCCCCCAGTAATTTCTGAACACTGGGAGTACAATGAGGGAAGGTCGAAAATTATTTGATGCCTGATGTTGACAATATCCACATCCATTTAAACTCACTTTCATGCCATGTAACAATAGCATTCTTTTCATATATGGATGGGATGTATTCAGTACACCTGATTGATGTAAAAAGTGAACTATGCCCAGAAGACTTGCATTTTAGCACAGTTTTTGACAACTAATTAAGTCCATGGCCCTTGATAGGTTAGCCATTCCATCTCTTTTTCTTCCTCTCTCAAAGGAGGGTAGTGAACAGAACTTTTTCAGCATTTAGGCTTCTTCTAAGAATCACCTAATTCATCAACAACAGCAAGAACATGGGGCCTGAGCACCACCTTACCTGAGGAACTGGGTGAGAAAGGAGGGGAGATCAGACTCAGCAACAGGTCCTGCAGAGACAGGTGTGATGGGGATCACTCAGGGCCTGGGGGTGGGGGAGGCTTATCAGTACTGGGGGCCCTGGGCTTTCCTGGTAGCTCACACAGTAAAGCATCTGCAGGAGACCTGGGTTCAATCCCTGGATCGGGAAGATCCCCTGGAGAAGGAAATGGCAACCCACTCCAGTATTCTTGCCTGGANGGGTGGGGGAGGCTTATCAGTACTGGGGGCCCTGGGCTTTCCTGGTAGCTCACACAGTAAAGCATCTGCAGGAGACCTGGGTTCAATCCCTGGATCGGGAAGATCCCCTGGAGAAGGAAATGGCAACCCACTCCAGTATTCTTGCCTGGAAAATCCTATGGATGGAGGAATCTGGTAGGCTACAACCCAGGGAGTCGCAAAGATTTGGACATGACTGAGTGATTTCACTTCACTCACTAAGAATCAAAGGGCTTCTCTTGTGGCTCAGCTGATTAAGAATCCACCCACAATGCAGGAGACCTGGGTTTGATCCCTGGGTTGGGAAGATGCCCTGGAGAAGGGAAAAGCTACCACTTCAATATTCTGGCCTGGAGAATTCCATGGACTGTACAGACCATGGGGTCACAAAGTCAGACACAACTGAGCCAACTTTCACTTCACTAAGAATCAAGAGGATGTCTGAAAGCCTCTGAAGATACAATCATAAGTCATATAACAATGAGATTCGGGTTCTATCCCTGAGTTGGGAAGATCCTCTGGAGGAAGAAATGGAAACCCACTCCAGTATTCTTGCTTGTGGAATCCCATGGACAGAGGAGCCTGGCAGGCTACCCATAGGATCACAAAGAGTTAGACATGACTAAAGTGACTTAGCATGCAAGCATCTGGGTAAGTGAAGTTTAAAGAAGTGTATCCCTAAGAAAGGCAATGCCAAAGAATGCTCAAACTATCACACAATTGCACTCATCTCACACACTAGTAAAGTAATACTCAAAATTCTCCAAGCCAGGCTTCAGCAACACGTAAACCGTGAACTTCCAGATGTTTAAGCTGGATTTAGAAAAGGCAGAGGAACCAGAGATCAAATTGCCAACATCCGCTGGATTTGACTTACTGAATCAAATTCTCCTGAAACGGGGTCAGGAATTGATATAAAGTTTCCATGTGTTTCTGAAATCAATCAGGGTTGGGAATCACTAAATTCACAGTTCTGAATCTGGAGCAAATATATAATAGAAACCAAGCAAACCCATTCCCTTCCTGCTGTTTAAGGGCCTAAAGGCTGAAAGTTAGTCTTACAGTTGTGTCCAACTCTTTGAGATCCCATGGACTGTAGCCAGCCCAGATCCTCTGTCCATAGGATTCTCCAGGCAAGAATACTGGAGTGGGTTGCCATTCCCTTCTCCAAGGGATCTTCCCTGCATCACAAGCAGATACTTTACTAACTGAGCCACTAGGGAAGCTGCTGTTTGGGGATATTACTCAATTTCACTATTTGCTTTTTCTTGATTAAAAACTAGTATCTCCTTGTGAACTTGAGGATGTTTTTATTTAATTCATTTCAACTAATGTAACAGAGTACATTGGCTTGCAAATTTTAATATGCATTAGAATCACCTGGGGTTTTGCTAAAATTCAAATGTCTGGGCACTATCGGATACAATAACTCAGTAAATCCAGTGTAGGAGAATGGAACTGACATTTTTAACAGCATCTCAGACTCTTTAAAAATCCAGTCAACGTAATGCTGCTGAAGTATGTGCAATGTGTTCTTAGATCCTATCTTGCTTTGTATGGTGATTTGTAACTTATATAGAACTTTCAAATTCATGCTTTCATTTTATCTTCACAGATGGAGAGATAGGATAGGTATCATTGATTCCATATTACAGATAAAGCCCAAAAATGTGACAAATATTAGGTATCAGCAGATCTAGGAATCGAAACTAAAATCATGATCGGGGCTCCTTTGAACAGTAAAGACAAAAAGAAAAATATAATATGCTGACCAAATCTCTTATTTCCTTACCTAATGATATTCAGAAATTAATTTTAAAGAAGGTTGGATATGTTTCGAGTATCTTAAACAAAATCCAAATTCCTCTCTTCAACAAATTGTAAAGCATCTATTTTGTGGGGGAGACCATGGTAGGGACTAGTAACATTTCAAGATTCAATCTATCAGAAAAGAAATAGATACTAACTGATTATGAAAAGTGTGAGGAGTATTGAAAAATATGGGGGAGGTGTTATGGACTGAATGCATTCTCCCCAAATTCATGTGTTAAAGCTGCAAACCCCAATGTGACTCTATTTAGAGATGGGACCTCTAAGAAAGTAATTAAGGTTAAATGAGGTTATAAGGGCACAGCCCTGATCTTATCGGACCAGTATCCTTAAAAGAAGAAACACAATGGATACTCTCTTTCCCTCCCTCTCTCTCCCTCTCCCTTCCTCCCTCTCTCTCTCTCTCCTCCTATGTACACACACCAAGGAAAGGCCATTGAAGAAACAGACCATCAGTCATCTACAAGATAGGAAGAGTGTCCTCAGCAGACACTGAATTTGTTGCCACCTTGATCATGGATTTCTAGACTCCAGAACTGTGAAAAAATTAATTTCCATTTTTTTAAGTCACCCAGTATGTGTGTGTGTGTGTGTGTGTGTGTGTGTGTGTTTAATAGTATCCCAAATAGATTAACACAGAAGGAAGATCTAGACACTAAGAGCAACGGTTGAATTTAGCAGTGTCTGGTGTAAGGCCTAAAGTTAACACCCAATATTATGGGCCTTGACATCTGGTCAAACCAGCAAGACCTCAAATGACCTAACTACAAGTTCCAATCCCACTTCACTCCCACAGATCAGATTCACAGCCAAACAAATTTCCTTATCAAAGCAACCAGGCACAGTTCCTATCTATCCCTGAGTAGTGAGTTTCAATTCCTTTCCAAATCATATAATTAAAACAGCTATCACATTCTCCATGGATCCTAGGGCCATTCTATCCTTGTGAGTCTAAAAACCTAGGCAATGAGTAATGGGATTAATAAACTGTGGTCAGTCTCATTTGTCTGGTGTTGAGTACTATGTTTGGTCACCTCCATAACCATAGGGTGGGAATCCCTTTTTCCTACCAGTGAGGTGAAGGAAAGGAGATTAAAACACAGTGGATGTGCTGGATCTGCCCACCACAGGTACTTGAAAGGTCTAAGTTAATAGAATAAACGTTTACCACTGACTTAACTAGAATCTTTTTTGAAAATGTCACCCAAAATCAGATTCTCTGGCCTGTAAGAGCAGTGGAGACAGACTTCCCTCACACATTATGTGAGGTCCTCCAAATGAAATGAAAAATTACATTAAAATTGGGCAGGGCCATGCATCACCCTCACTTCTGTGTGATTTTGACTAACACATTGGCCATAAGTTTCTCTAGCAATTTTTAAGCCATGTGACTCTAAAAACAGTTCATAAACTGTAAACATGAATGAACAAATACCAGGAAATCTCTATAATAAAGAAAACTTGACTTCCCTAGTGATCCAGTAGTTAGGAATCCGCCTGCCAGTGCAGGGGAAATGGGTTCGATCCCTTGTCCGGGAGATAACACATGACACAGGGCAACTAAGTCCGTGCACCACAACTGCTGAGCCTGCACTCTGGAGCCCGCTCACCACAACTGCTGAGCCTACGTGCTACAACCACTGAAGTCCACCTTAGCGTTTCAATTCCCTTCCAGCTCATAGAATTATCAACAGAGCTATCATATTCTCCCACGGATCCAAAAGGCATTCTATCCTCATGACTCTAAAAACCTGGGCAATGAGCTCTGCATAAAAGAAGCACCACAATAAGTCCACACAATACAACTAGAGAAAGCCCTCACACACGGCAAGGAAGACAGCACGGCCAAAAATAAATTAATTTTAAAAATACAATAATGTAACAAATAGTCTAAAGCTAAGACAACACTTATAATGCATACACATGCCTCCCACAAAATGTTTTGGAGAACTGTGTCTTTGTAATTTTAATTCCATCAAAGAGGAGCACATGTGTGCAACATGTCTTCTGCTTCCCCAGCTATTCACCAGAGCCTGTGGCTGCTTAAAACTGACACACTCAAGTGCCACCAGCAAGGCCTGAATGAGAAAGGCTTTGCAATTCAGCCTCTGTGGTCTCTTATATAAATATTGCTTTGAGCTGGACATTGAAAAAGCCCAAGGTAGCACTATAATGCCAACCTGACAGACACTTTACAACCTCTGCCAACATAACACTATATCAGTATTTTGCTTAAGTATGAAAGAATAATATTCTGGAAATCATTCAAAGTGATAAAGTAGTCTCCAAAGAGATTTAGAGTAGATTTTCCAGCTATTAAGTATTTATCCACCTTTTCCGTTACCCCTACTGGGGATGAGAACACAGGGAAGAAACAATTCTACACAGAAGTGTTCCAATCCCTCTAGGATGGCATATTATTGTCTCGGGCTCTGGGTCCTGAAGTCCTGCTCACTGGATAGGGATTTCTGCTCTACATTTTACTAGCTGCAAAAAGAAGGATCTTCAAGTTTTGTCTGTGTCTCTATTCCTCTGCTGCCTCCTTTTAAAGTGGGAGGTCTTGAGACAGGCCTGAAACTAGGACATTTTGCTGCAAATGTTTGTACCTGGACAAATGTCTCCTCCAGCAACAAAATACAAAGAAACTGTAAGGGACTAAAAATAACTGCATGCAGTGCACAGTTGGGACAAATTATGGACAACAAGATACAAAGAGACCAAAAGAGCCCAACTGCCACTTCTGAAGAGCCAGGAGCAAAAGCAGGAGGTTGGGAGCAAAAGCTGGGTATTGCACATGCCTCCTGCACACACCACTACCAAAGGGGTAGGCAGACCACCTAAGGTACCACTGAACACACCCCTACCCTCACCTTATATAAGGAACCATCTCAACTGCCTCTTGGTTTGCAAGCAAGCAAGGGACCCTGTGGCTTGTTCTTGCTCCCACTGCTGCAGCAGGGAATCCAATAAAACCCTGCCTGAATTTCAAGTCTGGCCTCTGATCAATTCCTATTAATTAAGAGGACCAAGAACCCTGATCCTTAACAGTTTCAACAACCCAGTGCTGTACAAGGAAAATTAGTGAATATATACTAATCCCTCAGCACAGTAGTTGGCCCACAGTGAG
Source organism: Cephalophus harveyi (assembly GCA_006410635.1). Classification (NCBI taxonomy): domain Eukaryota; kingdom Metazoa; phylum Chordata; class Mammalia; order Artiodactyla; family Bovidae; genus Cephalophus; species Cephalophus harveyi. The sequence continues at coordinate 1,148,480 of SJYT01008979.1, forward strand.
TGCTCAATAAATATTAACCATTTTTTATTACTGTCATTTTAGATTGGTTGGCTCCCCTTCAAACTGGGGTAAAGCTTATCTGTGCTATTTTCCGTTTAGAACAGGATAAAATGATGTAGTTGTTGTTGGAAAGGGTCTTGAAGATGATGTAATCCAATCATTTCTTTCTTTCATTTTGTGGTTGAGGAAACAGATAATGTAACTTGCCCAGAGTCATGGTATAGACAAAAATAGAACTCAGGACTCTGGATTCCCAAAATTTTAAGAGCAAAAATGCCCTTGCACAAAGAACCATCAGGAGGTCTCATTGTCTAACCAAAAGCAAGCTACATGCAACCTTCATCTTAGAGGAAATCTCAGCTTCAAATCTGTTTCCTACTTCAGTTTTCCTTTATTCTGATAGAGTCTATTTTTTAATGAGAAACATTTTTTAATGAGTGATACATGCCATAATAGCTTCAAATTTCCATACCAACTCCAGTGGCAAATAGATAAACAAAACTGAAGCATTTCTACCAAGCTTGCAGATTGGCATTTACTGTACATTTGTGAGAAGCTCAAACTAAAGCTAATTTTCCCACAAAATCAAAGTTCATATTATTCAGACAGATTCAGAATTGCTAAAAATATGCCCAATAACCATATTCATGCAACACATTTTCTTTAAAAAATTAGTAATGTTAAAGAGCAGACCTAAGTACTGAACACAACATTTTGGTTTATAACCTACAGCTAAAGATTGCTAGCTGACTGGAGTGTTTAACAACCCTAAACCTATTTTACAGTTTGGATTAAAGAGCAAAATTAATTTGAGATTTTAAGAACTCATACCATTAGTTAGCATCCTTAGGAAATACAGTAAAATTTCTCCATTTTTCTCAAACTCAAATGTGTCTATCCTATTGATATATGAATATAGGCCCTGACTTATGACCCCTAGGTTAGCCTTAGTCAGGATACACATGCTTTTCACAAAGGGCATGGAGCAATAACCTGAATGACATATGCCTTAGTGTTCTCATCAAGAGAATGAGATAATACAATTACTTAGCTCATTGGTTTGCTATAATGATGTAATATCTGTTAAGAGATAAGAACAGTGCCTTGAACCTAAATAACACTCAAGTATCAGTGAATATTAGTATTATTGTTATCCTAGTAATTTTATTAATATTGGTATTATTATTAACCTCAGAAATACATCTAGGATAGAAGAGTGAACATTAATATTCTTGATAGATTTTGTCTTCCATTAAAGAGAATAATCAGCATTCCAAGTTGGTACCTGCCAAGGCCTCTCTAGTTTATACTACTGAGCCCTATAGAGAAAGTTACTTAAGAAATTAATCTTTGTCTGGAAAGACTGAAGTTTTGCTCTGGATAGTCATGACAAGAAGTTTGCAATCTAAAGCCTTATATGAAGAAAATAGCTGACAATATTGAACATAATTTAGATTGGTGCTAAGTCCCTTAAGTCTTGTCTGATTCTATGGGACCCCATGGACCATAGTCCACCAGACTCCTCTGTCCATGGGATTCTCCAGACAAGAATACTGGAGTGGGTTGCCATTTACTTCTGCAGGGGATCTTCCCGACCCAGGCATCAAACCTGCATCTCTTAAGTCTCCTGCATTGTCAAGCAGGTTCTTTACCACTAGCACCACCTGGGAATCTTATAATTTAGATTATGTGGAGATAATTTATAGATGACTTTTTTCCCTTCCTACATCTATAATATTGGAATTCTCCTATACATTTGCATCTTAGAAAACTATTTCAAATTTGAATCAGAATCATAGCAGTAGGTTTGTATTCAGATGCTACTTTTGCAGGAAGAAAGAGATTTACTGACATGTAAAGCAATGGAAATGAAAAGTGTCTACATTCTTTCATGTGCTTGTTTCAACCTTTCATGATAAGAGTTGGAGCCAAAAGGCTTAAACTACAATACAAAGGATGCAGCATCAACATGATTTTCATTTCTTTTAACCCAATTGTAATTTTATGTTTAGCATTTTGGTTTTTAAACACTGGACTGTGGAGTGGCTGTGACATTTACTCATAAATATTTATTTACCCATTTTAAGTTCAATTCACTTGGATTCTGTCAGTGATAGGAAGGCAGAAAAAACATGGCATTTGTTCTCATGTATTAGGCAGCCTATGTAACGTACTATAAGAAGTCCTAAGTACTATGAGTCTAAGAGAAGAAAGCTTTTCTATAAAGTGGAAGACTCTGAAAAAGGGTAACCATATTTACCCTAACATTGGAAATGAAATCCTTTTGCAACTTTATATTACAGCCAATTAAATACTATACAGTCGTGTCAGACTCTTTGAGACCCTATGGAGTTTCAAAGAAAATTCTCCATGGAATTTTCCAGGCCAGAATACTGAAATGGATAGCCTTTTCCTTCTCCAGGGGATCTTCCCAACCCAGGTCTCCCACATTGCAGGGAGATTCTTTACCAGCTGAGCCACAAGGGAAGTCCAAGAATACTGGTGTCGGTAGCCTATCCCTCCTCCAACAGATCTTCCAGACCCAGGAGTCGAACCAGGGTCTCCTGCATTGCAGGCAGATTCTTCACCAATTGAGCTATCAGGTAAGCCCCAAATACTATACAAGTCAATACTAAAAGATATTAACCATGTCCCTTAATTTAAATGACATCATAGAATCCATATTACAAAGTTTCTAAAAGTTAACACTAATTTTCTTGAGTCATCTAGGTCCACAACAAATAGATCTGAAATCTCCATAGCTTTTATGTACATAATGAATTTTGACAAAATGACAAATGTCAGGAATTCAAATAAGATGATCTCTATGTTCATTGATTCCTAACTGAATGAAATATTATGCTATTTAATATTTTTTTCTCTTCTTTATGCCCTTTCCTTAGTTTTCAGAGCAAACAATCCTCTCCTTTGTACCAACACATTTTGATTAATAAACATTTTATACCTTATAGGAAAATCCAATAGCTCACTGCCTTATATAGCTGAACGGTAAATATAAATGACTGGATATAGACAATTTAGCATAAAACTTTTCACATAATGGGATGTCATCCTTTTCTTTCTCCACTGATCTAAATTGTAGATTACTCTGTAAGTTATTTTCCAAGTAAGTAAATATATTAATTTCTGAGAATAAAATAATATGAAATTTTAAAGAAAGCCCCTGGAAGCACACCTATTCTCATTTTATAAAATGCTGGGATCATCCTTAACATCTGAAAAAAACAACAGCATTAAAATAGAATTTTGAAAATATAGTTATTAGGGAGAAAACTGTTTTTAGAATTGAAAGGTATTCACTTATTCAATGCAATGTCATATATTCAACAGCTATGTAACCCTACAACAAGGAAATTATAATGGAAATATTAAGAAGACTCTTAATTAAAGCAACATTGTCTGTGTCTCTTTCTCCTCCTGCTCAATAAGAGTATTACATCTTTATCTAAGAGATTTTGCCTTTAAGTTCTATATACCTGTCTTTCATAATATATTTTGAGGTAACACCACACTGGTAATCAGTAGTAGTCCTAGGTTCTCAAACCTTGACAAGATACAGAGAGAAGCCAAATATTGTCTTTTGTTGTCTCAGATGATAAAGAATCTTCCTGCAATGCGGGAAACCTGGGTTCAGTCCCTGGTTGGGAAGATCCCCTGGAGAAGGGAACGGCTACCCACTCCAGTATTCTGGCCTGGAGAATTCCATGGACAGAGGAGCCTGGCGGGCTATAGCCCTTGGGGTCCCAAAGAGTCAGACATGACTGAATACTTTCACACACATTATTAAACATGCATCTTCACATTGATTCCCATTCAAGAAGATATTATAAAGAAAATATGGAAGATGGGATTGATAGGAAATCACAGCTGACGGAGAAAAGGAAGAGAGCCTCACATGCTAGGGAAAATATTTATTATGGCTCCCTTAGTCTTCAGTCTCAGTAAAGAGAGGGAATGCCGGTAGGAAGTCTTACCAGCCTGATCCCTATTTTTCTAGTTATTAGGGACCCATGCTTCCCTAGTGGCTTAGAGCCACTGCCCCCACTTCAGCCTTGCCCCTCTCTGTATCTTTCTTTATATCTTCTCTTCCTATAGGACTTTCTTCCTCACTCTTTGCCAGCCAGTCACACTTCTCAGCCTTCAAGGAGATGAATGTCAAATCTCCTCCTCAACAAATGTGCCCCATCACACCTCCTGGAAGTAATCTTTCCTTGCATGAACTTCCAAAACCCTTATATCTAACCTCCAAATCTGTAACATGTTTACTTCCCAAGGAAAAGTTCTTTTTTTCCCTGCATTCACTATCCTGTTCCTCACTTTATTAATAACCCTATTGCCTATAACCCTATTGACCAATACTTCGTTAGAGGGGAGAGGAGGAAAATTTGAGATGGGTCCTGAGTGTTGACTGGATTGTATACATTTGATAAGGGAGATAGAAGGGAATTCCAAGTCAAGCATTAAAACTCAACCAAGAACTTTGACCCAGAACTGGGCAGGGGTTACACAAGGTAAAATGAGTATCAAAGACTCATTGTGGGGGTGATTCATGAGAGGCACAGTCCTTGATCTTGTTCAGGTGACTGAATATCAAACTGACATATACCATCTCACATACATTATTTACTATGTCCTCAATGGAAGCAATTTTAAAAGAAAGTATAATGATATACAATTGTATACACCATGACAATCATAAACATATGCCTACAAAATATAAATCTGTCCAACTAGACTCATTTTCCCCAACATTACCTGTTTGCAATTGCTCATTGGTCTTGTCAGGTGCTAAAGCAGACTTCAAAAGTTGTGGAGAGGGGATGGAGTATGGAAGGAAAAAAAGATTTAAGGAAACTTTATCTATGAACTTTATTGTTTTCTGAGAATTTTCAGAAGATTCTTCTTTTTCCCTATTTCAGAAGCTTTATTGAGAATCACTGATTAGAGCAAGAGTGGAAAGTAACACTATATAGATGGGAAGAGGTCAGTTTAGTCTGGGTCCAGCCACATACACTCAGAAAATTATTTGTGTGCCCCCTGCCTTAAGTCTCAGCAGAGTTTAATGTGCCTGAACGGTGAATTCAGATACACTGCTTTACAATATTTCCTCCATTTTTTTCCCTGAACCATTTTCTTCTTGCCTAGTCAACTGGTATAACTATGTAAGCATTTGGCATTCTAGCTGAATGAGAATGAGATGAAATGGCAGCTCTCCCAGCCCTCTTATTTCACAACATAGAAGTAAAACTGGCAATGCAGAGAATGTCATAATTCAGATGTGTCAGTCCTGAGATGCTCAAAGTGGTTAGGAGCAGAAATACCACAGCTCATTCTGAACCACAGCTAAGAACAGGGATGCTCCATCCTGGTGTCCAGAGTGACATCTACTGGTATCACCAAGTCCAAGGCTTCACTGTGAAACATGTCTCCTCTTTCACTTGAATATAAGCAGAGAGGTGAATGTGCAAAGACATGCAGGGAATTGAAAAGCCAGTCCTTCATAGAAGAAGACTTGTGGGCCCAGAGCTCTTGTAAAATCCTTGCCCTCCAAAAAGAAAGTTTCAGAACAGGTGAAATGGAAAGAAATGGGGATAATATCACACTAGGTTTTCTTTTGTTTTTGGAGAGAGAACACGCTTTCCTGATCCAAATTATAGAGTTAGCAACTCTATGATCTGACCAAAAGAGAGCCAATTTTACTATTTAGAGAGAGGTGACAATGTTCAAATCTGCCAAAACTAAATGGGCCAATTCAAGCGTCCAACTACATACCAACCCATGCAGCAAGAGGCCTGCAGCTGACCGCTGAGAGATCTGTGGCTCTATTTCAACACTGAGTCTACTTTTAAAAACAAATAAGTAAGGAATTATCCAGAGAATTGCCTTCAAATATTTCATTATAAAGTGATATGGAATGGCTACAACTCAAGCAGTAATAAAGACACCATGCATTAATTGTCTGAGGAAGAATAGAAATATAGGGTGAGAATCCTCTCTCAGTGAATGATGGTCTTCTTGGAGGTAAATTACACACACACACACACGTGACCAATATTAGCGAATGAACATTCAGTATCAAATGAGAGGTCATTCCTCTGCTCTCCATTCTGTAGTCTGTCCTTTCTCACATCCCTTTATCTGTGAAAAAAATATCAAATATGAATGCTCATTAGTCAATAAGATTCTTACCCTTTATCTTATAAATGCCACCTTTCTCTTCCTTTCACAATTCAGCTTCTTCAAAGACTAATATAGCTTCTGTCTCCTCTTTATATAGCACACATCCCTCAAGTCATTGCAATATGGCTCTGGCCCCACCATCCCACTAAACTACCTACCTAATGTAGAATATGACCTCCTAACTGTCAAATCCAAAGGACATTCCTCATCTTTTTTGATGTCTCTTTCTTGCTTAAATATATTTCTGTCTTTGCTTTTCAGGTCACTATTACTCCTGAAATCATGTCTTCATTCCTAAAGTCTCTTTTCAGTCCCATAGAATCCACCATTAAGTATTTCTGTGAAAGACTGTGCTGGACACTGGGTACACACAGATGAACAAGATGCATTCCCTAACACCGACTTCTCTTCCTCCAGTCATCCCTTAAACACTTGTGATCCCTGGGATTTTCTTGTCTTCAGCCTTCTTATGCACAGAATCTCCCAAAAGGAGCATACCCAATTCACCGGACCAACTAAACATCTCTATCTGCATATTCCATAGGCATGCTGCTACTGCTAAGTCGCTTCAGTCGTGTCCGACTCTGTGCGAATCCATAGACAGGCAGCCCACCAGGCTCCCCCGTCCCTGGGATTCTCCAGGCAAGAACACTGGAATGGGTTGTCATTGCCTTCTCCAATGCATGCAAGGGAAAAGTGAAAGTGAAGTCGCTCAGTCGTGTCGAACTCTGAGCGACCCCATGGACTGCAGTCTACCAGGCTCCTCCGTCCATGGGATTTTCCAGGCAAGAGTACTGGAGTGGGGTGCCATCGCCTTCTCCGTTTCCACAGACATGCAAACACCTAAAATCCACCTAAAGAGGATTCTTTACTTTCTCCTCTAAAACCTACTCTTATTCTCACAGTATAACATGGTCTTCAGCTCTGCTTTTGATCTGTCATATCTAACTGAATAGTACATATAATTAATTCTATCAAAAAATGTTTTGCTGTTAAAATTCTACTGCCAAAAATTTAAATGCAGCAGCCTCCAATTGGTTCTCTCTCCTTCCAGGCTCTCCTTGTAATCAGCTTCAAAGCTTCCATCGAAGATTTGTTTTCTGAAACACAAGTCTGATCATTGCTCTTCTCTCCTAAAATATTTTCCATCATTCCCCTCCCTATAGGACAGAACAAATTTAAAATTCCTTTCCAAATTGTTCTACATACTTCATAATCTCCGCCTCCATTACCCCTGTCTACCTATACAGCCCTATCCTTATTACTCCCTCAGATACTCCCTTAACTGCAGACATGCTGAACTATTTCTTGTTCCCCTAACACAGATAGTTATCCAAATGTGGATGGCTCTGAACAAGGCTTTCCTGCAAAGCTCCTTTCAGGGAAGTGAATCACTAAGGCTATTTGGACAATTTCAAACTTCAGTCTAAAAGACCTGGCCTTAAATAAAGTACTAGAGAGGTAGTGCACAGAGAAAAGAAGATGAAGCACTGACCTGAAGAGGGAAAAAAAAAAAACAAACCCTAGTTTATTTCTCCAGGAAACTTTTCCAGAGGAAGTAAACTCTTGAAAAGTCAGGATTACATACAGCTGTTGTATCTGATGCATTAAATCAGAATAATAAGAAATGGAGAAAGTACCACGGAGGGGGGCGCAGGGGGGAAGTCAAACAATTTGAGGTCAGAGAATCTAATCTGGTACTTAAAAGGCCTCATGATAGACATCAAGTCAAATTCAATAATCTACAAAAATGAAGCCTCTTTAAGTTGTTGCTTTATTTTCAATCTCTATTTAAATGAATGTAATAACTAGGTTCCTGAAGAGGTTAACAATGTGAAAATGTGATATGGGCAATTTCTCTTTCATTAGCAGGAAAGAAATGAAAAACAATCAGAAATTCTAAGCAAAACAAAAAGTTGTACAAGAAAGTCATAGTCCAAATGTGAGGTAAACTAATACATCACAGGATTTTGAATAATCGATGAGATGCACAGAAGTAAACAATTTCACTTTGATTCCTAGAATGTAATCCCTTGAGCAGCACAGCTTTAGTGACACAGGGTCATTCATATAACATATTGTTGTTGTTCAGTCACTCAGTCATGTCTGACTCTTTGCAACTCTGTGGACTGTAGCAAGCCAAGTTTCCCTGTCCTTCGTAATCTCCCGGAGCTTGCTCAAACTCATGTCCATTGAGTCAGTGATGCCATTCAACCATCTCATCCTTCGTCATTCCCTACTCCTCCTCCCTTCAATCTTTCCCAGCATCAGGGTCTTTTCTAATGAGTCAGCTCTTCACATCAGGTGGCCAAAGTATTGGAGCTTCAGCTTTAGCATCATTCCTTCCAAAGAAATCCCAGGGTTGATCTCCTTCAGAATGGACTGGTTGGATCTCCTTGCAGTCCAAGGGACTCTCAAGGGTCTTCTCCAACACCACACTTCAAAACCATCAATTCTTCAGCAGTCAGCCTTCTTCACAGTCCAACTCTCACATCCATACATGACTACTGGAAAAACCATAGCTTTGACTTATATGGACCTTTGTTGGCAAAGTAATGTCTCTGATTTTTAATATGCTGTCTAAGTTTGTCATTGCTTTTCTTCCAAGGAACATGGGGTCCTCCTAAAATGATATTGCTAAGCACTTACTATGTGCCAGGCATTATTCTGGGAACCTGATAAGTACTCTCTTACATAATGTTCACAGCAACACTATCAGGTAGGTACTATTTTATGATCACCTTACATAAGAGCAGATGAAGGCACAGAGAAGTTAAGAAATATATCCACAACTGAAAAGGCCAGACGGACAGTGGCCAAACTAGACTTTGAAGCCATGTGGTAGAGTTCCGCAGCCTGTGCTTTTACCAGCTACATTAGTTCACTGGGTCTTCAATCTTTATAATTAACTTTGAAATGAAGCATAGGAAGCATAATTATAGTTACAGGTCAAAGGATCAGTGTTACACACCTTGTTAATGTAAGACTGAAGGAAAATGAGGATGTTCTCTCTTCATCTTACATAGATAAGAGCTATGGTCTATTTTCCAAAGTCGATTCATTATAGAATGTACTTTTCAGAATATAAGTCATAGATATAAGTAAACCCACCAAAAGACAAAACACAGTAATTGTCATGCGAGTGTATGTTCCTCGATTCTTTGTCTCGTCACAACAAAGATTTGGAGTGATAGACATTAAAGCCCCCTCAGCGTGTCACAGCTCTCAGGTCTTGGATAGACCGTGTTATAGCTCTTAGACAAATCAGTGTTACAGCTCAGTGTTACAGCTCTATTTTATTTAGAAGATAGCAGGAAAATCCATCTTTGAGGCGTTGAGGGCACGTTGATCTAAAGACATGAGGAGAAGAGCGCCCCAGCGTGCAGGGGAGAGAGAGAGAGAGAGCTGGCTCTGGCTCCTCTATTTATATGTTTATCTCTCCCTGGGCCTGTCCTATGTAAATTGGGCCAGCAAGGAGTGTTGTTTGTTTTACCTGAGGTCCTCACTCTGGTCCTCGGACCTTCTTTTGTTTCATTTTCGCGGGCTTTTCCCTTCCTTGTCTGTAGCCACCGCCATTTTGGACTCCTTTTCCCTGTTCTACCTACCTAACAGTAATTATATAACTTTTATAATGAGGAAGTATAGAGAAGAGAAAGAAAGGTAGGAATTTAGTCCTGGTGTCTCAACTTCTATAGCAAGGAGTAATAGTTATTGGGGCAAAATTAAGAAACAGACACTTAAGTTTATTAATTAGAAAACCTGAAGCTGAAATAGCTGAAAGCAGTAATCTATGGAGAATAAAACTTTGAAAGAGAAAAGAAAGATAAAGAAATTTTTAATTTTTTATTATGCTCTGGTTATTTTCTTTATTATTTACATTTTCCTAAAATTTAAAATAATTTGAATGACTCTGAAATGATAATCTATTAAACAATAAAGTTATAAAATGGTATCCCTGTTTGTATATGTATGTATAAGTCTGTGTATATATATGCATATGTGTGATTCCATAAAGGAGAAGGCAATGGCACCCCACTCCAGTACTCTTGCCTGGAAAATCCCATGGATGGAGGAGCCTGGTGGGCTGCAGTCCATGGGGTCGCTAAGAGTCGGACACGACTGAGCTACTTCCCTTTCACTTTTCACTTTTCATGCATTGGAGAAGGAAATGGCAACCCACTCCAGTATTCTTGCCTGGAGAATCCCAGGGACAGAGGAGCCTAGTGGGCTGCTGACTATGGGGTCGCACAGAGTCGGACATGACTGAAGCGACTTAGCAGCAGCAGCAGCAGTGATTCCATACACATAAACAGACACACACATTAGAAGATCGATACATACAGATACATTGAAAGATAGAAGTTAATATTCACTATAGTTATTTCTAAGAATAATTTTAATTTTCTTCTTTAGGCTCTTTTTCATTTTCATTTTTCTTACAATAAATATGCATGTTATCTTGTCATTAAAAATATTTTTAAAAACATGGTTGTGTTTATACAGTATTTGAGAGCTGGGTGGAAACGAAAAGAGATTATTTACCTGATTAAATGTTATTTCTTCTGTTAAGAAATTAAAAAATCATTTTAAGAAATAGTCTTAACCTTCTGGAAACCCTAATTCTTCAGAAAGCTAGACATATCTTTGATGAGTTCAAAGTGCCAAGATCTATTCAAGTTAAAAGAAATTTATGCTTTTTTGAGAGTTCTACTGCTATGTAATATTTAAATATCACTTCAACCCTACACATTTCAGATCTTAAGGAAAAATCAACTTTTAACATTTAATCCTCTTATTAAAATATAAAGTTCATCTCTCTTAAATGTAGATTTTCAACACTACAAACTCCTTTCCAAGATACTCCTGCTTAGGATCACATGTGGAGAAGGCAATGGCACCCCACTCTAGTACTCCTGCCTGGAAAATCCCATGGACGGAGGAGCCTGGTAGGCTGCAGTCCATGGGGTCACAGAGGGTCAGACACGACTGAGCGACTTCAGTTTCACTTTTCACTGGCATGCATTGGAGAAGGAAATGGCAACCCACTCCACTGTTCTTGCCTGGTGAATCCCAGGGATGGGGAAGCCTGGTGGGCTGCTGTCTATGGGGTCACACAGAGGCGGACACGACTGAAGTGACTTAGCAGCAGTAGCAACAGCAGGATCATGTGACCCAAGTGTGCTGTGTGACAATTATCCATTGTGAACATAATCAACTAATTTACACAACAGACACATAGGAGGGGGGCGGTCCTAAGATGGCAGAAGAATAGGATGGGGACACCACTTTCTCCCCCATAAATTCACCACAAGAACATTTCAACGCTGAGTAAATTCCACAAAACAACTTCTGAATGCTGGCAGAGGACATCAGGCACCCAGAAAAGCAGCCCATTGTCTTCGAAAGGAGGTAGGAAAAAATATAAAAGACAAAAAGAGAGACAAAAGAGGTAGGGTTGGAGCTCCATCCTGGGAAGGGAGTCTTAAAAAAGAGAGAAGTTTCCAAACACCAGGAAACACTCTCACTGCCGAGTCTGTGGTGAGCCTTGGAACCACAGAGGGCAACATAACTGGGAGGAAAAATAAATAAATAATTAATACCCACAGCTTACGTGCCCAACGGTAACTCCCCCAGCGGAGAAGCAGCGCAGACGCCTGCATCTGCCACTAGCAAGTGGGGGCCGGGCAGGGACATGCGGGCTGCCTTGCTTAGAGTAAGGACTAGGCCTGAATGCTCCAAGGGCAATCTGAGGCAACTAACTTGGGAGAGCAAACCAGACTGTGGGATAGCTACCACGCGAAAAGCCCTAACCTAAGATGCAGCCAGGCCCGCTCACAGAACAAAGGGCTGAGCACAACTAGCCAGCTGCAGACTGGTCCATCCCCCTTCAGTGACAGGCAGGTGAGGGCAGCCAGAGCTGGAAGGGAGCAATCGTGGCCCCAAAGAGGCATCATCTACCAAACTGCAAGCAGGCTTCGTTGCCAACCAAGACTTCTTAGGATTCTGGACGGTCAACATCTGCCTAAGAAGGTGCACCATTTGTACATCCAGAAAACCTAGCAGCAGGGATGGGGAGGCTAGGTGTGTCACACCTGGTCACCTGAGCTGCTCAGGCCTGGGAAGGGCACAAAACACAGGCCCAACTGAGTCTGCGCCTCTGAGGGCTACCCGAGTGCCTGAACCTGAGTGGCTTAGACCTGGGAAGTGCATACAATCCAGGGCCGGCCTCAGACAGCTCCCGACAGAGCAACCTAGAGCCTAAGCAGTGTAGACAGGGAAAGCACACACGCCATAAGCAGGGGCAAACCCAGTGTGGCTGAGATACTGCGAGCACATGCCAGTGTTATTTGTTTGCAGCGTCCCTCCCTCCCCACAGCACAACTGAACAAGTGAGCCTAAAAAAATGTCCACAACTGCCCCCTTGTGTCAGGGTGGAAATTAGACACTGAAGAGACCAGCAAATAGAAGAAGCTAAACCAGAGGGAACTTCCTTGGAAGTGACAGGGGCAATAGAGTAAAACACTGTAGTTAGTACTGACTACATAGGAAGGGGCCTGTAGATCTTGAGAAGTATAAGCTGGATAAAGGAACTATCCGAAAATGAACTGACCCCACACTGACCACAACACCAGAGAAAGTCCTAGATATATTTTGTTTTACTATTTTTACTATCATTCTCTAATTTTTTAAAATTTTTAAATTAAAAACATTTTAATTCCTCTATTACTCCTTTAATTTTCATTTTTATAACCTACTATTACTTTGCAAAAAAAGAGAGAACCTATTTTTTAAAGCAAACTTCATATATATATATATATAATTTTTGTGACTTCTTTTTTCTTTAATATTGTATTTTTGAAAATCCAACTTCTACTCTAGATTGCTAATCTTTGCTTTTTGGTATTTGTTATCAATTTTGTACCTTTAAGAACCCAGTCTTCGGTACCCATGGGAGCGAGATTACTGGCTTGACTGCTCTCTCCCCCTTTGGACTCTCCTTTTTCTCCACCAGGTCCCCTCTATCTCCTCCCTCCCCCTTCTCTTCTCTACCCAACTCGGTGAATCTCTTTGTGTGTTCCGGGCTATGGAGAACACTTAGGGAACTGATTACTGGCTGGATCTTTCTCTCTCCTTTTGATTCCCCCCTTTATCCTCCTGGCCACCTCTGTCTCCGTCCTCCCTCTTCTCTTCTCTGTGTAACTCTGTGAACATCTCTGAGTGGTCCAGACTGTGGAATGCACATAAGGAAGTGATTACTGTCTAGCTTGCTCTCTCCTCCTTTGATTCCACCTCATCTCATTCAGGTCATCTCTATCTCCCTCCCTCTTCTCTTCTCCATGTAACTCTGTGAACCTCTCTGGGTCTCCCTCACCGTGGAGAAACTTTTCATCTTTAACCTAGATGTTTTATCAACAGTGCTGTATAGATGGAGAAGTCTTGAGGCTACTGTAAAAATAAGACTGAAAACCAGAAGCAGGAGGCTTAAGTCCAAATCCTGAGAACACCAGAGAACTCCTGGCTCCAGGGAACATTAATTGACAGGAGCTCATCAAATGCCTCCATAACTTCACTGAAACCAAGCACCACCCAAGGGCCAAAAAGTTCCAGAGCAAGACATACTATGCAAATTCTCCAGCAACACAGGAACATAGCCCTGAGCTTCAATATACAGGCTGTCCAAAGTCACTCCAAACCCACTGACATCTCATAACTCATTACTAGACACTTCATTGCACTCCAGAGAGAAGAAAGCCAGCTCCACCCACCAGAACACCAACACAAGCTTCCCTAACCAAGAAACCTTGACAAGCCACCTGTACAACCCCACCCACAGCGAGGAAACTCTACAATAAAGAGAACTCCACAAACTTCCAGAATACAGAAAGGTCACCCCAAACACAGCAATATAAACAAGATGAAAAGACTGAGGAATACCCAGCAGGTAAACGAACAGGATAAATGCCCACCAAACCAAACAAAAGAGGAAGAGATAGGGAATCTATCTGATAAAGAATTCCAAATAATAATAGTGAAAATGATCCCAAATCTTGAAAACAAAATGGAATCACTAAGACAAGGATTGAGAAGATGCAAGAAAGTTTTAACAAGGACCTAGAAGAAATAAAAAAGAGTCAATATATAATGAATAATGCAATAAATGATATCAAAAACACTCTGGAGGGAACAAACAGTAGAATAATGGAGGCAGAAGAAAGGATTAGTGAGGTAGAAGATAAAGTGGTAGAAATAAATGAATCAGAGAGGAAAAAAGAAAAACGAATTTTAAAAAATGAGGACAATCTCAGAGACCTCTGGGACAATGTTAAACGCCCCAATATTCTAATCATAGGAGTCCCAGAAGAAGAAGACAAGAAGAAAGACCATGAGAAAATACTTGAGGAGATAATAGTTGAAAACTTCCCTAAAATGGGGAAGGAAATAATGACCCAAGTCCAAGAAACCCAGAGAGTCCCAAACAGGATAAACCCAAGGCAAAACACCCCAAGACACATATTAATCAAATTAACAAAGACCAAACACAAAGAACAAATATTAAAAGCAGCAAGGGAAAAAACAACAAATAACACACAAGGTGATTCCCATAAGGATAACAGCTGATCTTTCAGTAGAAATTCTTCAGGCCAGGAGGCAAGGGCAGGAATACTTAAAGTGATGAAATAACAGCCCAGATTACTGTACCCAGCAAGGACCTCATTCAAATATGAAGGAGAAATCAAAAGCTTTACAGACAAGCAAAAGCTGAGAGAATTCACCACCACCAAACTGGCTCTCCAACAAATGCTAAAGGATAGTCTCTAGACAGGAAACACAGAAAAGGGTGTATAAACTCGAACCCAAAACAATAAAGTAAATGGCAACAGGATCATACTTATCAATAATTACCTTAAATGTAAATGGGTTGAATGCCCCAACCAAAAGACAAACACTGGCTGAGTGGATACAAAAAACAGATCTCTATATATATTGTCTACAATAGACCCACCTCAAAACAAGGGACACATACAGACTGAAAGTGAAAGGCTGGAAAAAGATGTTCCACACAAATAGAGACCAAAAGAAAGCAGGAGTAGCAATACTCATATCAGATAAAATAGACTTTAAAACAAAGGCTGTGAAAAGAAACAAAGAAAGACACTACATAATGATCAAAGGATCAATCCAAGAAGAAGATATAACAATTATAAATATATATGCACCCAACATAGGAGCACTGCAATATATAAGACAAACGCTAAGAAGTATGAAAGGGGAAATTAACAACACAATAATAGTAG
This sequence comes from Cephalophus harveyi, assembly GCA_006410635.1. Classification (NCBI taxonomy): domain Eukaryota; kingdom Metazoa; phylum Chordata; class Mammalia; order Artiodactyla; family Bovidae; genus Cephalophus; species Cephalophus harveyi. Next base: position 1,163,977 of record SJYT01008979.1, read on the forward strand.
GAGACTTTAATACCCCACTCACACGTATGGATAGATCAACTAAACAGAAAATTAACAAGGAAACACAAACTTTAAATGATACAATAGACCAATTAGATCTAATTGATATCTATAGGACATTTCACCCCAAAACAATGAATTTCACCTTTTTCTCTAGTGCACACGGAACCTTCTCCAGGATAGATCACATCCTGGGCCATAAATCTAGCCTTGGTAAATTCAAAAAAACTGAAACCATTCCAAGCATCTTTTCTGACCGCAATGCAGTAAGATTAGATTTCAATTACAGGAGAAAAACTATTAAAAATTCCAACATATAGAGGCTGAACAACACTCTGCTGAATAACCAACAAATCACAGAAGAAATCAAAAAAGAAACCAAAATATGCATAGAAATGAATGAAAAGGAAAACACAACACACAAAACCTGTGGGACACTGTAAATGCAGTGCTAAGGGGAAGGTTCACAGCAATACAGGCATACCTCAAGAAACAAGAAAAAAGTCGAATAAATTACCTAACTCTAGGACTCAATGAATGTGAGTCTGAGTGAACTCCAGGAGATGGTGATGGACAGGGAGGACTGGCGTGCTGTGATTCATGGGGTCACAAAGAGTCGGACACGACTGAGCAACTGAACTGAACTGAACACCTAAAGCAACTAGAAAAGAAGGAAATTAAGAACCTCAGAGTTAGTAGAAGGAAAGAAATCTTAAAAATTAGGGCAGAAGTAAATGAAAAAGAAACAAAAGAGACCATTGCAAAAATCAACAAAGCCAAAAGCTGGTTCCTTGAGAGGATAAATAAAACTGAAAAACCATTAGCCTGATTCATCGAGAAACAAAGGGAGAAAAATCAAATCAGTTAAATTAGAAATGAAAATGGAGAGATCACAAGAAATACAAAGGATCATAAGAGACTACTATCAGTGATTATATGCCAATAAAATGGACAACTTGGAAGAAATGGACAAATTCTCAGAAAAGTACAACTTTCCAAAACTGAACCAGGAAGAAACAGAAAATCTTAACAGACCCATCACAAGCACAGAAATTGAAACTAATCAGAAATCTTCCAGCAAACAAAAGCCCAGGTCCAGATGGCTTCACAGCTGAATTCTACCAAAAACTTAGAGAAGAGCTAACACCCATCCTATTCAAACTCTTCCAGAAAACTGCAGAGGAAGGTAAACTTCCAAACTCATTCTATGAGGCCACCATCACCCTAATACCAAAACCTGACAAAGATGCCACAAAAAAAGAAAACTACAGGCCAATATCACTGATCAACATAGATGCAAAAATCGTTAACAAAATTCTAGCAATCAGAATCCAACAACACATTAAAAAGCTCATACACCATGACCAAGAGGGCTTTATCCCAGGGATGCAAGGATTCTTCAATATCCGCAAATCAATCAATGTAATTCACCACATTAACAAACTGAAAAATAAAAGCCATATGATTATCTCAATAGATGCAGAGAAAGCCTTTGACAAAATTCAACATCCATTTATGATAAAAACTCTCCAGAAAGCAGGAATAGAAGGAACATACCTCAACATAATAAAAGGTATATATGACAAACCCACAGCAAACATTATCCTCAATGGAGAAAAATTGAAATCATTTCCCCTGAAGTCAGGAACAAGACAAGGGTGCCCACTTTCACCACTACTATTCAACATAGTTTTGGATGTTTTGGCCACAGCAATCAGAGCACAAATAGAAATAAAAAGAATCCAAATTGGAAAAGAAGAAGTAAAACTCTCACTCTTTGCAGATGACACCATCCTCCATAGAAAACCCTAAAGACTCCACCAGAAAATTGCTAGAGTTAATTAATGAATATAGTAAAGTTGCAGGATATAAAATCAACACACAGAAATCCCTTGCATTCCTACACAGTAATAATGAGAAAATAGAAAGAGAAATTAAGGAAACAATTCCATTCACCATTGCAACAAAAAGAATAAAATACTTAGGAATATATCTACCTAAAGAAACTAAAGACCTATATATGGAAAACTATAAAACACTGATGAAAGAAATCAAAGAGGACACTAATAGATGGAGAAATATACC